>OX401994.1:17863977-17867776 GCA_947859395.1 Eupithecia insigniata | reverse complement strand
GCCACATCGTCATCAAGGTTTCCCCCAAGATCTGGAACCTGATGGTGGAGGTGGGAGAGGTTCATGTCGACCTCCAGAGAGTGAAGGTAGCAGACCAATCACCGCTGGTTCAGTGCTCTCTGTGCCTTGGATATGGCCACGGCCGACGCCACTGCAGAGAGAGCATTGAAAAGTGCAGCCACTGTGGGGGCCCTCACATGCGGTCCAAATGCGAAGACTGGCTGAGTGGCATGGCACCTTCCTGTTGCAACTGCAGGCACGCCAAGCTAGATGCAACAGAGCATAACGCTTTTAGTGACGAGTGTGCAGTGAGGCGAAGGTGGGATGCCATGGCGCGAGCCTCTGTAGCGTATTGCTAAGGGCACCACTGGCGTACCAACCCCAACCAAAGAGAAACCCTACCGTGTCCTCCAGGCCAACCTCCAACGGATGCAGACGGCCACTAACGAGCTGATGATTGAAGCGGACAAGAGAAAGGTGGCATTCGCATTGCTCCAGGAGCCGTATGTGGGTAGCATCAGTAGGATGAGAGGACACAGAGGTGTGAGGATCTACCAGGGCACCGACCAAGGAGAAGGGACTGTCAAGGCGGCAATAGCCGTGTTTGATCAAGACCTTGACGTCTTGCAGTGCCCAGAACTTACCACAAACAACATCGTCGTGGTAAGGATCCAAACCGGTGCCTGGCAGATTGTTGCCATCTCATTCTACTTCGAGCCAACCCAACCCATAGAGCCATACCTGGAGCAAATCAAGAAGATCACGGAGCAGGTTGGCCCGAGGAGAATCATCATTGGGGGTGACGCAAACGCGAAGAGCACCTGGTGGGGGGGCACTACAGTGGATGACAGAGGAGAGGACATGTCGGGCACACTCGAAGAGCTGGGCCTGCAGGTGCTAAATGAGGGAAATACCCCCACCTTTGATACTATTAGAGGAGGGGTATCCTACACCAGCCATCCCGATATAACTGCCTGCTCTGTGGACATGTTGGCCTTTATAAATGGGTGGGGAGTTATGGATGACTTGACGAACTCGGACCACAACGGAATCACTTTCAACATAGCGCTAAGGAAAGCAAAAGGGGTAAGCATAAGCAGAACAACCAGGCTTTACAATACAAAGAAAGCAAATTGGAACCAATTTCGTGAGAAATTGGTCCAATTAAAAATAGAAAATAATATTACCAAAGAAGCAATAGAACAAATAACCGACGCAATACAATTAGAACACGCAATAGCAAAATACATAGATATAGTAACGCAGACATGCAAACAAACATTAAAAAAGAAGAAAACAAAAGAGAAACTTACCTTTCCGTGGTGGTCCGAGAAACTCGCCGCATTGAAGAGACATTCCATCACCCTAAAGCGCCGCATCCGAGGTGCAGTGGAAGCCCGAAGACCCAGAGTTGTAAACGAGTACCTGGAAGCAAGAAAACAATTTTTAGAGGAGGTAGAAAGAGCAAAGACGGAAAGCTGGAAGGCATTCTGCGGGAAACAGGATAAGGAGGGATTATGGGAGGGAATTTATAGGGTGATTGGTAGAACCTCCACACGACAGGAGGACATACCCCTTGTGAAGGATGGCAGGCAGATGGACCCAAAAGAGTCCGTAAAGGCCTTGGCGGACATTTTTTACCCGGAGGACAGAGAGGAAGAGGATAATGCCGACCACCGACTGACTAGAATAAAAGCAGACCAAGTAAACGGTCAAGTGCATGATGAGTCTCATGACCCACCGTTTACAATGGAGGAGCTCAGAGCAGCGGTGGAAGACTTCAACCCCAAAAAAGCTCCGGGAGCAGATGGTCTCACTGCCGACATCTGCAGCCAGGTTATAGGGAGTGATCCGGATGCTTTCTTGGCATTGACCAACAGGTGCCTGGCTCTCTCACACTTCCCAACCATCTGGAAGGATGCCACAGTAGTGGTATTGAGAAAACCAGGCAAGGATGACTACACTAAGCCAAAATCCTACAGACCTGTAGGGCTGCTGCCAGTACTAGGAAAGATCTTGGAAAAGATGATCGTGGCGCGGATGAAGTGGTACCTTATACCAAAGATGAGCCCCCGGCAGTACGGCTTCATGCCTAAGAGAAGCACCGAGGACTCCCTCTATGACATGGTACACTATATACAAGACAAGCTCAGTCAAAAGAAGATAGTTGTCATGATATCATTGGACATAGAGGGAGCCTTCGATAGCGCGTGGTGGCCCGCGATAAGGTGCAGACTGGCGGAAGAGGAGACTCCTGTCAATATAAGAAGGCTAGTGGACAGTTACCTGTCTGATAGGCGGGTCAGGGTTAGGTACGCGGGGGAGGAGCACGTTAGGGTCACCAGCAAGGGTTGCGTCCAGGGGTCAATAGGGGGTCCCATTATGTGGAACCTCCTGTTGGATCCATTACTCAAAGGACTAGAGGATAGGCAGGAATACTGTCAGGCTTTTGCGGACGACGTGGTCCTTATATTTGATGGGAACACGGCTCTAGAAGTCCAGCGACGGGCAAATGCCGCTCTCGCCTATGTTGGGGAGTGGGGTATCAGAAATAAGTTAAAGTTTGCGCCACACAAGACCAAAGCGATGGTCATAACTAGAAAACTGAAGTACGATACACCACTCCTTAGCATGGGCGGGGTTGACATCGGCCTGTCATCGGAGGTCAAGATCCTGGGGCTCACGATAGATAACAAACTGACGTTCAACAGCCACGCTGCCAATGTGTGTAGGAAGGCGTTGAACGTCTATAAGCAATTATCTAGAGCCGCCAGGATCAGCTGGGGCCTGAACCCCGAAGTTATTAGGGCAATTTATACGGCGGCTGTAGAGCCAATTATAATGTACTCAGCAAGCGTCTGGGCACCGGCAACTAAGAAGATAGGGATCCAGAAGCAGCTAAACGCGGTCCAACGAGGATTTGCGCAGAAGCTTACTAGAGCGTACCGCACCGTCTCCCTGAACTCCGCTCTGACTCTGGCGGGGATACTCCCACTCGATCTCCGCGTACAAGAGGCAGCTGCCCTATACGAGGCGAAGAGGGGAGTGTCTCGACCAGAACTCATGGACAGGGAGATAGAAGAACTTGTGCCATACGCTCAGACGAAGCACCCGGCGGAGCATATATGCCTGGACTTCGGCTTGATAGATCAAGAACCAGACCATGACTCAACAGTAAAAATTTACACCGATGGCAGCAAGATTGAGGGTGAAGTCGGAGCAGCACTATCCCTTTGGGTTGGTGATGCCGAGATCCAAGCCCTCAAGCTTAAACTGCCATCTTACTGCACGGTCTATCAGGCGGAACTTCTGGCAATATGTAAAGCTACGCGAGAAATCCTCAAGCGTAAAGAGCTGTCTTTTGGGATCTATAGTGACTCAAGGTCCGCGTTGCAATCGGTGACGAACAATGGTTCCCTTCACCCTCTAGCCGTGGAGGCTCGTGAAAACCTAAGATCGAGCAGGATCCAGAATAAAGAAGTATCTTTATTCTGGATCAAAGCCCACGCGGGTTTAGAGGGTAACGAACGCGCCGATCAGCTTGCGAAAGAAGCTGCTGCAAACAACAAGAGACGAGCCGACTATGATTACTGTCCGGTCTCATTCGTCAAGCGTCAGATTCGTCTGAATACGCTCGGCGAATGGAACCGGCGGTACATAAGCGGCACGACAGCAGGAGTCACCAAACTCTTCTTCCCGGACGCTACGCTGGCATACAAGAGTGTGCGGAAGTTTGAGGCCACCAGTCTGTTAACGCAGATTCTCACGGGGCACGGTGGGTTCTCCGAATACTTGAACC
>OX401994.1:16167683-16518777 GCA_947859395.1 Eupithecia insigniata | reverse complement strand
AATTATGAGTTTCTATGAGAATTAATCATAATATAGATATTGTTGATTGGAGTGAGCGAAGCAAACGAAGAGATCAGTGGCAGCTTGGGTGATGTATTTATTTATTTTAGGGGATCTTTCAGCACAAAGATACATATTAGAGATGTGTAAAGATAACAGGTGGCTATTAATAAGTTCCCACTTATAGACACAAAATACAATTGCAAGAAACACAAATAATAATAACATTCGCATTTGCGAATGTTAGAACCATATATTTAGTAGAATTAATAATTTTTTTAAATTATGGTCACTTGTATCTACTGTATTCATTCACTTATTTTTTATCAAATTTATATTTATCAAAGAAATACTTATTAGGTTTGGTTTTTAAACTAGAGATGCTGCTATTGAAGATGTCACGGTCAAGCTCAGTATTCAGAAGATTAAATTTTTTTCACGCTCGGTACAAAAAGGAATTTTGGCGGTAATTTGTCGATACTAGAGGTAAATAAAAAAGATTAGTTTGTCTAAAAGACCTGTTTGGAATATAGAAATGGATTTTGCTCAGCAACTCTGGACAATCTATGTGAGAGGTTGAAATTAGGGCCAAATAGACTATATCTGCAAAATCACGCCTTAGGTACAGTGGAAGAAGATGTTGTTTGGCACATTTAATGTATGGTGAAATAGTAGTTTTTTATAAAATAGTAAGTGATTATTTTCTTATGTATATCGTCTTCACAATCGACGATAGGGAATAAGCCTTGAATTTTTTTATTTTTTTTATCGCATAATTAGTTTATTTTTAACACATGTTCATATCAAGCTGAAAAATATGTTAAGAAACGAGTTTATTTTGTAGTAATGAAAACAATAAATGAGTTCAGGCAACCACACCCTGCTCCTAGAAAAAATCTAGAAACGCATTCGGAAAGGCTTATGGAAATATCACGTAGACACTCCACATTACTGTGGGGTATCTATTAGATCAACAAAGTAGCTCAATAAAAAATGAATGAACACTTTACTGTACTGAAATTAACATTGATACAAAATCTTATATCTAAAAGAAAAAATAAACAGTACCAAGGGCGGCCTTATCGCTGATAGTAAATACCAGAACTATTATAATACATATATTATTTACAATACAAAACTATTTTTATTATTATCTAGCTAACAACTTACAACTTAGATATAAGAGAATTTTAAACCGCCAAAACTTTGGAACCACTCCAGGGATATCCCCGTTGGATCTCAAAGATAAGATATAGATATTTTTATTTCAAAATTACAAGTTAGCCTTAGGAATCTAATTACTGCTATTTATACACCATATAAGTACATATCCTATCCTACTAATATTATAAATGTCAAAGTTTGTATGGATGGATGTATGGATTTTTGTTACTCTTTCACACAAAACTACTGAACCGATTAGCCTGAAATTTGGTATGGGACCTGGAATAACACATTGTAGCTACCACAGCTACAATGTGTGTTACACAAAAACAGCTTTTTCCCAAAAGTAGTTGTCATATTATTTATCTTAATATTAGCTTAACTATTACTATAAGAGTTGTAGCTTAGTGCACTGTATTTATCTATACTTAGTTGGTAATATAATGTATCTCCATAGTAATAGTTAATTATAATAATAAAACTTAGTAATAAATAATACGGCGTGTTTTAAAAAACGATAAACCGACTTCAAATTTCCTTACATTTACATTTATTTTAAGTTTTGCGGGATTAATACTAATAAGGGATTAGTCGGGACAAATAATACGCCGTATTATTTATTACTAAGTTTTATTATTATAATTAACTATTATTATGGAGATATATGTATGTTCTCTTTATATGAACGTTGGTTTATTATCAGAGAGACGGTATAAGGTTTTTATCCATCAAAGGATCAAAGAAATCGTAAATACAGAATTAGATAGTTATGAAAGTATATCTAGTCTGTACGAGCTAAATTACTTTATTAACCCCGGCCTGATATAATTACTCATCATGATATAAGTTGTACTTATCAGAGGTCTCCATAATTGTCCAACCGTGGACTACATAGATGATGATGATGAAACAAAAATATATGTATTTGTAGAGTCCACAAAAAATATTTAATTTCGTTTTAAAACTAAATAAAACCGGCAAGTGTGGGTCGCCATAATACAAAACTTTCACAAAAGAATAAAGGGATTTTTGTTGGATAAGCAAAAGCTACCATGACGCGATCACCTATCCAAGTGCAAACCACACCCGACGTTGCTTAACTTCGATCATCGGTACATAACGTGGCATGGACGTTGGCCCCCTTAATCAGAATCAATAACTTTATTTCTTTAGGCTTACAAAATAAGCACTTAGACAAGTCAAATTTTATACTATAAACATAGTTATTATTATCAAATAAAAAATAAGGTATTTTTGATATTCTCTTCATCAGACTAATTCCCATAGCTATTCGTAGTTTTGTCTATTATTGCTTTATGTTTTTAAGATTGTTTACTCTTAGATTTAGACATATCACATAAGTTGGAATGCATAAGATGTATAATATATATTAGTATAGGTATTGTATAATGTATAAATATCATAATTTAATACTTTTATTTGGATGTCTACAACACGCACCTGACGATCGTGACGTGACACAATCCCTCGGTCTTCACTGAAAATCAGCGCTGGGTGGACACATCTGTGTTCAACCAGCACAATGCTGAGTGAAGGCCATATTTGCCATAAAACCTGCTACGCACAAAAATAAATTATCTTTTTAAGTTAAGTAGTATTAATTAAAATAGTTTTAAGGCTTTACATAGTTTTAAGGCTTTACATAGTTTTAAGGCTTTACATAGTTTTAAGGCAGTGTATAGTGGTTTTAAGGTAAATAAAAATATTTTCTTTCTTTCTTTACATGATTATTATATTTATTTTATTTTTATCATACTGGGAACAGTAATACAACACTTTTATCAAAATTTCAACTGATAAAATTTCAACCTTTCTCGGTTCACAAGATACAGCCCGCTGACAGGAGAACAGATGGACATACGGATGGACAGACAGCGGAGATTTAGTAATAGAGTCCTATCTTCTCACTTTGGGTACAGAAACCTAGAATACTTAGGGTGTATTCCGAATCACGCTAAAATCAATATATTCGCGCTCACACGCGTTCCGTATTATCGTGAGCGCGACAACGTTGTCCCGTGTGACGTTATAGATGATGTCATTATATGCGCCATTTTGCGATATCACCGACCATGCTACAAACCGAAATCACTGTGAGCGCCCCTGTCCAAAGTGACATTTGGATGTATTGATGTCTGACGTTATACGTTAAACGGTACGTTCGTTGTCGCGCTTACAGTAGTCGGAACGCGTGTGAGCGAGATAATATCGATTTTAGCGTACCCAGATTACGTTACTGTAATGAAATTGACATCGCAACTCGTGAGCGCGCTCATGACCATTCCGAATCAATGATAGCACTCAACTGTCAATATCGTGATACCTAATTTGGAACGCAAAAATATTTTGTAATCGCTATCAGCGCTGTTATTGTATTTCGAAACACACCGTTAAAGAATCGCTTTTACATTGTCAATTTGCAATACTGAAGTGACTTCACAAACTACAAGAATCACAAACTTCGTGACAAACGGACCGCAGTCAATAATAACATTTAATTAATTAATTGATAAATTATCAATCAATCCATATTCTCAATTAATTGATAAATGATCAATCACTCAATACTCTCAATTAAATTATCAACTGGAAAGGAATAGTTGTCGAGGTTGTTTTAGCTGTGAATTTACTCGTATTTATCGCCATCAGTTTGAGGCAATACGCTTTTGTAATAGGTAACTTTAGCAAACAAATTGGGTGAAATATTTATTAGACCCACCTGTTGAAACGGTGTTGAGGTCTCTGAGCATCTTGCTAAGGTCTTCCAACGATTCTGCCATACTGACTATATCCCCGGCAAACCAAAGATCGTCATTGATAATGATACCACATTCTCGTCCCAACCCTTAAACAAACCATGCATTATCCGTGGTCCACCTGTGTAGAGAAAAAATAATTTTCCGTGGTTCACCACCAAACATCGAATGTTGACGACCGCGGTTAAGACTTAAGAAAATGTTTTTTCCTAACATATTACGGAAATAACATTATGGAACATACAAGTACACTATTCAGGAAGGTGAGAGGAAATATTGTCGCAGTTTTGCATCATCCTAACTATATTATACATGAAAGTGTGTTTGTTTGTCCTTCCTTCATCCCTTAACTAAGTTATGAAATCGACTTGGTTTTTGACATAGGTTAAAAGGATGGAGGGTAACATAGGTCTTACTTGCTACTACTTTTTGTCCTGGTAAAATATCAAATTCCCAAGGGAGATTAACGACTTATACGGCTTACGAATTTAACACGGGTGAAACCGCGGGGAACAGCTAATACGAAATGAAAACGCGAGGCGTGGAATATTTATCTGAGTGTTTATATACATATGTGGTCGGCGGACACTCTTTATTACTTTGATGTAGGCTTCAAAACATTTGAAGTGATTTTGTAAAAAAATTACTTACATACACTTAAGGACGTGAGTTTGGTCCGAAATAATTTTTTTGCGGCTCTCCATTCATTTTGCCTTAAAAGTAAAAAAATTGGAGACCGAGTAGGGATTTTTATAGTTTTCAATGAAATAAGGACTTGTTTTCCGTCACTCTCGCCAGTCGCATACCGCCCGAAGCTCTTGCGCGGAGACTATGCAACAAATTTGAAAATCGTTCTTGTTTTGAATTTTGCTTCAGAGTCAAATTATAACTTTCTCTTATTTATAAATTAAGGCAGTTTAATATTACCAACGGCCCAATTTAAATCTAGCACTTAAATTAAATTTATTTTCACAAGGTTATTATTAACAACCCTTCCTTAACGACTTCTGTAACTTTTATTGGCTATTATTAAAATATGTCGCCACCTTATAACAAGACATATTATTTGTTAGATTTATTGTTATTGCAGAAATTTTGTAAGAGATTGGATAATTTTGGATGATTAAATTATTTGAGTTAAAACCACGAAGTATTAATAAAATCACAATCAACATCCAAACTTTGGTCGATACAATATAAAACAATACACAACTCTGTTGACAAAGTTAAATAAAAAACATAGACATTAACATGAAAAAGTATTGCACAATGTGCGGCTTTATCGCTTAGAAGCGATTTCTTCCAGGAAACCCTTGGATGGATACTTGTTCCTCTAATAAATAAATTGATATCCCAGAAATATACGATTTCGGCGGGATTGATCCCGCAACTTTCCCTCAGTAGGTACGGAACTGCGCCACGAAATCAAGTACCTACCCGACGACGAGTTGAAAATCTTTGGGACTTCCTACGGACTCTAGCGCCTTTTGTACCTCAGATGCTTGTAACCTTATCCTTAAAATTAGAACCACTGAACGGTTGGAGCTGATATGGTGCATACATATATGGAGCTAGATCTTGGCCTGTCAATTATAGGTAGAGACTCCTCTTGATACAGCAAAACCGTAACTTTTCTGTATAAAATGTGAAAATAACCGTTGACATCACAAAAAGAGATCGAGTAATGTACCTATTTGCTATACAGCAAACAAAACCTGAATTTCATGTCAACGTCAATATAATTTTGACTCACTGACATTGGGAGTTCCCCATTAAATATATACCTGCTTACTCTCGTATGACTCATACCCTGTAATAACATAGGTAGAGATTTCTTTATATCAAGGAAAAACGCGACCTTTATCTTACAATATCCAAATAACAATAAATAAATAATATTCATCTAGGTAAACCTATTTGATTTTAATAACATCAAATAAAAACTGAATTTCATAGCCACGCCAAAGTACAATAATAGTAACTCGCCAACATCGAGAGTTCTCCAACAAATAATATGATTTATCTGTCACCATTATAATTTGAATTTCCTGTCATCACAACAAATTGATCATTAAACTCCTGTTATTTTTACGCCTCAAACATCTTCCGAGAGAATTCAATTAAGAGGGATGTTACACTGGCGATTTGTGAAGGGGCTTCATCAATTCAATTTGTGTAAATAATCGGAGCGAGGCGCTCACTCAGATTAGTAGTGTAAGGGACTGGATCGGATTATTTTCACCGCTTATTGGCTGCGTTCTGAAAACGTGCAGAAAAATAATATATCATCTGACTACATGTAATATTGTTGATTTGCTTTTAATAAGCATAAATTGATTTAAATTAAAACCATAGTAAAGTGGACCAATCTATGCAAAAGATATATTACTATGTATTGACTTTTGCTCGCGTCAGAGTAAAACATCTAAATTCAGCAGTGACCAAGATATCAAGAGAAATAAAAAGTATGAAAAACAATATTAATAAGTTAATATTTTATTCATTCTCTTAATTTTTCAAGTTAATAAAGTTTTTAATATTACCAAAACCAACACACGGTTCCGTTATGATTGATTGCTTCATAGTTAGTGACACAATAGCGTTCACATTATGTATATAAAAGAATTTTAATGATATCCCAAAAATTTACGACTCCGGCGGGACTTGAACCCGCGACCCTCCTCTGAATACGAGGATGCGCTAACCAACTGCGCAGTTGGTTAGCGCATCCTCGTATTCAGAGGAGGGTCGCGGGTTCAAGTCCCGCCGGAGTCGTAAATTTTTGGGATATCATTAAAATTCTTTAAGATTACCCAAAGTGCGGGCATAAGCACTATAAAAACATTATGTATATAGTTTCACATTACACGTTTAACCCGTACTAGCTTTTTTTGCCTTTTAGTCGTGCTGCAGCATACACAAACTTACCTTACCTACATATATCTGAGTGTCACCTTACTCTTTGAAAATGTTCGCCTGATTATTTAAACCGTTATAAATGATTAATTAGTTTAGTATATGTTTTTTTTTTTTTAATAATGTATATTGTGTGTTATATATCTATCTAGTCTGTCAAGCTATGCAAAACTATGTTTGTAACAGGAACTAAAATTACCTAGGTATCAACCGTCACAGAACCCACCCTTGTTTAAAACGCCCTGCGCCAGTGTGATACCCCTGAGTAAATTTCTATAGAAACTCGGGACGATTCGGGACCATTCTGAATAACAATTCTGTTCGTTAATTAATTTAGTTTTTGGTGTGGCAGGCAATTTTTTGAAGAATTTTATTTTATTATTTGATTGTTATTTTCTTTGTCAATAAAGACATTTATTAAACATTTATTTTGCAGATCAAACATCTATTTATTTACTAATTAAAGATAATTTAGTTGCCAACCAAGTATTTATTGCTGATGGTTTATATTTAACAGCTGACCAAAATATACAATGCTTTCCAAATAATGTTTAGCAGATTTTTCCAGCCAACCAAATATTTAAATTATATACCAATATATTTACATCCATTCTTAATCGAAGACAAATGTTCGTTTGAACAAGGTAATGAAACAAGATTGCTTTTCATTAAATGCGAAAGTTTTTACTGTTTTTGTTATTACTTGCATAATTATGCTATTTGGTTTTTTTTACCTATGTAGTTTAACTCCTTCAATTATTTTGATAAAACTAACGAAAAACTTTCAAAATTCGATCAGTAGAATCAAAAGATTCAACGACAGGAACTCGTTCTATTTTTGAATTGAGATTGGTAAGAGTACAGCGCCTCCTGACGTTATTTTCTTTTCCTTTGAAAATAGAACAATTCACTAACCCGAAACTGGGTTATGATCCCAAGTAACTAGTAAAATATCTATGAATTTTTAAAAGGGTATCCGATTTAAAAGGATGTTGGAAAGAAAATTCTTTGAAATTCTTCCACAAAAATAGGAAAACACTAAAGGTTGATGAAGTAGAACCTTTTTTGGATTGCATCGCGTTTCAAAGCCTTTGTGGTAGAATTATTCTTGTTGACAGGGGTCTGAGGAGGGAGCGACAAGTGTGCATTTTTGTAACTGGCTGGTAATAAATAATTTGATTTGGAATGTGTCTTTGAGGGTTTTTGGTAGCGAGCAAGTTAAGATCTCTTTTGTAGTGTTGGAGGACCCTTTGTAAATAAGCAGGTATTGTTGAAGAACGCTGTGCCCTTGGTAGTTTATAACGTGCTACTTTTAGATATTTAAATAAGTAATCTTGATCCAGATATTAAATAGGAACGACCAAAGTTTTCTGTAGGTACTTTGAATAATTTTTGAGGTCCTTTAAACTCAACGAAATGTCATCAATTAATAGGTAAAAATGTCAAAAAAAAAATCTGTTACTGTCTTGGTTAAACAAAATAATCGGAAATTTTTTGTGCGTATTTTCTTTTTTTACCGACTTCAAAATAACGGAGGAGGATATGTTTGGCTATATGTACATATATCTGTAGGCTCACCAAAACCTCTTTAATTTGCTGACCGTTTAATTTGATAC
This sequence comes from Eupithecia insigniata, assembly GCA_947859395.1. Taxonomy (NCBI): domain Eukaryota; kingdom Metazoa; phylum Arthropoda; class Insecta; order Lepidoptera; family Geometridae; genus Eupithecia; species Eupithecia insigniata. The sequence goes on along the minus strand of OX401994.1, from coordinate 16,510,304 downwards.
TCATTTATACCAATGGGTTTGCGCAGACAAGCCGATTTGGGGGCAAGACTTTATTTGGTTGATTTTTAGTGACTTATGCTTAACTTAAGGTAGGATCGTAAAACTTGTTAATATCACTGCTACAATATAATAGTAGATTGTTTTACAAGGGACTAAACCATCCCATTATATACGAGAGAATGACAAGACCGAGTTATAATGGGTGGTTTTGGCCCGAGTAAAACACCCTACTTTTCACTTCGATTGCGAGAAAATAAAACAATTCAAAATAAGACAATTTTCAGAAATTCTATTAAAAATTAAATGGGCAGTTAGAGCAATTTTGAATGTTTAGTGATATGTTTTTCCCGGGCAATTTTATTTCGGTTCTCTGTGATTGGGATGTGATAATATTTTGAGTTGATTGCTGTGAAGTAAAAGTTGGAGAGACTCGACTCATGCTTGCGTTTCCTGCATTATTAAGATCTGAGTGCGGCTTCAGCTGAGTTGACATATTCATCCAATCCCAAGATGTAGATGCTTGGGGTTCTGTAATGTTTGGTACAATATTGATTCCTTCCGTAATCCGCCGCGTGACGTGATACTTGTTTTGTATAGAGTCCTCTATAAAACCTTTAGCCACTTGATCGGACCTCCATCCACCGTGCCGTTTTAATGTCGTTATATTCGCACCAGAGTCCGCCAACAGAGTCGCGGATGTTCTGCGGAAACAATGGCCCGTGTAGAGTTCCAGATTTGGTAAATTTAGATAAGTGGCAATATCTTTAGGCATGTTACCAAATTTATTTTTGCCTATGACTTGCCTTGTGCCTTTACCATTTGGATAATTTAGAAAAAATCTTCTCGTTGAAATATTAGTGGGACGTAACACCTGATAGGCTTTAACTATATTAAGGTATTCTCCACTGATGACAAATTTACGCTCTTTGTTTGTTTTCGTGTTCGGCAGACTCACAGCTTGTAGGTTTGTATCCATTTCTACGTCTTCTAGCGTTATATTGGCAAGCTCTATTCCTCTGCATGCACCGCTGATTCCATAAATTAAAGCAACCTGTTGAACAAAAAAATAAGTGTGTTAATAATCGTAATAACCTAGGTACATAATTTAGGTATGTAGGTAGGTTATTTAGTTTGAGTAGAGTGCATAAGTAGGTTACCTTTGTTGCCAAGTATTGTTTATTTGGAGCGTTATTTAAAAATGTTTCGATTTCTTGTATCGTCAAGACTTTAGATTTTTTTGCCTTGTATCCAGTGGACAATTTCTTCAGTAAAGCCGTTAAATTTACATATTTTTTAATATCGACGTCGTGTTTCGTTTGTAAGGTCATTTATTTTTTACGATTTGAATTTTTTCGATAATTCATCAAAATGAGTGAGAAAAACCCCTTCTGTAAAAGAATCCACACGTTTCTCATCTCTCCATTTTATAAAATTTTCGTAACTCTTTAAATATATTCCACGTGATTTTGTCGGCAACAGATTCATAATTATTTCTTTGCCCTTCCATTTGCATATTAGCATCTTCACTATCACTTGATGACATTTTTCACTTTCACAATTTGGAAGTAAAAGTCAGGAAGTTAAACGTATTTGTGATTTGGAATGAAGAAAATTCTAGAGATTTAGCGCCAATACCATCTTTTTTTTAAAATCTCTATTTAACCCGCTACGAAACAGTTCGCATTCTACCGTGAAGGGAAAAATCAACCTTCATAAAACATTAACAAGACGGTTCTATTTTAAAAAAAAAAGATTGACGGAGCACCTAGAAGTCGAGTTTTTATGTAAGAGAACGAATGCTTTGTACGGGCATATGATTATAGACAAAAATTAAAAAGAAAAAATACTTTTTAGCCCGAGGTATTAAACTCGAGTTTTAGGCCCGCTAAGCTACACTATTATGATACACTTTTTGAGCAAGAGAAGTGAAAAAATTATTATCATAGCGCGTTTTAAACTAATTTTATTAGTTTTGTTCTTGTATTATTTATTTAAAATGTGGTTAGTTAACTTTATTTATTCTACACATTTGAGAAAACATAAATAATAAAAAAACGTAGTATTTTCTATAGTTATTTTTCCTTTTCCTAAAAATATCGGTCGAGCTAATTTATATATGAAATGATAGTCTAAGGGCGATTTTAAGGTGCGTTGTCCGTGGGCGGCGGAATCAACAATGTGAGCGAAAATTTGACAGTTCTCGATGGAATTAAGGACACTTACAACCAGCACCGCTACCGTACAGTACAAAAATGTAGTATTCAAATAACGAACTTAAACTCGTTAGCATTAGATACACTTTAGAGTAACAGTATGGATTACCACAAGCTTCGAGCGAATGGTCCGCGAGCAGACTGCTATCTGATGCTGTCTAAATAAAATACATCTAAATTATTACGAGTGAAAAGATCATTTTAGAATTCACATATTTGTGCTGTGTGGCAGTTTTAATGTCTAGATCTGCGACAACCTATGCACGTGCAACGGGCCGACGTAAATCGAAAGCTCCTGCCCTACCTGCTTCTGTTTCCGGCCAATTAAAATCTGGATCTGTTCTGTGTCTGAATAGGTATCTTCTAGACCTTCGGCATATACCGTCAGCTACATCGTGACTTTCCATCAGGTGAGATTGTGGTCAAACGAAGGTCTATTGACCATAAAATAACTCCATTGAAAACTATCGAGACTCCCGTGGAAACCCTGGGTTAAGGAAACAACAAGCTAGAATGTTATACCAATCTTATATTTTTAACACTTCTTTTTCTTCAGTACTTCATATTGACAATAATATTCCGTTACCTAGCAACCGCCATAGTGTATCTACTAAGACCTCTAATGTAGGTACTAGGTATATACTTCACATCCATTGAACTTCTAAGAATATGAGTTATTTAATACGCCACCGTCTATACGTATACAATAATTACGTGTCCATCCAAAGGTTGCCTGGTAGAAATCGCTATTAGCGATACGGCATTGTGCAACTATTTCTGTGTTTGTGTTTTCCTGTCTTGTTATTCTATCTTGGTGTGCAATAAAGAGTATTTCTTTTCTATTCTATTATATTCTATGTAGATATTCTTTCTACTCCCATTCTCATCATCAGCTTTTGTAGTCTTGGACCATACAAAGGCTTAGTGAATATGTCAGCAAGCTGCATTTCTGTTGACAGTTGTTTGATGCGCAGTTCCTTATTCGCTACGCATTCTCTTATAAAGAAGTGTTTCAGTTTTATGTGCTTTGTTCGTCGATGGAATTGATAAGGAGGATTCTCTGATAATTTTATTGCGGATTCATTATCAACATATATCACCGGTACTTCTTGTAGATTGGTGATCTCTTCTAACAATCTCTTTAGCCAGATTACTTCCTTAGCGGTTTCTGTTAAGGCTATCAATTCGTGTTCAGTCGACGACATTGCGACAGAATTTTGCTTTTGGCTCTTCCACATGATTGGTTCTGAGAAGTGGAAAAACATTCCTGTAGTAGAATGGCCGGTAGAGGCATCTCCACCATGGTCGACATCGCTGTACCCTAGGAGCATTTTGTCTTCTCCTAACTTTTTGAATATCAGTCCCATATCAGTAGTTCCCTTCAGGTATCTGAATATTCTTTTCAAGTTTTTCACATCAAGTTTACTTGGGTTTTCGAGATGCCACGATACGACACTTGTATAAGAAATGTCGGGTCTTGTAGCGACCATTAAGTAGGCAAGAGCACCTACAGCTTGTCTGTAGGGGAAGTTACCATCATATGGTACGTTCTCTTCCTCCTGTTCTTCTTCAGTAGCTTTCACGGCTGGAGTAGGGACAGGTTGACAACTTCCCATTCCATATTTGTCTAAAATCTTGCTTGTGTATGCTCTTTGATCCAGCATTATCATGCCATCTTTGGTTTTATGTATTTATGTTCTCATAGGATAAATCGATTGCTACGTAAAACTATGATCCAAGAAAACAAGGTCTGCTCCTCCAGGAGTGACACTTGCCCACGTCTCTGTCCAGTTGACACTTTAATTCAACAAAACGTAGACGTTAGTTATTTTTAAATTGACCCTTAACAAATGTTAAGCGTCAATTTAAAAATCAATAAAAATGACAATCGTCAATTGTTTGTCAGATCCGTTAAAACAGCGTTAGTTAAACACAAGTCAATGTGATAAGTAATTGGTAAATACATAGCTTTATCAGATTCGTACAGGTAAACCAATAAGCTCGGGAAGTAATGATAACAACAGAAAACAGATCCATTTTCTCATTCACCGATGGCGATGCTGACGTAGGCAAGTGTCACCCACGTGACTATCGTGTCACGAAAGACCATACCTTATATTATTACCTATAGCATAAAACCTCTAATGAGTTGAACTCAGAACGACCATAGACATTACTTGACCGCTTAGCTCTACGAGTCAGATTGTGTAACATCTCCGTTGAATATTCCGGAACATCAGAAGTTGCTAGAGACCTGCTGAGTTGCAGATTGTCCCATTTGGGAGGTCGGGTGATAAGGAATAGACGATTTGGTCTTGGAGACGTATTCGCGATTGCAGTACTTATATACTTGGCTGTAATTTTTTGTCTGAAAAAGAAAATATGAAAAATATTTATTATTTTCCTAGTTACAGACAGTAAAACTTACAAGGGGGCATACCCTACTCGTGTCATGTTCCCTACTTGGTTAAATTTGGAGAACATGCAGGGCTTGGCTAGAAATGAAAATACCTGAAGTAGGAACTCCAGGTGGCCAAGCGTTTAGAACATAAAAATATTAACGCGCTCTGGAAAATAAATATCATAAAAATTAAGAAAAAGACAGAAAAAGATAAAAAGCCTCCATACGGGGATTCAAGACCCATGACTATGATAAAGTCCCTTCACTATACTCTATGGTTAATTCAAGATGTTGCGAAAGCTGCCAATATGTCTTTAAGAATTTAATAATAGACACAGATTTAATAATACAATAACGTTTTAGCATAAGAAATGACTACTAGACCAAGCTGTTGTTATAATTTTGATTGCCGATGACATTTAACATATCCATCGCATTCAATGTAAAAATAGCCATCAAAGCATCTCTTAAGCGGTTTTGTACCCAAAACTCCGTTTCCCATTACTGGAATGGTGAAAAAATTAATCCGAATGATGGATCCCTTTGGTCGAAGTACCTTCGGTCCGTTTGCAGGGTCCGAGGGTCGAAGGTCAGTGATTGATGGGGGCTGCGTGTCGCGCATTTGTCAATGCTGACTGATCGGGTGATAATTATTGCCAGGCCTGGGGTGGGGGTCGGAATATGATTGCAATGTTTTATAAAAAAGTTAAATAGAACGTAATAAAAATGTGTACCAATGATCTGCAATACACAATACAATACAAAACTCTTTACTGTATAACACACAGTTAAATAAAAGACATGGACATTAACTTGAACATGTACAATGTGCGGCCTTATTGCTTTGAAGGGATTTCTTCTGGTCAACTTTTGGATGGATACGTTCGAAAGTATCGTCAAACATTTTTCTTGTGATAAAATTAAACCTAAGGTACAACGTAAATATTGCAACGTCGTCGTCTGGCAGTAAGAGTTGACTAGGGAACATATCAGAGTAAGAACTTGAACATAGTCATTTCGAATCTTGACGTGCCTTGACTTGCTAATCAGCATTCATTTGACTAAGTCTAATACATCTTTTAACATATCTCTCTAACTTATCATCCTCTTAGTTTATCCCACTTCTGGGAAAAAAATGTATTCTTTATTCCTCCACTGATCTCAGTCCTGTTCTTATTTTTCTCAAACAGTCATAGCATTATCTTATTACATAAATACCACAATTACTAAGTCATTCGTAAATAACAATGACAGCAATAAATGAAACTAAAAATCTAAATTCAACCGTAAAAAGGTAGCTAACACAGAATTCATTGTTCCAGATAAGGCTATAACACTGGCGTTTCTTGAGCAATCGTTTGTATCGACCGGCAATCGGTCGACTTAACTGACACTGTGACGACAGATTTCTTGGCATAATCTTAGGTTTGATAACTTATTCAGTTTGTTTTTGTATTAAGTGTGACGACCGCTGTGGCGCGGAGGACAAAGGTCAGCCTGCGACGCAGAAGGTTACGGGTTCGATTACCGCCTTGGGAAAAATGTTTGTACAATCTGCAAATATTTGTCTTGGGTGTTCTGGGTATTCTATATATGTAATAAAAATATGTATCTATATAATAGATAAATATATTACTAGTAGGCGGTATTAAGTATTATCAGTCATCTAGTCACCTTAACCCAAGCTCTGCTGAGCTTGGGGCTAGATGAAGCTGTGTGGATTGTCCAGCATTATTAATTTGTACTTATTATTTTCCTTGCTTAAGAAAGTCAAAACCGTGGCGCTCACTCTGTAAGAATCGACTCCACCAACTCACCCCAAAAGCTTTTAAAACAATGTCGGGTACCTACAATTATATTGTTACACTTTAGAGTCATACCAACCCGCCAGGCTGTGTTGACAACTTTGGTGTGTTGACTCCATTAGTAATCGGATGAAACTGAATGTACTTAATCTCTTACACCAGGTCTCTTTAGAATTGACGATAGTCTCAAAAGCGTTTTATAATCACTAGTGCAATTCACCCCTCACGTAAAAACTAAAACATCCTAAACCCTACCCTTTTCTCCGACCGTTACTTTGCCCAAACCCCGTTACTTTGCCCATTCTCCGTTACTTTGCCCATTCCCCGTAATGGCTTTAATGCCCATTTTTAAGACCTCCCGCCTAAGTGAGCAATTTATTTACATCTCTTAAACCGTTGACAGTGCCATCGCATATTCATGGCCCTTTGTATGAACAAGCATTTGGGACATGAGGTGGTTGTTACTTTATTACGTGACTAAATAATCAGTTTCTACGCGAAATATTATATTATACAATTAGTGAATAAAGGAAAGGATTAAAGCGAGGGCCATAGATGAATCCTGAGCGAAGCGAGGAAATCATGGCTCTCGATAAAAATCCCTCTTAAATACTATACTTACTTACTATACTTTATATCATGACTACGAGAAAAAGAAAGATTTAAGCGAAAGTAGACATTTATTGAAGAAAAAAGGAAGGTTCATTTAATTAAAATAAGTTAGGAAAATAGACTGAAAATGTACCAGAAGCTTGATTTTCATTTTCCAATTTGTAAAAGTCACTGACACTCACTTTTATGTACGGCTGACTTATCAGCCGTAATTTGTTGGGTAGCAAGTTTTCTATTATATCGGCAGCCTTCTCTTTCATAAGCTCAGGTGTTAACACATATTCATTATCACTTGAATACATTTTCAATCGAACTTTGTGTTCTTACAACTCATAGTATTCAAAATAGTGCCAATTTACTAATTACAGCAAAATAACACAAATTTAGTGCAAGCAGGTTTTATAGGATTGAAGTGATGGTCGAATATTTGGTGTGTTCTAAATTCAAACACCTAAAATAGTTATTAAAAGGACTTTTTATTCACTGTTTTCAGTGAATAAAATAAGCTTTTTAGAGGGGGAATGATATATGTAAATATATTTTAGTTTGTTTTTGAAAACGAAAATATATGTTCTTTAAATGTTAGGTTATCAATAACTAGGTAAATAAATAGTTACTATGTGATTTTTGTAGATATAGCAATATTATGGAAAACTAGATAAGCGTAAATCTTTTGGCAGCTTCCGTAAACTTGTTCCTGTTTGCTCCTACACTAGCGATTGATATTTTATGCAAGAATTATAGACGAGATCATAAGATGTTCTTCATGTGCAAGAACAACCCATTCGAATAATATTTTGGCCTGAATTTATATTATGTTGTTATCTGCCAGAATAATTATTGATCAAAATTTATACAGCTGACTTTTTCAAGAATAATTTTGTTAAAATCATCATACATCAACCTACTATGTATTCTTCAGTTATTTTTTGTTTTTTTATGTAACAAAGGTTTGTTATAAATGACTAGATCGATTCTTTTTCCCTGAACATAGTTTCGAGTTTCCTTTTTTTTAATTTCGAACGAAAGTATCTTTTGAAACTATAATTTTTAATTAAAACTGAACTCATGCAGATGAATTATAAATACTTAGATAAGGTAAAATATAAATTGTTTCTGGAATATAAACTATTTATATTTCCCTAAAACTTAGTTTTTTATTCACTCTATTCCAATCTCAGCTTGTAATCGAAAAAATAAAACTCTTGTCAAATTCTTGAAACGAAAGTTGTGTTAGAAATGTTTAGGCCTCCCAGAGCGCGTTCTTTTGGCCACACGTCAAACTTAGAAGGACTTAGTACACCCTGGAGTGTTCATGAAAACATACAGAAGGATAATTCAAACAGGCTTTTAGTATTACTTATCCGTACTTAGCCCCTGACTATACCGTCGGAAGAGTTTTAGTTTTAAGTCTAGATCCGAATCTACTCTAATCTAAAGGAGTCAAGTCCCTTGATTACGAAAAAAACAAATAAGAAGTTTGTTCTAGAATGCGGTACTTATACCAATTCGTATTTCAAATCAAAACAAATGAAAAACACTTCGTTGCATGCTCGGCACATTCATCGTATTTCAAAAAAAAACCAATCATGCACTTTGGTGCAACCTCAGTGCTTTAATTTAGAAAGACCTATGACATAAAATCTCTAGTACATGCGACAGAGCTGTTGTAGTTCGTAATTATTTAAAAAACTACACGCTAGTCTGAAATGTACTAAAGTATATTTTGCTTCCCCGCACTTTTCCCAAACTTGATTTAATATTATTTATGTATTATATATTTATCTATGTATTAAACATATTTAGTACATCAGTCATCGAGTACCCATAACACAAGCTCTGCTTAGCTTGAGGCTAGGTGATGCTGTTTGTCCAGCAATATTTATTATTTATACTAATTGATTGATTTTAACCCTAGATACCAGAAACCCGTCGACGGATTGGCCTTACTTAGTTACCAGCACATTTCACAGGTCTTGTCTGTACACCTACAAAATTTCACGCAAATCGGATCACCGATTCTCTTTCACCACACAGTCAAATCACTCAATTGCCACTGAGAACTTCGTTCGCTTGGCTCACTCAGATCAATTATTAGCAGGTATAGAAATACAAAGTAGTGCTACGTTGAGCGTAAAGAAAGATATAACATAATTTTTTTCGTACACACAACAAAGGCAAATCACATCTGAACTGCTTTTTTCATGGACAATAGACCTTCGTTTGGTCGTGTTTAAAACACGGAGGACACCGCGAAAGCTTAAAAAAGCTATTCGTCGCATAGAAGTTTGTGTAGGGATGCTACGTGCAGCGTTGGAGTTTGAAGCAGTGCGACGGGAAGCGTAGCAGTTTTTAGCATTGCTACGGGAAGTGTAGAAGTTCGAAGCAGTGCTACGGGAAGCGTAGCAGTTTGTAGCTGTGCTACGACAAGCGTAGAAGTTTGTAGCTGTGCTACGACAAGCGTAGAAGTTTGTAACAAAGCTACGAGAAGCGTAGAAGTTTGTAGCAGTGCTACGAGAAGCCTAGAAGTTTATAGGAGTGCTACGAGAAGCCTAGAAGTATATAGGAGTACTACGAGAAGCATAGAAGTTTATAGGAGTGCTACGAGAAGCATAGAAGTTTGTAGCAGTGCTACAAACTTCTATGCTTCTCGAGCGAGAGTGGGAACCCAACGTAAAAGAAACAAAACAATGCCTTGTGTGTTTCGAACGAACCTTCAGAATAAACTTCCATTGGATTACGATTAGCATTCAAACTTCAGGCCCGCGAGGTTTGTAGCTTATTGGCATTTTATATTTTGCAATTACCGTATCTCGATAGCGCTACTTTCCATTTTGATCTGGGGAAATAATTGATTTCCTCCGAGATTGTTTGAGTAAAGAAAGAATTTGGTACACAATTATTTTTTATACAAAAAATAACTATGGGAGGGAGGGAGGTACGCCGTTGCCTAATATTGTAAGGTATTCTATGGATGATCTAAAATTGTAGATAGGTACTTACAGTAGTTTTTTTTTCGTTCCATAGAAAGTTTTTTTTATCATTTTAATTTCTAGAGTGTTCGATAAAGACAAACTGTAGAATAACGTGCAAATACTCCATCGAAAACTAAGAAAAACTGAAATGAGCCAAAGAGTTCCAAAAAGGAGATTATCAAAACGCAAAAGAAACTTTTTTTAGGATAAGAATCCAGTTACTTCATGCTTAGCCAAAATATTATTCCACATTCAAATTTTGCATTCAGAATTCCGCTCTCATTCGTATCAAATATAGAAGAGCGATAATGATCTTCCGAATTTGACATTTCATTTGAATGAAACGGAAATGAATTTTTATTATTCCTTGAAGTAAGCGCATGTTTGCATGCAGCGTTCGAAAAATTTTCTACGCATAGGAAAATTTACCGTTATTTTAATAAAATATTATATTTTTTAACACAATTACAAACCCGACCTCTCTGAATATAAAAACCACAATTCTACCCAGGTAGGGAACTGTAGTAAATTCAAGCCGTGAAAGCCTTCGAAAACTTTTAGGTATTTTCTCGTTTTCCACCTAGTTGTATTAGCGTATTATCTCTCTTGTTAAAAGTATTATCAAGCCTCGGTTTAATACAAGCAATCTCACAATTTATTTACTTTTCAAGATCATTTCAGGGATAATGGCCGAATTTAACAAAAACACCGCAGTTTACAAGCAGCCTCGCTACAAGTAATCTGGCTTAGTAAAATTTACCTTTTGAATTTAACACGGATTTTTCTAGGGTTCTGTGGGCATTGGTACGAAACACTAATGCCGCATTACCTTGGTACCTACCTTAAAAAGAATTCATCAAATAAACTGGGGTAACATTGTCAGTAGTAGGTACATGTTAATGATACCACGGTAAAGGATGGCCTACTAGGCCATCTTTTATGAACATCCCATGATATATTTTGCGTAAAATAAATGTGATATAATTAGTTTAGCGTACAAGTTTTACTTGGAAAGGTGCTTACAATTTTATTAAATAACTTATTATCAATGGTTTCAGCATAGGCCATACATGAATTTCGACAGCATGATAGCCAGGAATACAATTATAGAACGGCCTTTTCACATTTAATTTAATTTTCGTGAAACTCCGACAATCCGCAGCTTTTTGCAAAGAACCATTTACACATTTTACATTTATTTATTCAACGTGTTTGAGCCTCGCCTCGCTTAATTTATGGACATTAAATAAAAAGAATTTTATTTGATTTCCGGAACTTGATACGTAATGAATTCTTTTGCAGAATTGTTTTTAGGCAGGAAAAGTGGCGAAATTTTGATGAGCTTATTAGCGAATTAGCTGCTTTCGTTTTGTGGGAACTCTTTCATCCTAAATATTATGGCTACAAACTTGCGAAAATTACACCTTATCATGTGAGTGGCAATATTTGGTGGAGCAAAGATATGAAAAATTACTAATTATAAGTAATTTTTCATATCTTTGGTCGACCGAAAATGCAGGAAACAAAATATGTGGACATATGATGCCGGCTATCACAGTGTCCACATTTGTCTCCGGTCACAGTGTAAAATTAACAAAAAGAAGTAGATATTTTCAATTCTAGCATGGAAACTCGTCTCCAATTTATAGCACAGGCTACAAACATAAAAAAACCGTAACTCTACTCCACAGACTGACGCCTGACGAGTATAAACACCATGCTGGTAGTAATTCGAGCCGTCACACTGTCAGCCAACAGTCCACCGTCCGCGCTGCACTTTATTACAGCGCAACTTTATGGGCTCACGTGGTTAGCCGCTCTTACAGTTTTTTGTAGGCTTGTATAAGCATTGGGAATGTTACTGGCTGAGATACTTTCTGTTGACTTTTATTTCAGTCATAACTCTAAATGTTTTAACGGGTTTACTTACTATGTAAGTGCTCTGAGTGATGATTCTTTGGGCAGCGGGCCAGCGGCAACTGAAATAGTGTACTGTTAATCAATGTTTTATGTACATATTTCAACAAGACCTGGATATTTCTTTCGGGAATGGAGAGGTAGTTATCTTCTTCAAGACATTAATAATTTAAATCTTAGTAGGTTTGGTTAAGAGCTTTATTGCTAATGTGTTTAAAGTTTACAGTTCCTTCGATCTTGAAATCTAATTGAACGGTAACCCAAGTTACCTCAGAATTCATTCTAATATACTCGTGCCCTATTGTACCAAAGCACCGAACTTTGAACTTCTAATAGTTGTCATAAACTATAATCACTTTACCCTTTCAACGGTAACATCCAGGTGTTGCCAGTAAATAATTACAGGTTGAATAATGTGTATTGTGGCGGGGCATTGTTGCGTGCGTGACGGATGGTGGCAACCCTGGGAACTGACGGCTTGTGTTAGGGATGTCTATTAATGTTACTAGGGTTGTAGGTCTGATTAATCTAGATAAATCAGCTGGCTTTATTTGTTTTGTTTTCTTGGTAACATAAGACAGGACATAAGAGTAACAAAATTGCCTACAGTATTAGCTTCTATTCTGTAAAGCAAAAGAGATTTAAAAGATTATAAAAAGTCCATACATCACAACGTTAGGGCCATTTAACAAAATAAAAAACAATTAAAGAGTGAGTAATTTGTAATACTCTCATCTCGTAAACCGGGTTTGTATAGTCGTATTTAGAATTAGCTACTGCCCACCGATTCACCAGAGAAGATCAGGGTAGCGCAAAGAGGTATGGAGAGAGCAATGCTCGGTATTACTTTGCACGACCGAAAATGCAACGACTGGATTCAAAGTAAGACCAAAGTGAGGGACGTGATAGAAACCAAAGCAGCGAAAAAGTGGAGCTGGGCAGGACACATCGCCCAAATGAATGCGTCACGCTGGACTAGGAGTGTCCTAGAGTAGAGACCCAGAGCAGACACTCGAAGACGAGGGCGACCACCGAACCGTTGGATGGACGACATCAGACGACATGGAAGCCAGATTTGGATGCGACGGGCCCAAGATCGCGAAGAATGGAAAAGAAGGAAAGAGGCCTACATCCAAGAGTGGATCCCGAAAAGGCCTAAATGATGATGATGATGAACCCACCGATTCACGCGCGTTTTTCTGAGATGTTATTGTATTAGTATAAATGTTAATCTAAGTCTAGAACTACATAATATACCTTTGCAGAATTACAACCCAATCTGTTCAACAGTTTTAGCATGAAGAGGTAACATACAACGAAACATCTAAGGCTGGATTTAGTGCTACAAGGACGGTCCGTACGGATGACCGTACGGAGCGTATACGGATCATACAGCATACGGCTCGGACAAGTATAGTCGCACAAATAAAAATGTGTGCGGTATACACACGTACGGTTGGTTCACCCGCACAGCACAAAACGCAACGATAACATACCTAGTGCGTCCACAGACGTACGGAGCACGAGCAGCGTGCTCGAAGGATTGTTTTCGTTTGGATGGACGGATGGTTCATGGGCCGTGTGCTAGACGTACTTAAATAAGCGTGATTACTTCTTATACTGACTGTCCAGTACAAACTTTGACATATGTATTGATTGCTAATTATTATGCGTAATGATGCCTAGGGACAACCCTAGAAATTTGCCTGTATAATTTGAAAGCAGTAGGTATGCTGTATTATTCAAGTAGCGGTTAGGGCTCGCAAAATGACAAGATCAAATTAATGTAGTACCAGTAGAGTTCCGTCACTCGCACGCAGTTTAAAGTTATAAACCTAAAGATTTCTTCCTATACTGCTACAGAACCGACATAAAAAAGCTTACGAATAGCTACACTTAGTGAGCTTCTTTCAAAATGCCCCGCATTGAAGCACTTGGCTGTCTGATGCTAGCAGTTTGACGGAGCGTAACCGGGGGTTAGCGCTAGCTTAGATTTATAGTCCACTTCTGGGTAGGCCAGTGCTGTTATTTTAGTAGGTAACTACTATCCTAGGCACTAATTAGCTCTACATGGTTCTAAAATCCAAGCTATGCAAGGAGGTTGTGAGTTCGATCCCTGCCTCAGGACAAATGTTTGTACGATCTGCAAATATTTTTACAGGGTTTTCTGGGTGTTTTCTACGTATAATAAAAAATATATATCTATGTAGTTCTTTATAATTATTATGTATATCAGTTATCTAGTACTCATAACACAAGCTCTGCTTAGCTTGGGGCTAGATATTGCTGTGTGAATTGTCCAGTATTATTTATTTATTTATTTTATGTAAGAAAAGGGTAAAAAAGCTAAAGTAATATTGGTGGAAAATATTTCACTATCATCATCATCATCATCAGCCCATACACGTCCACTGCTGGACATAGGCCTCCCTCATATTTCACTATACTGACATTAATTTAATTCCAACAAAATATGATAGTTTTATTGTTGTACCTAAATCCAGGGATGAGGCCTAAATCTAAAAGAATCTTCGAAGCTTTTTCCGCAATCGGTGTTTGGTTTTTATTTTTAATCTGTGATACCGGATTGAAGAGTTTTCAAAGCGAACTTTAAAAAAAAGTGTTTGCCATAGACTAAGATAGATGGCGCTGTATGAAACTCAGTGTCAAAAATCTGCCAAAAAACGTGTAAAATGGCACCCGTTTCGTTCTTTATTTTATGAAAATTGACATTTACTCTTGACTTTTGTGCAGCGCCATCTAGTATCAAAATAAAAAGCGTGATTGTTTTTTTTAAGATTGCATTAAAAGCCCTCATTGCCGTTGTTCTAAATAAATAATTGTTTTGGCAACTTTCATTAAGCATTTCATTTGTTTCTCGTCCGTTTTCGAACTCGAAAAGGTGAACCTTTTTGCTGCGCGTGTGTGTGATAAACTGATGTATTGTTGAAGCTTTCTTTCTTGTTTTTAGTTGTTACCTAGATGTATTCTGTATGTTAAGTACCAGAAGTTTTTTTAGAAACTAAAATTACGATCAACTGGAAAGTTTCATAATTAATATTGCACCTCTTTTACACTACATCTTATTATAGAAAACCCGTCCTATGTCATAATCTGCTTTGCCTTATGAGGTAAACGTTGAGTTCAAGAAAAATTTTTCATTAATAATAATTGAAAATAATATGTACATTACCTGCATACTTCAAATTTTGATTGAGAATAACTTCATCCTGTCAAGATCTCCAACTCATATCTAAAACGCAATAAACAAAACAGCTCGAAAAATTATCTCAATCACATTCTTTAAGTACGCAGGTTATATTGTAAAATAACATGTCGCTACCTGAAAATGTTGTATAGAATTTTTCTTATTAAGATTTTTCAAATTCTGCTATCTACGGTCCCAATATCAAGCAACCCAATATTAGCTTTTCATTGAAAGCGTGTTAATTTTGTCAAAAGATAAATCCCCAGCTGGTAACACTAATACACAGCAATCCTTCCAACCATTTCTTAGAGTAAAATCTCGAAACAAAATCTATCCTGCTATAAATAAAGTCTAAAGTAGCGAAGTAACTTCAAGTCTGTGGCTTAGGCAATTACGGTACACTAAGCCGGCGGAAGTTTTGCGAGGTTCTTACACTTATTTATTAAAGTTCTTACAGAGTAGAGTCTCTTAAGTCTTGCTCAGTTCCGTTTTAGCGACGTGGATTATGTGGAGATAAGTATATCATACTTATTCAGTATGGATTTAAGCGGGTTTACAACGAACCTGGGGGCCTACTCGGAAAAGGAAAATCGAAGTTTATTTTTCGTTTTCGCGCCAAACAAACTCATAAGTCGTTTGCATAAGATTAGCGTTTGCACGAAAAATAATCAGAAACTTCGATTTCGTTTTTACGAGTACGGGCTATGATTTGTATTAAAGGTCGCAATTGCTCACACAAGGTTGTCAAATAATGACCACATAATAAGCATTTTTTTTGAAGTGTGGGGAATTTTTCCAAGGCTTTCCAACGAAATATGTCAGAAAGATATGTATCACGGTAGGTAGCTATTTCACTTATCGTTCAGTAGAGTGGAAGTAGCACCGGAAGTTTGAGCGATTAGCTTGTTTGTCCGACGTTAGTAACTATTTGTTAGATTAGAGTTTGCAACACTCGTAACTATTAATTATCCTTGTTATTGCATAAGTTTTGTTATTTTCATACAGATATGCGCATGCATTAGAAATGAGATTGTAATCAGAGTAGGAATATTAATGATGTAATGGTGCTCGTAGTTGAAAATCTTTGTAGCCTAAGGACTGGATTAACATATAGGCTATTTTTTATCCCAATAAAACGTGGGGGAAGGCGCGGGCAGCAGCTAGTTGACTATAAAACCGGATGGAAAGCGAAGATGTGGCCGAGTATGTACTCGTATCTCCGAGTAAGGCTGGGACAAAACTATACCACCAAAATGGGTCTATCGTAGTGGCGTTTTATAAAAATTATACAATGTAACATAATGTAGGAGTGGGCTAGTCAACGTTAAGTGAACGTTGTATTTTGAAAAATAATTGAAATTGAGGCAAACATCAAGATCATTCTCAAAATAGTAGATCGAGCACTCAACATAGGTTCTCAACGCTTTATAATGAACGATACAATATTTGGTATGGTATGCCATTATAAGCTTAATTTCCATAACAATAGGTAGCCACTCCCATTATTTCATTATAAATCACTAAACGACGGCATTGTTACATGGCTGATGAATAAATGAATACATTGCTGAAGCTCACAATAGGAAATGCTGTAGGTTATTTCAAGCATGTTATTCGATTATTTACACTTTCCATGGACCAACCCCAAGTGTGACAGAACCTACTAGTTTCTGCCTGCGGCTTCACACGCAATGTTTATATCCTATAGGAGCCAGTTAGAAACCTCATTAGCTAATGAATATTTTAAAACTGTAGGTACATAAATTTCAGATGGATCGCTCTGCAAACTTCGGAAATCAGGAGTACTGGTATTTTTTTTTTTACTCTTTTCAATGTATTTCAAATAGTATGTATATATATATATTATATATATATATATATTATATAAAATTATTGCCCCTTTTTGGTTTTTCAAAAAATGTTCTAATAACAGACTTTTCTATATTTTTTCTGTAAAAGATACATAATCCATATACACTACATACATTTCAGGTCCCTAAAAACGTAACCTGTTTTTCAACATCGTCTTAAGGCACTGGTCCACTGTTGGACATACGCTTCCCCTAACTAGCGCTATGGCGCTAGACCTTGTCTTCAGCTTGCAGCATCCAGCATCTACCTACAATCTTTCGCAGGTCGTCTTCCTACCTAGTCGAAGGGCGTCCTACACTACGTTTGCGAAGTCGCGGTGTCCTCAAGAACACGTTTACGCCAGCGATTGTTGGGTCTTCGTAAGATATAGCCGGCCCACGGCACGTTCAGCTTGCTGATTCTTTAAAGTATCTCGGTAACTTTGGTTCTCTCTCGTATTCGTAAAAAATTATCTCTTTGAGAGAATCTCCTCTTTTCATGTTACCTATAAAATATGTCGGTAACTTTGGTTCTCCGCCGTATTCGTTACAAATTTTCTCCCTCAGAGAATCTCCTCTTTTTAACTATTAAATGGAAAGCTACAACTTAAAATAGCCTTATTATACTACCATATCGATATTTCACAAAGAATTCACAACAATAAGCCGACACTCGGTGTTTGAAATTCCGTTCTGCAGTTGAAATTCCACTCGCTACAGCCCCCATTGAATAGAAACTACATATCTACATTCTACATGCCTTTCACAAAATAACTATGCACTTCTGCGAACGTTCGTTATTTTCCACAAAGTGGGTATACCTACACGGAAAATTTGTGGTTTTTCGAGAGTCAGTGGAGTAGGTGTGAGCGTCGTCGTTAGAAATGTCGAATTTTGATCATACGACTTTTGCATTTCTTTCATATAGTTTTAGACCTTCGCTTCGGAAGCAGCTAGAAAAGTTATTTTCTGTGATTTTATTTAGTTTTAAACTGAGAACACAGCCAGAACGTGTCTAGTTTAAGACTAGATAAGCTTTCTCGATTGGAAAATTTAAACTGAGAAACCTTGTTGTTGTTTCAGCTTCGCAATTTATTAACACAGTTATGATTCCTATCGGATATTTATTGCAGAGTAAGGTTAAAAAAAAATTACGCGAAACAAACCCAATAATAAATTTTGAGGTGAGGTGCAAAATTGCTTCCAAGTTATCTGAACAAATGTATTTTCTATTACGTTGCGTGGAAAAAATTACCTGCAAATTCGAACGGATCATCACAAAACCGAATGACGGTATTAAATAGATTCATTATTTAATGCCTCTTCAGATGCACACCTACAAAATACAAGAATAAACCGTATTTAGGTAGTCGGAGGCACCAACTCCCCATATACCTAGGGTACAAATGGGATCAAAGGCCGGCTACCTAAGTATCAAAAGAAAATGATAAGGACAAGGTGAACGCCTGTTTAAGGTTACACAAGTCGGTCGCGCGAACACTTATGTATGGTAAGCGAGGCCTAAATGTATGCTATTTTACCCGACATAGTGTGCGATGAGTAATGTAGTGTGTGTAGTATGAGATGCACAATTATTGATTACTGAAACGACCGCGTAAAAAAATGTAAAAAGACTTTTAGCACAAGGGTTATTGTAAAAAAAACTATTGAGTGTATCTTTTCAAAATAAAATTATTTCAACTTTTGAATAACTAAACTATGTCTGTATTGGCTTCATTTTTAGAAATTTTTGAGATGTTCGGAGTTTTCTTTCTCCGTATATTATTTATTTACGCCTAAAGTTAAGTAAAGAAAAAAAAATAAAGTTGGGCTACTATCAATGTTGAAATGCGAAAGTTTAGAAGCTTGTATTTTTTAAATATATAACTTTTTTACGGTTATGGTTCCATACAACTATAAATAATGCCGAGATAAATTGATATAATCCTTTGTTTTGGATGTTTAACGTCAAACAGTGGAGCAGTTACCCTTCCACTTATGTATGGAAAGTTGAGCGACTAGTTGAACCTTTAGACTTTTATTACGTAGTCGGGTTACAGGTTTTTACTTTATTTTTTGACTATTAAAATCTAGTATATTTATAGTTATTAATACTATAAAGAAAAAGGTGTTTACAGTGTTACTTATCTCTTAAGAAAGGTTTATGTCAACCTCCCCAACAAATAGCTCTGGTATCGTACAAACAACGTAATAGTTCAAACTTCCTGATCACTCCTATTATACGCCATTAATCTTCGACGCGAGTTCCTTAATGATGGTTATTGGAGAACTTGTGCCGATACTTAGTTACTAACAAGAGCACTAACACTGCGAGCTAAAGGGATTGGGAAGGATAAAAGGAGCATTTTGTAGCAAGGATTTTTCAAAAAATTCTTAGCTCCACTTGTGTTTTTTATTATTTGGGATATGTATTTCAAGTATTTCTAGGTGGTTATCGGACACTCTCGTTAATCCCAAGCGTCAGAATGGCTAAGGCGATTTCAATAATGACGGGTAGTTATATTTTGTAGGACTTCGCCCTCTCATTTGACGAAAAAAATTACTAATTTGATTGCTATGACAAAACTTCCAATCACTTAGTTTTAGGTATAGGCCCCTCCCGAAGATGGTCACAATGACTGGTCCTACGCTACCCGCATCCAGCGGTTTTTTGCGACCTCTACCTGGTCATCTGTAAATAAGCATCTGTAGATAAAAGATATCACTCAGGTTAACAGAAAGCACTGCATCGTAGAGCACAATCCAATAATATTTCGTGCCCTTGGTAAGTATCCTTTTGCATAATCAGAGTTAACAGGAAATTAATTAACTTTTCGGCTCTAACACGTTTATCCACAGTTTTTTTTTTCAGACAAAAACGTGACCACGCTTAATTTTGTAATGAAACAATGTTTTTAACCTAATCAGGGTAATATTCAATGTCTGTACATCCTTGGTATTTAATCGATCAACAGAACCCTACTATAATATTATAAATTGGAAGTAGCTCTATCTATCTGTCTTTCTGTCTGTTACTTTTTCACGCCTAAACGGCTGAACGGATAAATAAATAAATAATGTTGGACAATGCACACAAGATCATCTAGCCCCAAGCTAAGCAGAGCTTGTGTTATGGGTACTAGATGACTGATATACATAAAATATATAACTCAGATATATATTTTTTATTATACATAGAAAATACCTAGAACACCAACAAATATTTGCAGATCGTACTAACATTTATCCCAAGGCGAACCCGCGATCTTCTACGTCGTAGGCGGACCTTCGCCCGCCGCGCCACATCGGATCCGGGGTAGATGGTATCCTGGGACGGACATAGGGTACATGAAAAGCGCGTGCGGAATCTCGGGCAGCAGCTAGTAATCTCATATGTCGCACGAATGTCGCACAAAAGTGACCCTGTAATTTTTGATTTCCATGCAGAATTTTATTTTTATTTTTACTATGGCAGAATGAAAAGAGAACTCAAAAAAATTATGAACAAAGCTTTTGTTCATGTTTTACTCAGAAATTCGTAAAATTTCCGACTAAACAACAGAAACATACATCGCGGACCACTGCAGTTAACTCTGTCCTTTTACTACCACTTAAAAAAGAAATGTTAATCAAAGGATTAGTCCGCGCGCAGTCGGAATGGGATAGAACCATTTCGCACTCAAACAAATGCGGTTGGTCATTTACTTTGACAAAGTTTGATTTCATTTGGACGGATGCGGATTTTACATTAACCTCTATAGCGCACCAGCCGAAATAGGAAGTTGCGGCAATCCCTGCCTCGGGACAAATGTATGTACGATCTGATGATATTTGTTTCGGGTGTTCTGTGTGTTTTCTATGTATAGTAAATATTTAGTAGGTACACATAATACAAGCTCTGGCTTATTTGGGGCTAGATGATTCTGTTTGGTTATCCGGCATATTATTATTAAGAAATGTGACGTAGCTTATTTACTTTGACAAGGTTCTGACCCATTCTCGTCGCGCGCTGATTATTTAGTAGGTTCTTGAGCAATATACAGAAAGTTCCTTTATCTATCAAAATACTGCCATCTCTATTGCACAGAAGAAGAAAGAAAGAGATAGAGGGCACTTGAGATTCATGTCGGTTATTTATAGGGGCACGTGATGGTGGGGACAAACTGACATAACCACATTTGAAGCGAAACCTTCAATCAGATAGGGTTCCCACTTTATTGTAGAACTGCGTCAATCATAAAAAACTCATGTTGCCAACCAAATGTCTCCCTCCACATTCTCTCTCTCTCTCAGTCATATCAGTCTTCTTCATATTTACGTAAAATTGGTTAATATTATACACCTACAATATTATAGTATATAATATTTAAAAAAAGGGTTTTTAAAAAATTATCTTATCGACTGGTCGAAGCGACGCGTTATACGAAAACTGGTGAGTAACTGGTCCAGCATTGCCATACAGCGGGGTCATGCAGCCTACGTCTTGGAGACGCTTCCGAATATCATTGATATGGACAGATTGAGCTTCCTGTTTTTAACAGTCTGCAGTGAGCTCAATTGTAAATACTAGTTCTAATTTGTTTCTCTTATTTTCTTATTAGATTATAACTTTCTTCGTCAAATTATTATAAAAATATTGAGACAAATAGATAAGTTTTTTTATTTTTTTTTTATTTAGAAACAACACCATTGAAGCTTTTTTTTGAGCCCTAATGCGATGCTATGTCTAGGTTACATTGTATAATAATTACCTAATCTAACTGTAAGGTTCAGATACTATAGGAAGTATCTGCATACATTTAAACATTATATATTTCAATAACCACCTGTGCCATTTCTAGTGCTAGTTTTATATTGTATAAAAATTTAGATAACGATATAAATACCTAATTGTTCTAGGCAGAATTGATTTGTGACTATAACAAACCTACATGCTTATCAGACCTTTTGTCAAGTCCAAACCAAAAAATCGATATGAAATACATTTAGAATGAAACGTGTACGTACACACTCTCACATCGTACGTATGTATAAGGATTCCAAAATAAATACTTGAGTACTTGAACTTTGTTTGTAATATTGTTACCTAAAATTTACTTAATTTTGCCTGTCAACATATGTATTATGATATGAACATCGTACTTAAAAATTCTCTATTTTGAATGCTAATAGAACTATCCTAAATAAAATACCTGAAGACCTGACTTTGAATCTCAATAAATCAGCTCGAAGAAATACGTCGCGCAATACATTCACCCAGTTTTAATGATATCACATGCCACTCATGTTTTGACAACCCTGTCCCATGACCTTGTTTTATATCATTCTGAATTACGAGAGATCTTACTTTAGTGTTTGGATGTTGTTGGAATATTTATTTAGATATGGGAGTGAAATCTTTTGTTATAAGTTTTCTGTTACTTATTATACAGTAGAAGCCTTCAAAATGTCCTTTAAGTAGATGTTTGATAGAGTTTTAGGGTAGATCGAGAAAAGGACTCTTAACTCAACTTATTAAAAACCTAAGTTGTACGGCACTTGAAAACTCTAAGCTTGAAAGTATTGACAAATCTTCAGAACTAATTTTAAGTTTCAAAGTTTGTCGCAAGAGGATACAACTTAGATGTCAGAAAATATTATTCAATACTTTGTTTCACATCGGCTGTCATTAGTCCACTACACTTATAATTTGTTGACTTTTTGCTGTGATATATTAATTCCTTTATTAAAATTAAACAGAAAAGTTAAAAACAAATAAGTTTAATCAGAGGCAGAGTTAACACACCGCCGCTTAAGGAGGTTTGGTTATAAATATCCAGAGATCTCCATATTTTTAGCTTATTCTCACTTTTGGCCTAAAAAGCTGGCCATCCATCCTTCGAAATCACATTGGCGCCAAAGCGAATTCTCGCTCCAAACATTGACTGCAATATTGGTGGCAGTATCGCCAACACATGTACATACATTGTAACGATGCAATGTATGCGGTACGTACAGTAAATACGGTGCACATTAGTTTGGCTCAGAACGCAGATATTCAGTTAGGTAGGATATCATTAGTTTTACTGTTAGCCAAAACTACGAGGTGCTTCGTTTTTGGTTCAGTATTTAGTACGTTGTTTCGGTGTTTAGACTTCAAGAACAAAGATATTTATATTATTATTCATAACGTACAAAATATATACCGAGATAAAGACAACACGCCCTTTTAAGATATACCTAAATAAAGTTCCATGGCAATGGTGTTAAAGAAGAAGTCTACTTCGAAAAACAAATTAGAAATTTTGATGGATGGAGATCGCATAAAAGGAAGGACGACCGCGACGTGTCCGAAGCAACGCACGTTTGCACGTTGAGCAGCAGGGTTGTTTGTTTCGTGCAATCTGTCAACCGAAACATCGTATTTCGTGTTTTAAAGTAGTGTGTTCTTTAATTCTTTATTCATTCATGTGTCATCACATCAAACTAAGTTGGACTCGAATTTAACTAGATGTCGCCACTTAAAAAATTATATCACGCTCTCAAAAGCGTAAAAGTACTTCCAAGCCCATTTTCATTATTCAGGAATTTGAAGTATGTAGGTTTATAGTTTTTTAAAAACCTTTAACTTATCTTTGTTCAAATGACCTTAATAATGATTGAAAAATCCTGTGACGATCGCTGTAACCCGGTTGAAATCGCGTACTAACATCAAAAATTAAGGCTATAAAGTCTAAAAGTAAAGCAAATCAATTTTTATAATATAAAAACCTTTTAAGTACAAGCTTTTATATCATATTTGACGAAAGTGCTTGGGAATACAAATCCAACGAACCCAAACTCGACGTGGTTAAGTCGTTTTGTTTAGGAGTTCCTATGGCCACCTTCGGTTGCTAATTATAAACTATAACAACACTAAAGTTTTTGCTATTATAGTGCTTAAGCCTCAAACTTTGGGTAATTTCTAAAAAAAAATTAAAGATCCCAAATTTTTTCATTAAATTTCTTAGGAATACTAAAGTTAATAACGCGGGATATTTACCATGATTTGAGTTTTCCAATATTTCGGCACAGTTACATGCGCCATGATCATGGAAAAACTGAAGTCACGGCGAGTTAGTTTTTATTGGCACAAATACCCCCATTCTTTGTCTTTTGCCATGAATGTTACCATTACGACCGATTTCATTATCGAATGCAACTCGATCACGACACACAACACTGACGGTATCTGAACACAGCCCGTTTGAATCTTCGGTTTTCGCACATTTTCACTACAGGGCTCCAGGAAACCTTCTTCTAGTTTGAAGTTCCTATGTTAGGGCATCTTAAGGGCCTCCTGTACCATTCTTGATAGTGTAATGTCTCTTGAGATTACTTGAAGATTGTGCAACTTGATCCAGTCATTTGAAGAATCATCTCGAGAAGATGCTCCGCTATGGCAGACTTCTCCGTTGCCAGATTCTTATCCGTTAATAACATAAGTTTATTAAATTTAGTAAATAAAAGTAATTAAACAATGCTGGACAATTCACACAACATCATCTAGCCCCAAGCTAAGCAGAGCTTGTGTTATGGGTACTAGATGACTGATATACATAATACAATATATTACATAGATAGAAATTCTTTATTATACATAGAAAATACCCAGAACACCCGACACAAATATTTGCAGATCGTACAAACATTTTCCCCAAGGCGGGAATTGAACTTGCAACCTCCTGCGTCGTAGGCGGACCTTCGCCCGCTCCGCCACATCGGTCGTCGTTAGTGTTTTAAATAACCATGACAATTTTAATAGTTTTAACTATTAATAAAATTAAGAAATTTGGATATTAATTATAATATTTATTTCACTGAAAGAATTGTTTTCCTGATAGGTACTTATTCTGTAAATAAATGCAAAGTGGTGCATCCACAGCAAAGTAACTTTTTTAGAAGCAATGTATGCAAAAGTTCAATTTAAAAAAAAAACTTTTAAAACTCATCAAATCTTACAAAAAGTTCAAGCTGCACTACAAAAAGTAACTTAGTATGGATAACCCTAAAAGATATCGAATAGAAAAACACTTTCAAAATATTACTGGAAACTCCGACTCTTGCTTCCTATAACGTTAAATATACATTTAGTCTTAAAATCAAATCTCTGAAGGAAGGAAGTTACAAAACTGGATTAACGTGAATATTTACACAAATTGCTTCGCTGAAAGTGTTTCTCGTTTGCTTGCTAATCTGTTTTGTAAACATACGGGTCTGAAAACCATCGAGCTTTTCACCAGTCACTAAATCAATCCCTGAGACAGCTAACAGCATAGGTATTTCAACCACTGTTCCGTTTCATTACACAGATCAGATAGCGCTGAGCGCCTAGCTACCATCGAAGCAACCCGCAAACTTTGTCGTCTACCGAAGCGATCACAGTGAGACCTTATTTTAAATTTTTTGTATGAATATTTATAGTTCAACTTATTATCATTTTGTTTTAACATAATTTACTGATATTATAAGATGGAGAAGCCACTGGCTCCTGAAACACAGTTTTAAACTAGTTCAGGAGCCTATGGACTCACTACTGTCTGTGAAACAATAAAAGGTATTTCAATAAAACTATTTTTACTTTACTTTACTATTTAGAGAGGACAGTGAACTTTATATCATTCATAAATAGAACGAGCACTCGAGATTGACCAAAACCTCCGAATCCATTGTTCAACGGTTCTTGAATTTTCAATTCAATATCAGAGTTCCTTGTGTTTTAAAGACTTGCCAACATGCTGGCAGGAGTCTTGCCCCATATTTTGTATGATAATCCTGATACATTGTGTCTCGTCCTATCGCGTAATTTTTTACTAGTTAATCCCGTGTTGTTTATCTTTATTTGTGTTTATCCTAACATTTATATCGGAGCGCTTCTTCAAAGATACTCTAAGAAGAAATTAGACCTTGTGCTTAAAATTAATAGTATTTCTTTTTAAATTTAAAAAAAGTAGTCGTGTTTATGGGTTCCACCCATACGTGAGTTCGAAATACGATATATCGAAATTGTTTCATCCTCAACTATTCACCGATATCTATACTCGACTTTTTGTTTCTGCGACGTTTTTTTTGTTACTAAATATTGATTACCTTAATCGATAAGCAGGTGGGTACCTTATCAAGTCAACGATATTTGTTCATATTGTAACTAGCTGGCACCCGCGTTTTATCGGGACAAAAAATTGCCTATTTGTTATTCCAGGTCCCAAACTGTACCCATATCAAATTTCAGCCTAATCGGTTCAGTAGTTTTTGCGTGAAAGAGTAAAAAATATCCATACATCCATAAATCCATCCATACAAACTTTGACATTATTATATTAGTAGGTTAACTATTTGTTTAAAGTAATATAGATACCCAGCTCATTTTGTTCTACTATTAGGTAAATCTATAAATGAACAAGAACGGACTTCTTGAATACTAATACAAATACACATAAAAAACAAATATTACGTTTAATTTAGGTGTAAAAAAAATATAGTTACAAACTAAAACCCGACTACATAAAAGGCTTAAACAAGCGTTCACGTTATTGTCCATAGCATTTTCTTTTGATACTTAGGTAGTCGGTGGCACCCACCCCATATACCTAGGGTACAATTAGTAACAAAGGCCTCCGACGAGTGAACGCTTGTTTAAGACTTTTATGTAGTCGGGTTTTAGTTTTTAACTATATTTTTTTTACACCTTTTTGCTAATAGTTTGAGAATCGTTAACCTCACAAAAGTTTGAGAAACGGTTTCGGAAAGTACAAAAAAAGACAAAATCATAACCCTCGTCGTAGTCGGGTAATAACACTGTTTAGCAGCTGTTTCAAGTTAGCAGAGCATTAAGAATAAGGGGGTAAGTGCTTGGGGTTAGTATCATTGGTCTATGGCCCGGCAACACGCTCCACCGCTTGCCTGCACAATTTTGATGAGCAAAAATATCGATATATTGAAATATCGATACTTTTTACCATACAAATATATCGATACATTATACAATATAAATCGATACATTTTTTTCATTTGCCCATCCCTAGATGACCCGTTGCCATGGTAACAAATAAATAGTTTCCATGCCAACAGCTGTACACAAGAGGTCTCCATGGCAACGGGTGTGTCATCCTTCACTCATCACATCAAACTAGTTACAGTTCGAGTCTAATTGACTCGAACTGTAACTAGATGTCGTCTCTTGCAAAATTTTATCGCGCTATCGAAGTGTTCCAGTTGTAATTTAGACCCAGCTATCTCTTAAGACCCTCAATTTTGTCGGACACCATATTACCTATAACCATCGGGGTAATGAGACGAATCAATCGATACCTCACTTGTTGAAATCGAAGTAGTAGTTTCAGGGCTACGTGGGAACAAAGAAATCGGCTACATACATACATACATACACACATGCATACATACATAGGGTGCTAAAATCATTATCCTCCGGTAGTCGGGTAATAGAAAATAACCTCAATTTACCTGCAATATTGTTTCATTAATACGATTACCCTGACTGTTATGATAAGGAAAACAAATTAGAAGCAACATTTTCCAGTAAATATTACGATGAAAATAGGATTTTCCATTTCCATGCAGGTTCCGACGGAGCCTACGCATTTGCTCCCCTTGGAGTCGAGACCGTGGGCTACAGAGGCTCTCCTAAAATTTATATGAGCGTGTCTGGTTGAAGACACGCGTGACCTGAGAGCTAGCAACCCTCTATCTATGGGAAGCAGTATCAAATTTTTTTACGTATATTTAATTTAATTTTATAGAAGGTATGTAAGTTCACTTCGTTGTCCATTCTTCCGTTATATGAATTATAAACAATTGAACAAGAAGTCTAAAATGACTAAGTATACTGACCTGGTAATGTAACATGTTACATGGCGAGCGAAGTTGAACCAATGACGACGACGTCTAAAATGTGTGTACTGACCACGGCGCAATGTAACGTGTTACACGGCAAGCGTTTGTGCATTCAGTAAGGGGGAAAAGGCGCTCGTAACTAGCAACGAGGTGGATTTTGGCACATAGCGTAATGTTATATACTTCGCAGCAAGCAAAGTAAAATACGGCCATTAACACCTGTTACTACCTACCCAGCTTAAAATTCCCCGATTCCAATTGAGATTACAATCATTACGCGGCACAATAGCTGCGAGACTTGTCATCAGTATTTTTTTCCATCAAATACCTAATCCGAAGATTTACGAGTCCATGTCCACAAGCTTGTACCCCGAGGGCGTACGAGAAAAACGAATTTACGGAACAAAAAAAAGAAGTGCTTTTTGTACCAAAAAGTATTTCAGTAGGTACACCTACAAGAAATTAAATTTACTTGGCGATATTCGAGTTGGAAGAGATAGGCACATTGATTAAGGATTTCTTAGAATATTTAAAGCTAGCTTGTGGCCATGTTTTCGTGTTTTACCGAGGAGACATATAACCTATTTTATTAGTAGAAATATTATCTTTTTGAAGTTTCAGCGCGATCAGTCTTGTAGGTTTGGTATTTTCTGTTTATTTTAGTAGGCAACTATAAATGCCTTATCGGTTTTCTGTTGCCTACCGCGTTTCAGAAACCAGTCCAAATACTAGCAACAAGTAAAATATTACAATGAAAAAATATTTAGTAACAATTCCGCGTATAACCTACGCCGATACTATTCATCAAAGTAAGTTGTCAAACTAGTTTGGTCTCTCCACGAGACATCTTCAGGACACCACAATACTCGACCTTGACATTGAGATTACCAAGCAACACCGACAGAGTCCAGCCAGTGATGTGTTAACATCACTGGCTGGACTGGCCGGCACGATTTTCGCAAAGTAACTCCTGAATCTATTTTATTTATCTAGTAACAAGTAATAAGTTTATTTTCCGTTAAAAATATACAGAAGGAAGCTGCTTCCCTTCCTCTGGTCGTCGTAAGTCCTAAATTATTTATTTATTATACATAGCATGGTTCATACAGTATATTTTCATGCTCTGACGGTTATCACATCCTATTGTTTGCGTAGTTGGCTTCCATCGGTTGCGGTCTCACAGAGCTACATCTGTAAAAACGCAAAACAAAAAATTAACCTCATTAATCTCTATTTATGCACCAAAGTTGACGAAGTAAACGTAATGTAAGTCGCGATATGGTAACCATGAGAAATGAGAGCGACCCGAAAGAAAGCCGGCTCAATTGTACGGCTCACTTTTTCCTCATAACAAGAAATGAGCCCATTTATTCGGTGTGTAACAACAAAACGTTACGGTGGTTTTAACGGCAGGGGTGGAATAAGGACTGATTCGACATACACACTACAAATCATATTGAATAAAAAGAGTGAAGATTCACACAAGACGTATTATAAAGCGAAAGTTTGTATTTATGTGTGTGTATAAATAATAATAATAAATAATAATGTTGGACAATTCACACAGCATTATCTAGCCCCAAGCTAAGCAGAGCTTGTGTTATGGGTACTAGATAACTGATATACATAATACAATATATTACATAGATAGATATTTTTTATTATACATAGAAAAACGACCAGAACACCCTGAACAAATATTAGCAGATTGTACAAATATTTGTCCCGAGGCGGGAATCGAACCCACAACCTCCTGCGTCGCAGGCGGACCTTCGCCCACCGCGCCACATCGGTCGTCAAATGTATATGTATATTTGTTACTTCTTCACGCTCATAGGTACGGTTATACAGATTTGCATGAAATTTGGTATCAGAATAGCTTATATTATACCCTGGATCACAGGCGCCTTTTCCTCGGAAAAGTGCAGAGTTCCCGATGGATGATCAATTAAAATATCAACCTTTTTTAAATATACAGAGCCTACGCATTTGATCCCCTTGGAGTCGAGACCCTAGGTCCGTGGGGTACCGAGGCTATCCGGGTTTTCAAAAAATTATCTGAGCGCCTGGTCGAAGCGACGCATAACCCGAGAGCTGGTGAGTATCTGGCGCAGCGCAGCTGTTTTTAAATATTATTATTATAAGGCTTTTTTTTTGTTAGAGAACATAGTTCAAGGTAGGTAGTTAAGAAGATCTTTTAACTTGAAATAGTATTTGACATACAAATACAAAGAACCGAGCAGACAGAAAATAAGTAGGTAATAACTTGTAGCGGTGGGCACCGATTTGTGGTGGTTGTTACGACGAAGGCAAATGTCTGATGTTGTTGATGATAATCATTGATGGCTGGAGGGCTGCACTGCTCTTTGAAGGAATTGTATTCAGTTATCCAGTCGTCGGGATTTCCGCAGGAATCGTCTTAGTTTGTTGACGGCTGGCTCGACGGAGATCACCTATTTGGGGGTGAAGTAGGAATTACCCCAAATAGGGACAGTGGGAGATGTTTCCTGTACCGGGTCAACCCATCTGGTCCACATGCCCGGTGGTCTTTCGACTGTCAGATAATATTTGGTGGTGGTATCAGTTGTTGCTGAATACATCGTTTGCGCGATCTAGGATTTTCGTGATAGTTTTGTCTTCTTTTTGTGCTTCACAGTTTTCAATATGCATATTCAGTTCTGAAATTTTCCTAAGCGCTATCTAATGGAATTGCTCTAAAATACATACATATGAAGGTAGGTTAGCTTAGCTTCAGCTCTTCCCAATGTTTCCTCTTTACTATTGATGTTTTTTGCCTTCGTAGTACGGCGATATTGGTTCTAAAATAAGTACACATAAAAATGAAACTAGTAGGTAAATAAAAAAATAAAAAGAATATTATCTTACTCAAAGTTATACCTATAATACGGAAGAGCTTGTTCATCACAACAATATAAGCGACGAAAAGGTAAGATAATTATGCTAAATACACCCTGTTATGTTTTGAATAACAGGCGTTAGAATGGAAAAGGTTGGGGTGTGAAGTTGAGTGAGCAAAATAACACTTTATCTTCAGAAACGTACAGGTTTTATTGTTAACTGACTTCAAACAAGGAATTAAAAGAGGTTCTATGTGTGTTCGGCGAATTAATATTTTTTTTTTGTGTACGTTTATTGATATCTCCTTCATTTATGGACCGATTTATATTATTACCTTACAGTTATGTAGAGAATGATCCACCGCGCCGGTATTCTTATAAAACTTTATCCCAAGGGGTATTTATCCCGCATAGCTTAAAAAACTGTTTCAAACTAAGGGATTCAAAGTTGGTTTTTAGTTTTTTCAAAACAATCAAATTGTTTTCAAAAGTTTTCCTTGGATTCTAAACTCTTTTACCATCAGTTGTGTTTAGCTTAAATAATTAAGTTAGCTATCACTTTGAAATTCAAATTCAATACTTATCTTTTGTTTACTTCATAACTTTTATGGTTAGCATGATATTGGTTGTAGGAATCTTAGTTTAATATAATGGTTTTTGTCTTTATCGAGAAGTTTGTTTTTGTTCTCAACTTAACTGATTGAAAATGATCATGGAGTTCAGGTCGATTAAGGTGTAATACTGAGTATAACACTCATTCTAAATTTGTCGCTCATCGGTATTTTTTTTGTTTTTTATTCTTAACTAGCTCTTCCCTGCGGTTTCACTCGCGTTAAATTCAAATTTCAAATTTCTAGGGTATATCTCCCATGGGAATTTGATGTTTTACCAGGACAAAAATTAGCATATATCTCCGTCTTTTCAACTAAATCTATGCCAAATATCAATTTGATTGATTGCTTAGTTAGGGCGGGCGAGAAATAATAACAACAAACAAACATATTTTTGTATTTATTATATTAGTTAGGATTAGGATCAAAATACAGCTAATGAACAGTGAAAAAAGAATCGACCAACTTCTTGTAATGTAATGTTGTTCACATTATGCGAGACTGAACCTATTGATTACCTCCGTAGAGTCAATTGTTGCTATTTTAGAACTAGGTAATTTTAATTATGTAATTTTCTCAGTTATATTATAAAAGCTGCAAGCTTGTACTTCATAGTGAACCATTAAACAATTTTTCTTTCTTTCTTTTAGATGCTCTTGAAGAAACGTTTCAACCTATTTCAGTAGCTTTTTATTTGTTTCTACTGAACGCTTCACCTATCAAATTCAAGTTCGACCCTGTGCGGAGGTCATTTTTTGTGTTTAACTTGCGTAAACGATGGTTTCAGAGTATGAATAAATTAGAAGCCGTGTTAGGTGGTAGATAATGATGCCGTGGGAGTTCCTTCGGTATTTAGGACCTAGTCATGTATAAGGGCCTTTTAATTCGAAAATGTTCACGGAATATCGTCAAAACTTGTTAGAGCTTTGTAGAACGTGAGTAGAAAAGTTTGAATCTGAATTTAGAATTAATTTGTTTCTATTCAAGTCTTGTTGAGTAATTTATCGAAGACAGCTAGTTATTTTAAATTAATCGAATTTTAAATTATAAGAATGCTTTTTTTTGCAGTTGCAAACTTGAGAGTTTTTGGCATCCTATTGATCTATTTATCTTATTTTAATCGTCAAAATTGCCGCCTTGGGCTTCCACTTCCTATTCGGATAGAATGAAGAATCTAGCTTCGATTTATTTATTACTAGCGGCCCGTCCTGGCTTCGCACGGGTGGATAGGAGGGATCCTTATTTTTTTCTTGCAATTAAAATAGCCTATAGGTATTAAAAATGGTGAAAGTATTTTTAAAATCAGTCCCGTACTTTTTGAGCCAATTCGTTACAACCATACAAATCTTTCCTCTTTATAATTTAAGTATAGATGTGGTTTCGCCTTAAAATTATTTGATTAAACTCCATTTTCGAATGCGCTTTTGCTTACAAATCAAAGTGCCTAATGCAAATTAAAAAAAAGTACGTTTATTGTGACGTTTTAGCATTGGTACGTTTATTGTCATGCTTATCATTGGTCTCTATAATAACCAGTTACCAGCAAAGCCTATAACAGCGTTATGAGCTCACGTTAATTGTAACGGCCATTGAGGCTGTAAAACTATCGTTATTGCTTCCTGATAACGCCTTGATTGCGTTCGATCGGACATCTATTTTGACGATCGGGTTATAATTATTATAGCTTTAGGTGTTTTATAGCTTTTGTATAGTTTTGGTTTAGTGAGTTGTTATAACTATTATTGGAGACCATCCACTCCATGGACCGACGACATCGTAGCGGTCGCAGGGAGTCGATGGATGGAGGCGGCTCAGGACCGCTATTTGTGGCGTCGTATGGGGGAGGCCCATGTCCAGCAGTGAACGTGTATGGGTTGATATGATGAATAACCATTTCCAATATTCAATCACTGGTTTTACTGTACGGTCGTTAAACTATGACATCCTTCTAAAAATAGTGTGTTAAATTTGACACTAAATCCTTAAATTGTTGGATAAATTATTCAACAAGAGGTAGGTATAGTTTAGGTACTCTATAAAGTCATATCAGTCGCACAAACGAGCTATATTTATTAGGAATCCCGTCATAATAATAAATATCCATAAAAAAACCCCGAAATAGCTCGTAAATTTCCAAAACTGCCTTCAAAATGTCTTCAACACTTTTAAAATGCCAATCAAAATGTAATTTAAAATCACTTCCGTCACAAACAAAGGGGGGAAATGAGAAAAGATCCATTTTTCGTCCCGAATTAAGGTTTCCGATAGAAGGGCCATTCAGAATTTACTTCAGCTTTGGACGTGACGTGCATTTTTATGTGACATTGATCTGGAATTGGTTTGAACACCTGCTGGTGTCCTCGGGGTTAAAACTGGAATTGAATACCGATATTAATAGCTTTGATCGGTGTATACTTGTTTTGTGTGAAATTATGCAAATGATAGGTTATGTTATATAAGTCTTCACGGGTTCATTTTATTTTTCCATTTACAGGTTCTGAATCTAGTGCGGCGATCACCAATAAACTGTATAAGCATTTTTGTATTGGTAAATAAATTTAATTTGAATTTGTAATTTTCAAGCTGCAAACGTTGCCAAAATAGTGCACAAATAGCACTATTTTTTTACTATGGAAACACTTAGCCTAGTTTATTAACCTAGTTTATTAATTAATTTTAATTCACTATTGTAATCTGTAGGAGCACGTAATCGTACATTGACCTAATTAATTTAAACCTCGCATTTACGCCAGTCATCAATTTTAGCAATACTTTTTATTGTATTCAGTTCGCGATCACCTGTCAATCGACTCACGCGTCTCATTATAATTTATTAGTTACTACAGTCTATCGTTAAAAGTATCAGTTAAAATTTATCTCTTGGTTTTTCTGATATATCCGCTTAGTTACTATACGTGGTGTACGGATATAATCTTTATTAAATAAATGTATGGTTCCTAAATAAAATCAAAACTGCCAGTGCGGTGTGCACTGACAAAAAATAACCTATAAAGGATCACTTTGTTATCTGTCTATCCGTCTGTCAACCTCTTTTTCTCAGGAACACATGCAGGGTATTGAGTTGAAGGCTCTTGGAGGCGTGATATAAATCAAACTACTAAGTCAACTCAAGTTAGAGCTGTTTTTGCCCGAATATTTAGAAATTTCAAAGGGAATCACATGAACACAAAATCTATAGGGTTCTTCCCGTTGACCTACATATAATAATCATAAAATTTGGCAAGAACACGAGTAAAGGGAATAATCCGAAAACCGTAATTTTTTAGTTGACTAACAAAAACAAAAACTACAATCCCGTGCAAGAAACATATACCATGTTTCTTGCACGGGATCAAAACCCAGTTACAAACCCGACTATTTCCTTATACATAGGAACATAGTAGTAGTTATAGTTTATTGTGCAAGATTTTTACAACGTTTTTTACCTTTATACACTTACAGTTTTTTGAACTTACGCAATCACCTTAATATACAATATATATATAATACAATAATCTAAGTTCCAATCTTAATCTAATTTTCATTAGAACTGTTGAAAATATCAACTTTTATTTTGATGTTATAGAGTTGAATCATAATATTTATATTGTTACTCTAATTTTATTTTAGTCGAGTAAGACGTGTAGAATTAAGTGGTCTGTCCTGTAAAGTTGCTTGAATAAATAAATCTATAAATAAATACTCGCACGTATAACATAATTTATGTAATATCAACACTAGGGTTTATCTCTCGAGTATGCAGGTAAATCGACCACGTAATCCATATTATATTAGTTACATGGCGTTGTACATAATTACGTGGGACAATAACACAGACACGCGCATGTCCCGCCAACATGAATAGACAACGCAGATATCAATTAACTAGTCACCCTGATTTATATTTAGACATTCGTGCACAAAAATAGTAATTATATTTGAGTCTTTTTCCTAAATAATATGGCGTGTTTTAAAAAACGATAAACCTACTTCAAATTCCCTTACTTTTACACTTATTTTAAATTTTGAGGGGTAAATACTAATCCCCTGGGGATATAAAATGTATGGGACCCTTTCGGGAACATTTTCTAAACAATAGTGAAATAATTTTCCAACTCGTTCCATAATTGCCGGAGATATCGGGTAATATACATACAAAAAAAAAATACAGACGAATTGAGAATTTCCTCTTTTTGAAGCCGGTAAAAAACATTTCAAAAATAGCATAGTTTGATATCACATCGTCATTTTCTCCGCGAGAAATCCGCCATGAAATTAATGGTAAAGAGGTAATGAGGGTTTTTTTTTTGGGAAACAACTCTTTGGTTCTCATTGGACAATACATTCTTTGTCCATGATGACCCATATGAAAACAATTGAATTTACAAGAGTAGTTATAATCATAAACAAACTTTATTAAAGTTGTAAACTCAAAATCTTGACGATGCTATTGTAATACTACTATTAATCTTAAGTGCTATGGTTTATTCAGCTTATTTTA
Source organism: Eupithecia insigniata (assembly GCA_947859395.1). Lineage (NCBI taxonomy): Eukaryota > Metazoa > Arthropoda > Insecta > Lepidoptera > Geometridae > Eupithecia > Eupithecia insigniata. The sequence continues at coordinate 16,474,481 of OX401994.1, read as the reverse complement.
ACTATTCTTAAAGAAGTGTTGTAGGTTTTGTAATAATTTGTATGGTTCTCATGTAGTTTCGATTCTAGCAATTTTTACTAACTTCATTTTCAATAATTTCTTTCTTTGAGAAAATTAACTCAACAAAATAATTATGAATAACAATATAAATATTATGATTCAACTCTATAACATCAAAATAAAAGTTGATATTTTCAACAGTTCTAATGAAAATTAGATTAAGATTGGAACTTAGATTATTGTATTATATATATATTGTATATTAAGGTGATTGCGTAAGTTCAAAAAACTGTAAGTGTATAAAGGTAAAAAACATTTCAAAAATAGCATAGTTTGATATCACATCGTCATTTTCTCCGCGAGAAATCCGCCATGAAATTAATGGTAAAGAGGTAATGAGGGTTTTTTTTTGGGAAACAACTCTTTGGTTCTCATTGGACAATACATTCTTTGTCCATGATGACCCATATGAAAACAATTGAATTTAAAAGAGTAGTTATAATCATAAACAAACTTTATTAAAGTTGTAAACTCAAAATCTTGACGATGCTATTGTAATACTACTATTAATCTTAAGTGCTATGGTTTATTCAGCTTATTTTAACTATTCTTAAAGAAGTGTTGTAGGTTTTGTAATAATTTGTATGGTTCTCATGTAGTTTCGATTCTAGCAATTTTTACCAACTTCATTTTCAATAATTTCTTTCTTTGAGAAAATTAACTCAACAAAATAATTATAACCGCAGAGAATTTACTCAAATTGCAACCACATACGAACATCATTCCTACTCATTACCTAATTGGCGAGGAAATGTAATCGGGTGAAAATGGGAGCTATCTAGGAGCGCGGTGTTGCCACTAATGAATTAAGTTTTCCCGAGATTTTCCCGGGGATAATTTGCACCTTGCGCAAGAATTATGGTCTTAATAATTTTAATCTATCTTTTTGTTATTAACTTTATTTACGATAGTGTAATTGGCATATGGTTGAATTGTCTAATCGTAATAACTCTAACATTATAAATGCGAATGTTTGGATGTTTATACGGATTGTGATTACTTTTTCACGCCAAAACTATTGAACAATACAGGCTGCAATTTTGCACAGATATAGTTCTAAGCCTGGAATAAAACAACGTTTATCTCATAAATCAGTTCTCAAGGAAAGAAATAGCTTTATACAAAATATTAACTTTGAAATATTATTATCTACTATACATAATCTTTGTGGTAACCACTATTACTAAACACTAAAAAAACGACTAAACTAACCTAATAATAAGAACTTTTTACCATAAGCACTAATTTAATGTCGTTTAAGGAAGCTGGCGAAGAGACTACGCCGCAGTTTTTAACTTTTGTCGTCTCTTCGTTCAAACTGTAACCTGTTATACTTGTACTTGTTCAAATAAACGACTTTGTATTTTTACAGGTCTCGAAAACACTTATCCACATGTCTATCCACCAGCCAGCAACTGTGCCAGCCAGCGCATGTAATTGATGGATAGACAACATAGCCCACTGAACTGAAATTCGGGAATATCCGTGCAATGTTGCCATATAGATACGCATTCCCGCGGGAGAATTCCCCGCTTGATTAGGAAATTGGAGGAATTGTTTGAATAAGCAGCTTGGTGGTATTTTTGTGTTATTATATGTTTTCGTAGCGAAAGAAAATAAAAAGTTACAAAGGTTAATTTTTATGATGCCGTTGTTAAAAACTCTTGTTTATATGTCCTCAAATTATAGAGCTACTCATAAAACAGGAACATGAAAAATTATTTAGATTAAAGGTACATCAATTTTGTAAAAAAAATTATATAAAAAAATTGGATCCCAGATTTATTTAATTTGTTTAAAGTCAAATCGTATCCCAGACCACCGTAATAAAACTGGAATTTGATTTCATTTTGGAACCTACGGAATGCCCACAAACTTGTTCCGACACCAAATAACAATAAAAGCATAAACCGAAAATATTATGTTCCCAGGACAGACATAATATTCGACCTTCTGCAAACTTATTCAATATACCCACCGAACTATTCCTGAAGCCACAAAACAGTGGTTGTAGCAGTAGTGCTATAAAATATTGTGAACTTAGCCACCAACTATGCCATGTTAATAAAGTTTATTTTTTGAATGGCAACAAATTAAATAAATAAATAATGCTGGACAATTCACACAGCATTATCTAGTCCCAAGCTAAGCAGAGCTTGTGTTATGGGTACTAGATAACTGATATACATAATACAATATATTACATATATAGATATTTTTTATTATACATATAAAACGACCAGAACACCCTGAACAAATATCTGCAGATCGTACAAATATTTGTTCCGAGGCGGGAATCGAACCCGCAACCTCCTGCGTCGCAGGCGTACCTTCGCCCACCGCGCCACAGAGGTCGTCAATTTTAGTCCTATTACATTTTTATCTGTGAATTGGTTATGATTTAGCATAACCAATAGTAAATCATTTGGCGATGTTTAGTAGGTATAGTTCAAGGCAGCTCTTGTCGTCTTTTTAAGTAAAATATAATGAAATGTTTCTTTAACAGAGAACTTTTAGAACCGTCTTTTTTTGACAGACCTATCTTTCGGAGAAAGTGACTTATGCTCCAGTTGACAATCTATATATATAAAAGAAAGTTGTGTTAGTTACACTATTTATAACTCGAGAACGGCTGAACCGATTTGGCTGAAATTTGGTGTGCAGGTAGCTTGGAACCAGGAAAAGGACATAAGATACAAAACACTTAGGGATCCGCGCAAAAAAAATAGGGTTCCGCGCGAAAAAAATAATTCGACGGGGGCGAACCCGCGGGCAGCAGCTAGTTACTCCATAAAGATTAGAATTCAGTCTATGACTAGTGTCTAATTCTAAAAGTGGCATCCGGATCTTGGCGATCCGGTGGCGGCACGGCGGCGGCCACGGCCCGGCAGCCGCGACGCACTGCCTCCCGGCTGCGCCGCATGATCGCTTGCATCGGAATGTATTGTATGTATACAAATCCCTACAAAGTGGCGCGGCGGCGTGACCGCGGTCGCGGCTGCTTGGCCACGGCCGCCGCCGCCGTGACGCCACCACCGCCGAGATCCGAATGCTACGTTAATAAATTAATCGGGTTTCACATAGAGTTAGTTGAATTTCGGCATTTTTGGGCCGAATAAGTCAATATAACTCAGATACTTATTCTTAGACAAGAAAATTTAATAATGATGATTTAGTATATATATAAGTATTTCAATTATTTTGCTTAAAGTACATTTGTTGCTGATTTGGCACACACTTGTGGACTTGTGCGGCTAACTGCAGATCACAGTGTTCTTATGTGTAAACATCCCTGTGTATCACAAATGAATTAGTGAATACGAACACAAAGTATGTATCATAAATATTCTGCGCACATAGCTAAGCTCCATTGAAACTGGCCGCGCCGGCGGCGTGACCGAAGCCGAAATTCGACATAATCAATTAGTGCTAATAGTACATTTAGCTGCGACAGGTATACTTTGCAAACCGTTTCGTAAAATAAAAATAAAAAATAAAATAACAGCATCTGTAGATACTGCATAACATATGACTTGTGCCGAATGTGCCGATGCCTAACCGAATCAATTATGTGAACAGGATGTCAGTATCCATGTAATTGGGAATTGGGAATAAAGGGGAAGACGCCAATAAGGCTCTATATCTTGAAATCATAACCAGGGGATATATTTTGGTGGAATAATTGTAGAGAAAAAGTATGGAATGATTATTATTTTTAGTTATCAGATTTCGGATTTCAATAACTTAATTTATTTAGTAAATAAGCACTTAGATAAGTCAAATTATATACTATAAACAGTTTTTTATATAGTTTTATATATAATAGTAGTTTTACTCTGCACTCGGGTTCGACGTACGGACGCGGTCTCATCATTTAGATACAAATGAAAATACTCTGTTTTCCTCCAAGATTTTTCAAAATCCGTCGTAAACCTATTCTTGTCTAGCTGGTCACTGTTTTTAGATGGCTGGTGAGTTGTATTGGAAAAAGAGAAGTTTCTTGTAATGCTACGAAAATATAACTTAAAGAATAAGGAAAATACTCTTCTAGTAACAAGATAGAGATGGTTTAATTAACAGTAATAATAAGTCGGAGAGAGATCGACGGATGGTGCGAAAGCATGACCTGCCGTAATTGGATGAGCTGCATAATCTGCTCCCGGAGACCGTTTGTAATGCAGTTATTTTTGGACTTTACTAAGGTTATTTGACGAGATTTTTGATTATCATAACACCTGTATTTCACTAGAATCTCAAGTCTTCATATGGATTGACACTAAGAAAATACCCTGTTTTGGGGTTTTCTCCTCGTTGAGGACACTCCAGTTATAGCTAAGTTTGTAGGTGTAGGTTTGTAGGTGTAGCAACACCAAACCACTGTTTATAGTCTTTAGATTTATTAACAATATAAATGTTAATTAGGTAATCTGAGCAACACGTAATGTTTAGGTACATACATACGTAAAGAGACACACACCGGCGCGTGGCAAAGGTTTCGTTACTACTGTTTACTCGTTAATAAAGTAAATCTGCTGTATGAGCAATATTGGCTCATACACCATGTTTTCTAATCACCTCACTGGATCATTGCTTGGTAAAGCCCTCTTTTCTCTAAAGCTTCAGTAACTAGGCTTAAAACTGCTACTGTACGAAGAATCGGCAATTTTTCGTCATTTAGAGCTCATGCAAAATGGGTTGTCTTGTCTGTATTGTTCTTTCGAAATAAGATATTTATGTCGCCCTGGTATTGGTTGATATTACCTTGTCCCTGTCAAGGGTTAACAATGGCTGAAACGAGAAAAATAACATCGAAGTATAATTCGTAGGGTACTTAAAAACATTCCTCCAACTTCAATCACTTATTAGGTATTGTATTAAATTTTTCGAGCCTAGCATAAAAAATGTTGTAAAAGTCTCGATAAGATTCCTCCAATCTGTTCGTAGTAGGGGCAAGGTCTAATCAATTTATCCGAAGTGGAGTGCAACGTCTCAAGTCGCATCAAGGAAAGTAACTTATTATAATTTTACTTCAATCCAATTATCAGGTAATTTTTAGATGAAAACGATTTGTGAGATGGGGGAATAATCAAGTTAGAACTTTGCTTTTTTACTTGGTTGTACTCTTAGTTTGAATTTGTAGCAACGTTACTCTGTTCATGTAACTACAGCCAGACTTAGACCATTTAATAAAGTTTAAGATAAATAGGCAAAGTGGCCAGAATAATATAGTGACTCTTTAAACTAAGCTGACTTAATAATTTGATGGTTATACATAAAGGAAAATCGACTTCCAAATTCCCACAACGATTTTCACCATTTTTAAAAGTTTGCAGGACAAATAGTTATTACTCTAGAATCAAATTTATATGAGCCCGAATTACCAACCAATAATTATTTTATTTACAAAACCAAAATAATTATCAAAATCGGCTAACAATTTGACAGATAAATCGGCGAACACATATGAAAAGAAACACAGCCGAACATAGAAACGCCTCTTATTTTAGCAGTGGTTCTCACTTCAAAGTTTTATGGAAGAAAAACGTCCTCAATTTAATAGGTAGTAAAACGTATTTGATGCCAACGTCCGCTTTTTTAAAAAGCACCTACTAGATATTTCAAATTTTATCTAGCTCCAACACAAGCCGAGCTTGTGTCGTGGGTACAGGATGACTGATGATAAACCTATAATGATGTTAAATATATTCAACCTTGAACAGGAACACCTTCATAACCTTGTTCATGACACAAGTCTAGTCCCCCTGTCCTCTTCGTCAATCAAATCTAGCTTATTGAGCCGTCTTCACCTGGCTGCTTCTGCTGTGAAACCTTTCGTCAATTGGGGCTCATAGGTTTGTAATACCTTCATCAAAATTAAACTGTACACTTCAACCGCAGCACTGCGAAGTTAAGCCGTTACGTAGTTCTGAAAGCCTCGGCCCCTTGTCAATCGTTATTAAATAAGTTAAATTGGAGGAATTCAGACAATGGGCTAAAGGTATTTCCTCATCGATTAGGTAATGTCGGTATTAAACTTGGCTTCATTCGATAGTCTTCCCATTAGAGCTTAATTTATTTCTTATGAACGTTACAGTTGAAAGAATAAATAAATGCATACAAGGTGTATGTTACCGTTGAGAGAGTGAGAGAAGAGTAAACTAATAGAGTGAGAAAATAAATTGTAGACCCGTATTGTTTATGCCGCACTATCTACGCTCGCATAGAGGAGGTATTATTTGAACCTTCTCGTGATACACATACAAATTACAATCATCATCGTCAGATCAGCTCACACACGTCTACTGCTGGTCATAGGCCTTCCCCATACGACGCGACGCCACAAATAGCGGTCCTGAGCCGCTTTCAAATAAAACATTCTCATTCATTCTCATTAATTCATTCATTCTTTCATCCATCGACTCCCTGCGAACACTGCAATGTCGTTGATCCGTCAAGTGGATGGTCTCCCAACACTCCTTTTCGCGTTGCATCGCGGCCATCACCCATTAAGCTTTGCCGAGCCATAATTATGCCCTGTCCACTGCCACTTCAGCTTACTAATTCTCAGAGCTATGGCGCTGAATTTGGTTCTTTTACGGATATCCACATTCTAAATTCTGTCACATTGAGAAACTCCAAGCATACGTAGCTCTCTCCATAGCCTGACCAAACTACAATAAGGAATTTAATTATAGTTTTAGAGTTTGATAGTTTGACAGATCCTTTATAGATCAATAACTCGTTCACGTCATTAATCCTTCCTAACAAGACACCTTCTGCTGGTTCGTTTCGGTCCAAATCTCAGTAAGATCTCATCTTCCAACTTTTTGAATCAAATTACCTGCTCAAACAGAAATTGCGCCATGTTAATATGTCGATAAATTATGCATGACGCAATCTCAAGAAGAGTATCAAATTAGCAAATAGAATTAGCAACTCAAGAGAGGAGTCTCAGATTATTTTGAGACGCGGAGCCTTTTCTAATGTTTGTTGCTCACATACCTAATTCTTACGATTAGATTATGTACTTTAATATTAAGTACGTAAATACATTATATTAAAAAGTTATTAATTTAAAACTATAAAAAACCCGAACCGGGCTCTCGGTCCCCGCTTTTTCACTTTTTTCCTTAAAATAGCTGAAAATGTGGAAGCACCTACAAAATGTTGCTAAGCACCATACATACTTATAGGAGTCACACTAGTATGTATTTTACAATCTTATTTATCAAACAGACGTTTAATGTGTGGTGCAGTGTATCTTGACCTCAAACACAATATTTGTCCAAGCGTCAAGGTTCTGAGGTGTCTCTCACTAGTAGATCGCAGGAGATAGGAGATCGGATTCCACTTCGTCAAACCAACGATAGATAGATAGAAAATACTTTATTGCACACTTAACAAAACAGTTTACAAACAATTTGAACAAAAAAAATAAAAATGTGACAATTGGCGGTCTTATATACGATACCTGATGCCGGCTTTCTCATGCGCCTTCTTGATAACTTCATCTTCCTCCTTTCATTGTACTCACTAGCTCAGAGCAGGACTAACTAGGGTACCAAGGTCATCACTGTAGCATATTATGTGGGCAAAACTAGACTGTCATGGTTTCTTGGTAACTGACATTACCCAAGAAACCATGACAGTCTAGTGTCCCTCCATCTTACAATTAGAATAAGGAAAGAGTGGTTTATCAAATTATCGAAGTGTATTAATTAATAACAACTGCGGAAAACCAGATATAACATTGGAGATGAGGATGGAATTAAATCGTTTAATCGGTAATATTAACATCATATAATTAAAAACACCACGCTAATATTAAAAAAGCGGAAGCTTGTTATTTCTTCACGCTAAATCTATTGAACAGAATGGGCTGCTATATTGCTGATGTGTAATTCTAAACCTGGAATTACGTTTAGGCTAGTTTTTATCCCGGAAAATCGCGTGCGAAGCCGCCTGCAGAAACTAGATTAATTAATTATTTTTAATCCCTAAACCACATTTTACTTCCACTGTGTCTATAAATAAAATTCCATGAATAGAACAAAACCCTAAAAACAAAGATCGTTTCATCCCTGTTGGTAAATTCAGCTAATGCTACCCGTGAGACATTCTAGATTATTTCGAGTGTTCTAGTCCTTTCTATTTTTTATCTCACTGGTTTTATCAGTCTACCCCAAAGATCCCTTCGTTGTAATTAGGAGTAACACTGCGGATGGAATTTTTAATCATTCACGGGAAATAATTAATTACGAGGTGACAACACGTACACTGGGCAGGGTAGGAATTAAGCAGTAGCTCTTGTTTAACTTCTACTACCACTTCCTGCTTTCCTGTACAAACTCATATCTAATCTTGGTACTAGTTAGTTAGTTTTAATATTATATGCAAGTACCTAGGTACAATACTCCCTTCACAACATACACAAAACACAATTACAAAAACATGACATATGATTCTACGAGTATGCCTCGTTGCATACAATTACTCGACTCGCCCTAGGGCTAAGTCCATAATTTTTAGGGTTCCGTACCTAAAAAGGAAATATAGTTCCCTTATAGATAGATCACTTTGTTGTCCGTCTGTCCGTCTGTCAACCCTCTTTTCTCAAAAACTCATGGAGCTATCGAGTTGAAATTAACATCAATACATCAGGCGTCTTGGAGCCGTGGTATAAATAAAACTTCAAACTTGCAACGCAATCAAAAGTTACAGCCGTTTAAGCAAATTTCTTTTTAATTTGTAAAGGGATTCCTTTACAAATTAAAATGCGAACAAAACTTATAGGATAGGTACTTTCCATTGACCTGGAATCATGAAATTTTGCAAGAAGCAAGGCCTTGTAGCACAAGTAAATGGAAAAATCCGAAAACCGTGAATTGGTAGTTTATTCGCATAAAAATATATTTGATTCTCACCAATGATCGAAAACCTATAGGGTACTTCCTGTTGACCTAGAATCATGAATTATGGAACCCTCGGTGCGCGAGTCCAACTCGCAATTGACGTTTTTATTTTAGCACATATTGGTTCTATAAATCTAATTGCTAGACGTAAACAAGGTAACTTCTTTTTTTACTAAAGTATATGTGGGTGCATATACACGCTGTGTTTCATGTTTTCCTGTGATTCTAATTTTGACAAAGGAGGTAACGAGCCTTCCGCGAAAATTCACAGTATCTACGGAACAAGTAGAATATTATGCTAAATTATATTATGCCTTAATTATTCAGCCTTTGAACGTAATTAATCAAATTTAATTGACTTTTGATTAAAACTTATACAACAGGAGTAAATTATATATTAGTAGCTGCTGCCCGCGCCTTCGCCCGCGTTTTAACGGGCTAAAAAATAGCCTATTTATTATTCCAGGTCCCAAACTATACCCATGCCGAATTTCAGTCTAATCGGTTCACTAGTTTTTGCGTGAAAGAGTAACAAATATCCATACATCCATCCATACAAACTTTTACATTTATAATATTAGTAGGATAGTAGGAAGTTGGATGATATCTGCAATGATAGAATAACACAAATATAGTTAGGGAGTTAGAGTCATTTTTATCAGGGTAGACCTAAAACCAGATACTGAAATGTGTTTTTGAACAGGTATTCATAACTGTAGCCGATCTGTTACTCGACGTAAAAATAAACGCTAATAAAGTTATAGAATTCGGTAGTTTTAAAGGGAATTTGACAACATAATGAAGAAATTTACTTTGTGGACAATGAACAACAACCTTCCTGAATTTTTGTAGCCAGCAAGAACGTCACGATCGAGGAGATAACGAATAATGCATTAAAATGATCTAAGTAAAAAATTCAATAAATTTCCATAAATATTGTGGTCTTATACTGGAAGCGACGTTGCTTGAGATGGGTCGACACGTAATTTATGGCGAGTTGCGAAAACTTTGTCGGAGAGACATGTCGCGATTGACGAGCTAGGTCATGATTGAGGTGAGGGACTTCAGTTAAACTTAGGGTTTACGTCACGTGCAGCGCATGTACACTGGCTGTGTGTTGTTTGTTTTAGAAGAACAACATTGTTTAATCCTGTAACGAGGGGCATCTTCAGGGGGTTCATGAGGCATACCTCATGAATCCCCTGAAGATGCCGCTTAAGCTAAACGCTTAAGCTAAACCGCTTACATTTATAATAGATTATATGTTGCCCCCGCCTTCTATCCCTTTAAAATGCGGTATTTTAAAGGTATACAAAATTGCTTATACGTTATTCCAGGTTCCACTACTGTACCCATAACACATTTCAGCCCAATCAGTTCAGTAGTTTTTTGTGTGAAAGAGGAACAAACATCCATATATACATAAGTATGTATATACTTACAAACTTTGACATTTATAATATTAAGTTAAATTTATCAAACTACGATAGTTTTTGTAATGAAATTCCTACTTAAACTTACTTTTTACCTAAATCGTAAACAAACATAAAAAAGCTTAAAATTCACAATTGGGCAAAATTTTCATGAGTTGTGTTCTCCAGTGAAAGGATGTGAAAATGTACCTACTTAATTCATTCATTTAAATAGCAATCAATATACTAGCATAGTTTTGGCTGGATAATGATGTGAGGATTTCTACATTTCAGGATTGATAAGCACCGATTTTTTCTGTGGTTTCAATTAAATTTTTAAAGAACGGTCGGTTTTCGGTTCGTTTGATGCTGAAATCAGTTCTTGCCTAATGAAATTCGTTGTTATTTGATCCTTTTAGAAGCTGTGATCCAAGTTCAATTAATAAAATAAAATAATTATACATTAATAATGTAATTGATGGTTCGAATTAATCGAACTTCTTCTTTAGTGAATATGACTGTACAATTCAAGATACATTTTGTTCTTTGTATGTATTTATTTTTTATTTCAATTATTTTAATGTTAAAGTTATTATTTCCCATGTAATTTTAATTAATTTAAGTGTAGTTTTTTTATTTGAATGATTGGTTGAATCTTATTATTTTACTAAGTATTAACTTGACGTACTAAGCAGAAAAAAACTAGTTCTTTGAATAAAAACTATTTATTTTCCACAAAACATTCTGCTTACAGTCCTAATCCTTCAAAGAAAATCTCCAAAGAGTAATAGTGACAGAAGTGGAAATCCCTCAGAAATATGTGGGGTATAACCCTGTTATCTACGGGGCTACGGTTCCCACAAGCGGTTAAAGGGCCCGTTTCACGAAGACGATGCAAGTTGTCGTATGTTTTATGCCTAAGTAGGTCTACATCATTCTCTAATAAGGTGCAATTTAATCGAGAACTAAACCATTTTTTGTTATATTGGCCATCTTTTGTTATAACGACGGTTTAGAAGTACTAAATGATAACAATTAATTTCGAATTTCTGTCGAATAAAAAACAATGGTTTGATTTATTTTGTATTTTGTCTTTTATTGGCGTCGTTGGGCGATGAGCGTTTAGAATTTTACATGCGGTTTAGACAACGAACAGATTTGTTCTAAAATGTGACACAAGAAATTAGTTACCATGTTATGTTATTTTGATAACGATTTAGTAAGCCTTACAAGAAAGGTTTTTTAATAATAAAAGTTTTTTAATACAGAAATAACTACTCACAACAAGACATCATCATCAGCCCATACACGTCCACTGCTGGACATAGGCCTCCCCCGTACGACGCCACAAATAGCGGTCCTGAGCCGCCTCCATCCATCGACTCCCTGCGACCGCTACGATGTCGTCGGTCCATCGAGTGGATGGTCTCCCATGTAGGGGGGGATTTGCCATTATCACCAAGGTTGGCAGGCGGATTGGTGATCGCAGTGTTGGTGTTTAAAAATACTCAGAAGGAAGCTGCTGCCCTTCCTCTGGTAGGTTCCTTTAGTCGGCTTTTATGACATCCACGGGTCGAGTTACAACAAGACAGTGAAGAAAAAAATCAATAAAAAAGCCGCAACAACTAAAAGTCGCCTGTATCAAAGAAGCCCTGAGATGAGTTTTAAATCTATTTGCACCGCAAAAGCGCGCCTACTAGATTCTCTTCAGATAAAAACTGCCGCGATAAAACGAATCAATTTACTGGAAGGGCTGGGTTACGCTTTAACCGACTGTGGACTGTCAAAGGAGGGTTTTTTAGTGATATATTTCGAAGGAAATAACGAATATTGTTATTGAGCCGAGTCCTGGCATCAAAATCGACCCCTTCAACACAACCTCTAAATCTCCTAAGAGCCATCTAACTGAAACTTCTAAATACAGGGTGTTTTTATCACCTCTACCGCGTTTAGTGTCGGCGACAAGTTTGCGTAGGCATCTTTCAAACTCTAACATTTATTTTGGCTATTTAGATCCACACAACATAGTATATCAAAATAAAACACTGTTATTTCAATTTTGGGCAGGACAGAGTCCAGTTGCTGCCTGCTATATTTTCAATGTTAGGACTTAGGACATCCACGGGCTGATTTGAAGGGGTCAATTTTTACGCTGCGACCGCTACCTCCTAGCAAAGTCTAGTTTACAGGTCGTTAAAAGCTAGAAAAAAAGAGAGATTATCAATAGAACCTCGTCATCAATCTACTAATGCATAGAATAATAACAGGTCAGCAAAATGGATCGAACTCCGCTGCGAGAAAAAAGTTGCCATTTATTTACTTCAAGGGTATTTTATAAGGGAATTTTTTGGTGTTAGCCCATGCTTACCTATTAGAAACGGTCAACTTTCTGAACGGTACCATAAAAATACAATGTTGATATAATGTACTCGTATAATGATGTTAGGATATTCGACTACTTTCCTTCTGTCACTTTACGCATTCATTACAATGACAAAGTAATAAAGCATTGTGTAGCCACCTGTACTCAAAATGCATAATTATTTGTTATTTGTGTAGCCACTTTATGAAATAAAGCATTGTGTAGCCACCTGTACTCAAAATGCATATGTTTTTCCGAGATCACATGTAAATAAACATGTTTCCTCCGTTTCCTCGCATTCAACTTGTGCAAACTTGACGATAAACTTATAATAGACTGATTTGTAGGAAACTTGTTACAAGTTATGAACAAGTTTATTTGTATGCTATCAAGTGTGAGTATACGGGATATAGTTAGATTGTTTTCAAAAATCTAAACACTGACTTTAACTTTAATTCTTTCTTCCTTTTTAATTGATCAGAACTTAAATTTTATACCTCAAGTTTCTACTAGGTTATTTGGTTAACTTTTAATTAATAATATGCTATACAATTATGGTGGTGATTATGGCAAATCCCCTCCTACATGGGAGACCATCCACTCGGATGGACCGACGACATCGTAGCGGCCGCAGGGAGTCGATGGATGGAGGCGGCTCAGGACCGCTATTTGTGGCGTCGTACGGGGGAGGCCTATGTCCAGCAGTGGACAATATACATACTATCTTGCTTGTTTTTCTATAATCTTGCTTTTTCTATCTTAAATTGTACACTTAGCATAATTTTGTCAAACAAACTATAATATAACATGTATTAACAGCACTTCTCCCGCGGAGTGAGAGCCTGGTCCTCCTGTATCACAGGTTTTTGTCCAAACCTAACGCAGGCACCAGTCTCGCACAATGTTGCTTTATAGTTAAACTTATTGTTACTATTCTAGTTTTAAATCTAAGCTCATTGTGTTACACGACAATAAATTATTTATATATTTTTCACTTAATTTTACACGGTTTTTAAGTTTTGTGGGACTAATCCCTTGTAACAAAGCTTATGCGACCACCTTGAGATAATTCTTTAAACAACAGCGAAATAATTTTTAGAATCTGTCCATAATTGACTGAGAAATCGACGAGCATACATAAAAAACCATACATAGAGCCAAACATAGTAGAACCTTCTCCTTGTTACGAAAAAAAAGAGCCAAGCTAGACGAAATGATTTATAAAGTTTTAACTCTCATTCATTTTAATCATATCGCTTGATCCGAGGAAAAACTAAAATATTGATCAGATCAAACAGGACCAGATCAAAATTTTGAACCTTGTCATACCTAATCCCTTTTTAAACTTTCGCGATTGGTTTAACATATCAAAGATTTTTTATCGGGTATTTATATTCGCGTAAGTTTTGTAATATATTACCAAAAAAAAAACTAAAAATATGGGGAAAATATAACAAAAGGTACGCGATAAATGCCCGATAAATAATCTTTAATATACCTAATCCCGTCTTACTAATGCGACCATGATAGAAATTCGGTAGTTATTAGAACACGATTATTTTAACCTTTAGTAGGTTTTATTTTAACCCACACGTTTGTGTATTTGTTGTATTTACGTGTAATTGACATGCATGACTCATGAAGTCATATCTTAGAAGGACTAGACAGAAGAGGTAGGTCAGATCACCTCACGACACAGGCTCGGCCTAGTGTGAGATTCTTAAGTAAAATCTTAGTTTCTGAAATCTCAGCAATGATGAGGCCACCATACCTAAAATGTATCCTAAAATGGACATATCTCTATAAAATGTTGCCTATACCTATCTACTTAGTGCCTAATGTTACTGTAACATGATATCTACACTGTAACATGTAAATAAATAAATAAATATATTATTAAGTTAAATGCGTATCCCAGGTGTGCCTGTGTATAAACATAACAATGTTTTCTTTTACATTTATAAACACCACCACGCCCGTGGAAAGCCTGTCTTACGTAGCCTACGTGTAAAAAAATCGAGGATTTTCATTTTTTTGTTATTGCAATAGCAATTTAAATATATTTATATATATTTTTGTACCTATAGATACCTATAGGCAAAGCCCGGAGCAACCACTAGTTTCCAATTATTATACCTTGTTAATGACCATCGCAGAAGTTTGTTAACAAGAAAAGACGTTCTAAGCTCAAACCGGGCTTTTCGAGACAACGGTTTCAGAGATTATCTAACTTTGTAAGAAATTTTTGTGTTTTATCGGATTTACAGGTTTCGGGTACTGTTGTTACATAATGAGAGACTGTGTGTAAAGTTCTGTAATGACCGGTACCTAATCTATATTTAGAGAAACACATGTCATAGACTCTCACCGTCACTATTTTTAAAGATTCACAACAACCAAAACAACGCAGGCCAACCCAGCTACATGAGATATACATACATATGTATGTGGTTCATAAAATATTTTTTCTTCTGGTACCTACTTAATTTGATAATTATTTAAAAAACACAAAATTTGTTGCTTAATTTTGATCATTCTGATGGGTTATGGAGTCAAAGAGTATATAAAGATAAGTACCTGGTAGACCGCTTTGCTCGGTATTTTTTTTTTTTGGTAGGATATTGTGTTTTTTGGAAATTAAATTTAAATACGAATTACAACCAAATGCTCATTGGCTTAGTGTTGCTTAACAACGCCACCTCCTGGAGTAGCCTTAGTGTTGTGTCGTCAGAGAAGAGAACTTGGTTGCTCCCAATAAAAAAAAAATGTATTAATATTCGTCAATAGATGTCAGGAAGAGTCATATTTTTCTGTTTATTTATCTACGAACAAAAACAATGGACTGAATTATGTTTTTGGCCGTGTCTATGGGTTCATCTGACAACTATCCTCCCCCACTGTGACGTGATGTCCGAATATATGTAAGAATGTATGCAGTAAATTAAAAAAAAAGCTGTCATACATGATAGATCATAGAGATAGATGAAGGCTTTGTAGCGTCGAAATCTTGTCTATGGGAGTACCCTGTCGGTATTATTCGTGTTTTTGATAGTCAACTACTATCAAAAACACGAATAATACAACATTTTCTAAAAATGAATCTTAGCTAGATCGATTTATCGCCCCCGAAACCCCTTGTATACAAAATTTCATGAAAATCGTTGGAGCCGTTTCCGAGATTCAGATTATATACATATATATATATATATACAAGAATTGCTCGTTTAAAGGTATAAGATTATGTACACGGACAGCCATCAGAGCAAGAGAGAGACGCTCTTGTTAGAGCGAGATAAACATAGGTTAACGTCACACGACTGATGTAATGACAGTTCTCGGACTGACTTTGATATTGACATATTAAGGTTTAGTTTACTTTTCCAACACATTCGGCAACTAAGAATTAACCTTGTTTTGACAAATCGCTGCGAATTACACTGGCGTTGAAAAATCATTCTTCAATAGCTTAAAATCAGTGTTTAGTATTAGAATGCTTTTTGACCGGGCTTAGTTTAGTTTACTATAAAAAATAAATATTGCGCACAACATTTTACCATTTCAATTTCTCAGTATACAATAAAACGTGCTACTGCAGAAGTCCCTACTTACATCGCTGATTCCTTACTATTCTAAACTCTGCCCCAAATTCCGTTGAATAAATCCAAATCCTACGAAAAATTTAAGAGCATCGAGTCTGATTCTGGTATAATGTGTAACAAAGCCATTTAATTAGGCAACTTTCCTTTGGTTCGGTTTGTGGACGCGACGTTATTCGGTATAGGTTTAAGGACGGTAAGAGCCTATCTGTAGGCATCATTGAAAGATTTAAAATTCTGTGGATATTGAAAGAACAAACGGGAGCAAGTTATTATTGTGACTGTTTTTCTATGTGCACTTAATAGACAAAAAAATAAAATAAGCAATGTTTTTAATATTATTTTGAATATTATCGAAATACCACTCCAACTCCCACTCCTGCTACCACCCAATAGTAAATTTCAAGTACCTAGTAACAGAATCAAAACAATCATTTATTTCTCCGATACCGTACAGAAAAGTGAAATGCATAAATCCTTATTATGATGTGACGTTGCCTACGTAGTCAAGTACCCATCAGATATCAGATATGTATGCACTAATTGTATCGCTGTGTATTAAATATTGAATTAAAATTCCTCTTGAATAAAAGTCGCATCCGCTATGAAATCATTTTCGTTCATTAAAATCACTTGGTTGCTTGAATTTAAATTATCCGATATTCATTTATCAGAGAGTTTTCGTTGTCACGCGAAAACTTGTACGATTTGCAATATTTTTCGGTGATTCTGAAATAATGGATCAATGTTTTTAATTACGAATATGAGAATTTTATCAAAACAAAAACACAAAGAAAAAAAGAACAAAGCGCATCGTAAAAAAAATGTAGAACAGAACCGTTTGTGTAAATAAAACATAACCAAAACCACGTGAAAATTTAATACACGAAACCCAAACAATAAAAGATATTGTCGGACAAACAGACCAGAAAATAACAAGGGTGGATTCAATAATACAAGTCGTTACAGAAAATTGAGCGGGTGCGGCAAATCGAAAATTTTAAAATTCATGCACACTCAACACAGGCGAAGTTGCGCCAAGTAATATGTATGCAAATGGAGTGTATGACGCTATTGATGATAATGGTCTATGATGGTGACTAGCAGATGTTGAGAACATCTTCTTTCCAACTATAGCTTTAAGAAGCATACTATAATATTCACAATTGGTGTTAAAGAAGGAGGAACGATAGTATTGCATTGCATTGCAAAATGTAAAAAATTAATGACAAAGGCATAATAACCTTATTCGTATTAGGCCCGCGCCGCCGGCACGATTTTGTATGCAATTGATGAGGCATCCTGGCCGAAAGGTTAAGCCACAGCCCCACAAAGAGGCTACGCACGTCTTTTTAGCTTCGTTTTGCAAGAAAATGTATAACGTCACTGCAACCCACGAACACGCTATGTACGAATAGGGTATTAATGACGTCATTGCTACATACGTAAACCTACGTCGTCAAACAAACGAAACCACACAAACAGAAATGCGCCGCGTGGCCGTGCACAGCGTGCGCCGCAGTGGGCCAGCGGCTTTACGCTTGATACTTCTTGCGCGAATATTGTGCCCACGCACCTCAAAGCTGTCAATGCTATGCGCGCGGTACAGACTTGAGTACCTCAACTGCGGGACGTGGGATAATCTAAATTGGATTCTCTAGCTGCGCTACAGTTGTACATAGTCGTGGTTAAATTTTCATATATAGTGTATGCTGCAGAGGAAACGTAAACCTACGTCGTCAAACAAACGAAACCACACAAACAGAAATGCGCCGCGTGGCCGTGCACAGCGTGCGCCGCAGTGGGCCAGCGGCTTTACGCTTGATACTTCTTATGGAAGGTTGTCTAAGGTGACTAATATAATATAATTGACGCCTAACTCTAGCCGGATAATTCTCTTTTATTATGGACCAAACAAATAAATAGTTTCAAAAGCAGCACTCATAATAGTTAGTACGAAAAATTCAATGCACAAAACACCAAGCGGAAATCAGTTTCCCTCAATATGTTCAGTTTAAAGGTTCCGAGCATTCAAAACTCTGGTATGAAATGAACCACACAAAAGCTTGCATATATTCCAAGTTTGAAAACTCATTGATATGTAAAACGTACGTCTGCTGGAATTGTATTAAGGTTTCTATGTTCCTGGAGTGGATCGAGTTTTGACGTGCGCTTTGTGGGCACGGTGGTCAGTCCTTGAAACTTTTAGGCCTAGGGAAGGACTTGCTAATTTCTACATTTTATTACATGCTTGTGCCAAAAAAAGGAAGCAGTTAGGTTAATTGGTCGCAGCTTTTTATTATAGCTTTTTAGTATCACATACATTTATTTTGGAGTATGAACGTCGGTTATTGCCAAACAAGGGATGCTTTGCCTTCAGAGCATCCCTTGTTTGGGGCAGGCATGTTTATCAGTGTCCTTATTTGTGCTGCTGAGGATCTTATTTTGACATGCAACAGGATTGCAACAAATGAAGTATAAAGCAACCGCTGCCATACAGCACAAGAACGAGCATTCAAATATGGGCTCGTTATCTGTAGACATTTATAGTGTCAAAATGGCTTCCCGAAGCTTCAAACGAGTGGTCTGCAAGCTGTTTATCATCTGATCCCGTCAATATAAATTCATCTAAATGTTACGAGTTAAAGCCTGTATTTGAATGCACATTTTCGTCCTGTGCTGCAGCGGTGTTTTCCAGGTATGTGATAAGCTTTATAGTTACCTACTAAACTCGATGAGTGCAACAGAATTGCCTTAATTTGCTCATAGTAATCATCATCATATCAGCCTATACACGTCCTCTGCCGGATATAATGCCTCCCCCATACGACGCCACAAACAGCGGTCCAGTCCGGAGCCGCCTTCATCCATCAACTCATCGACCGCTACAATGTCATCGGTCCATCAAGTAGAAGTTTTCAGGTAAGTAAAAAACACAAACAATTTAAAAAGAAGAAAGAAACATCAAATATTACAATATTACACTTAAGCATAAAAATTAAATTTTAAACTTTTAAAGTAGTATGGTCTCCCCTCCCAACACTCCGTTTCGCGTTGCATCGTATGTGCTCATAAAGGTGGCTTTAATTAAATTTTAAAAGAGATTTGTGTCTAAAACAAAGAATCTTCTCCATCAAATCTTATGAAACCCAAAATTACCCTCAAAGCGCCTGCCATTATATTCTTTTCGCATTAGAGCACATGACATTAGCCAAATCACTGGCAAGTAAATTACAGGGTAATACGCCTTTATGTGACTAAACGGGAGGACATTAGGGTGGATATTAGCATGGCTCGTTACGGTGGCAAATTCGTAAATTTTTATAAGTCTCCAGCTGCCTTACCGGCCTACGCAACTCTTTTATAAATTCTGTTTTATAATGACGTCAAATCTACCATGTTAAGGTTGTCGCAGAGCTGGGCTGCGCCATCGCCGCACATTCAAGTATGGGCTTTCGGCATCGGCTTTGGGCATTCGTAACATTTGGATAAATTTGACAGTGACGGCTTATAAAAGCAGAAAGCGAGCGAGCCACTCATTTCAAGCCAGCAGGTAAGCAATTACCTGCTTATAATTGTAAAATTTATATACGTATACGTTTATAACGAGTTTAAGACCAGAATGATTAAGCTAGACCTAACTAGATTTAAGAAGCGGAAAATCCTGCAAAAAGTATGTACATATTAATAGAAGGGTACGTCATGATATTCCGGTAGGTTGGAGGGGTAATAGTTTTTTCAACACAGGAGGTAACGCAATGGTCGTAGCATGAATAAAACAACGATGCTTATCGGCAACAAAAAAATTAGTTTTTAGTTCTTAGAATCATCATAATACAAAAAAACTCTGTAAAAATACATTGCCTGCTTATTTATATATATACAGACAAAAGTAGATGGAAGCCCTCATAGCTCCGCAGAGGGACAGTTTTGGAAAAATCATATTTACAAGTATTCAGAGCTATTTGTTTTAACAGGGAACTTTCCTACATTTCTCAAACGGACACGCAACTGTTTATTAAATAACGTCCCCAAAATATTCAGCAGTTAATTTTTTAAGCGGCCATTTTATAAGATTGAAGATGGGCATGAAAGGATTCTTTATTGTGGCTGGTTATTATGTTTGTTTAGGCTCGTCTGAGTTGGAGATTTATGAGCCGGCTGAATATCTGTTTGTTATTTTATGTTGGGAAAAGTGTGCTTTGAACTTGAGCACAGATTTCATTTTTCAGAGGATATAGGGATTTTTATGTCTGTTGCTAGGAATAATTTAATTTTGTGTAATGTTTTGATAAGAGACACGTACACGTTTTATATAAACATTACAAAATTATCGTTTAAAAACGGATCTAGATGTGCAGCCTGATGCCCCATAAGGCTAAATCATTAATATTTCATTATTGTTTTTTTTTTACTATTATTTAACACATTCAATTTATATTTTTTCGAAAGGCGAATGAAGTATTTTTCGTTTGACGATAGTGAAGTCAAAAAGTGTACCTGTACCTCTAGGGTTAACCCCTAGAATTGTACTGGTAAATCTATTAAAAATATCGTTTGAAACATGCAACTTTATGTTATGTTTACGTATTTCACCAAGAAAAACTCTGTCACAGACAAATGCTCTTGTTTCTGTAAAAGTATACAAAATTTTCGGCACAAAAGCGTTTGCTTTATTTCACGAATTCACTAAAATGATAATTCTGAACGTAAATTCTGAATTCTACCAATTTGCACTTTGCAAACTGCACACAACACAAAACCAACTCCTTCGCATAAATCACTGACTGTATTTAAGTTTACTGAAAATAACTGGGAGATAAATAATTGTTAATTTATTACAAGGATAGTTTTCTCAACTCTGTCGTCAGCAAAGATTTAAATAAGCTATTGTTTATTTATGTATGTATGCCATAAATGAAATTTTTGTTCTCTATCGTATTTTATTTACCTAGTAGTAAGTTGTGTCTATGATGGAAATAGAAAATTCAGTCTTAAAATCGGAATCTGAAAACACAAAAAAAAACTCGATGGAGCAGACGCTGTCGTGTCATACAAAATACAAAAACGTTTATTTCAAAATTATGTTTGACAATGGTGTTGAAACACTGTCTCCTGTGGTAGCTACAATGTAGCTGTGTTACAGGAGAACAGCTTATTCCCAAAAGTAGTTAACATATTGTTATATTAATAATCTTAATATTAACTTAACTATTATTATAAGAGTTGTAGTGTAATTTTACTTGTCTATCTTAGTTGGTAATAACTTAAAGAGCCAAACGTTTGCTATGTATGTAGGTATAGATACTGGTTTTATCTATATTTGGCAAACGATTAGTACCTAGTTCATTTTTTATAGAGTAGGTATATTAGTTCTCTTCTTCGTATTTCCACTTTCACGTGGAAAACATATTGAAACATGTTAAGTTAACCTACTGTTGAAGGTCTAAATTTTCTTTTTACTTTATCTACATAGAGAGGTCTAGATAAGCATAACATTGTTGAGAAATTCTCCCTGAAATTCCTCTATACGCACCAGGTCGACACAACCTATTTTCTTGACGCTTTCGTCGAACGATGCTTCGCTTCACTCCCGCAGTGACATTGCTGGCATAAATCCGATGCACGGAAGACCCCAACCTCAATTTATTACCCGGAAATGTTGTGGGCTCTGTACTTTGTTCAACGAAAGTCTGAATGTACATAATAATATATTGAATTCTGAAAACTTTCGCTTGCCTACGCTAGGCATGGGCAAGTGGACTTTATTTATTTCTATAAAATGTATAATCTAATTGTCAAACAGCTTGGTAGGGTGGTGTTTAATTGGTTTTAGTCGATACACACATCTAGGTACGCCTTTTCTTATAAAGATTCTTACATACATAGTCTGGATAATGGAGTCTACACACCAAAGTCGCCGACGAAGCCGAACGCGGCAGGTGCGATATTTTAATGTATGAATATCATCGATAGACAGTGGAAACACTATCGCTGATAGTGTTTTGTTAATTTATATCGGCCCGCAGACTTTGGTGGGTAGACTTCGTTAAAATTCTAATTTTATTTATAATTCGAGACAATAAAGCAAGGTAAAATTTGGTTGGCCTCAGTTCCAATAGTTTACAACTTTCCTTCGTCCATTGTTAGAGCATCAGAAAGTCGCAAGTTTTCTCTTTTGTTCTCAAGACGGAGTTGCTCAAACTTTTGTAAGGAGTTTAAAGTTCATCATATCATCATCAAGTACTTTTGGACCAAAATATAGAGGAAATAGAGCAGCAATTATCATAAAATGTATGGTAATAAACAACTATAACGTCGGTTACTTGGACCAGCAGAGGGAAAATTCAAAACTAAAATGTCGAAAGTTCAATTAAGTTCAACTAAGGCTGAAATAAGGCTATCCATAATCAGCAAATGAATTGATCAAACGCTAAGAGTTCACCATGTTAAACAGGCTAAAGAATAAGCCTAAGAATTTTTTATTTACGAGTGTGGTACATAAAAACAGCAAGATCAACCTGATAATAAAAAGTCATATTGTCGGACATTTGAATAAAAAAATTTTTTTCAATAAAAGATTGAGATACTCTTAGCTTCGTGTAAGAGGCTTTCATTATAAAGTTCCGAGCCATGTTCTTGTAAACTTGAGAGCTTAAGTGAGTTTTTCATGAAACTACTTAGATGATAGATAGCTGCCTAACAATACTGTATTGTATTGTAATAAGTACCCATTTAATAAGCACAGAGAATAAAAGGTGCTTTAAAAAAATTTGAAAGCGGGACTGTTGTTTAGCTACTTCTTTACTTTGCTGTTGTTTAACAATAATCATTTATTTACTATTGATGTTTCGGACGTTTCTGCAGAACTACACCTGCCGTAGTCACGGAATGACTTGATGAACCTTAAACGCAAGAACAATCGCATCCTGTTAAGAGGAAACATGTTCAACTGTGGACGTACCTTATGTATAGGTATGTACTGGTGAAGAATAATAACACCCTGTTTTGTTTGTCCATATATCAGTTAATGTTAATACATATTATAATTTTACCTATCTTAATGTTAAGCATTTAACGTCTACTTCTGTTTACGAATAACACATTAAATAATATTAAATTGAGATCTGTGTAATTTATATTTATCTATTATTCTATGTACTTCCAAGTTTGACCGCAACTTCGCAGGCACTTTTCCAGGATAAAAAGTCCTACCTATGTACATATGTCCTTCTTCGGGATAGCGTCTGTACTTCCCTGCGAAATTTCATTAATATCTGTTCAGCACGTTGAGGCGGGAAAAGGTTACAGACAGAATTACATTCGCTTTTATAATATTAATAATGGATTTATTTATAGGAGAAAACAAGAAGGGTATTCTTACAGGCTAAATAACTAATTTAGGTAGGTATCTATAACAATTCAAAATCGCTTATTAGTATTTATGATTTTAATTGAATAGTGATTTCGCTATTAAACGAATTTAATGTTTATTTTATATCTTACAATAAGTTAGGATTACATTTTCTATAACGTACAGTCAGCAACGAAATTCCATGAACAGATCCAACATTACAAAACGTCTTAACGCTAAACCGTTTCATAATTGAGTGACAAGACTAAACAACGAAATTTTCTTGTATGGTTACAAAAATCGTGAACACCAAATTTCCAAAAGTAACGGAACATTTTATAAAACTAACGTTTTACTGAGTTAATATATTTTTGTCACGAGTGCTGTACTGTAATTTATAAAACAATACATAATTTTCCAAAAATCGCTAAAATTTCCCATGAGAATTTCATGTTTTATCAGGACAAAAAGCCAATGTTACTCTCCATACTTTCAACTCACTCTATAAATAATCAAATCGATTGGTTGCTTAGTTAGGGCGTGAGGAAAGGACAAACAAACAAATCTACTTTCGCATTTACAATATTAGTTAGGATTAGGATTTTGAAAGCAGGTTAAATGTTATCTGAAATGAGAGAAATGAGTAATCTTTACTTTAAGTAATTGGACTTGTTCGTGTTGTTTAAAGATAACAAACAATAAATAAAATCAAATAATCCCCAATCTTCCTACTAATATTTTAAATCTCAAAGTTTGCATGAATGGATGTATGGATATTTGTTACTCTTTCACGCAAAAACTACTGAACTGATTGGCCTGTTTGGTATGGGTATAGTTTGGGACCTGGAATAACATATAGGCTATTTTTTATCCCGATAAAACGCAAGCTAAGGCGCGGGCAGCAGCTAGTACTTCATAAAATGCAAAATCTGGTGATCAGATACCAAATCCCCGTTTAAATTAAGACGAAATGATCCTCAACCTGTGAACAGATTCCGATTTGAACTTTTCCGATGTTTCACTGGAGTGTCGAACTTTAATCGCTTTCACGCCATTCGTCTTTTCCTGAACCATTGCCAAACTTTACAAGAAAATTGTAATCAGAGAAAGTGTGATTCTTCATAACATCGTAAAAAAATCTTTATAAACGGTCATTGCTTTGAAACATGTTAATTGGCCTCGCTTTTGGATTGGATTTTCAATCTCACTTTGGCTAATCACTCAGCCTCTGTGTGCCGAAGTGCACTATGCAACTTTGCCTTTATCGTCAAAACATCTTGCAAGGGGATGACTGTGACTTCTACACCTTATTTTTTATCATCAAGATCATCATTCGTTTTATTCCAATAGTCCTTGTCTCATTCAGGCCCATAAAAAGCGATAAAAATCAATAAATGTTCTCACAATTTACTGGTATCAAACGTTTACGAAGACCAATCGGGATGCTGTCTAAGCTTGATTAATGCTTTCGCGAACCTTTCATTTAAATAATGGTAATAGCTTGATAATATTCATTAGGGATTTGATAAAAGAAGCTTTATTGACAAGCTTGACAGGGGGATCCCCTCGCTCAATAACTGGGTTAAAGATAATATTTTAAAGGTGGGGCGACTAGAGGTCATTTAAAGCTTTGTTACGAGCAGGGTCACTTGAAATCGGAACACTGAGTAACTTTGAGCTCATTTTGTTTTTGAATGAGATTAAGCTGAGCATTAATACCGTGTGTTTCTAGCCCTATCGAGAGTTTGTCACCTCCTGCGGTGTTAGAGTGGCGATAGGGAAAAAAATTATACAAAATAGCTTTACTTTCATTTTTAATCCTTTGCACATTCCTACCTTTTACGCAAAGACTTAACTAGCTTTAGAATACCAAAGTAATCGACATAGCGCAAAGAATTAGAAAGCAAAAGCGTCCGTGGGCCGGCGTTATCTCGCAAAGAACCGACAACTGCGCTGTGTTTAACTAGTTCTATGGAGATCTCAAATAGGCAAATGTAGTTTAGGAAACCCTCTGGCCATGTGGGATGACAACCAGAGAAATACTGCAGGCAGGTACTAGATAGGTGCTGCCTCAAGACAGGGCGCTACAGCACTCATTATGTTCCTCTCCCCTCTCGTATGTTTGTCCAGCAGTATACTAGTACAGGCTGATGCTGAGATGACTAGTTTTCGTGCGAGGACTAATACCATAGATTTAGTGCCTAATGTTATTCATTTAAAAATTCTTCCAACTTAACTGAACCTTACAATTAAACTCTGGGCTCCGACCTCCGATTACGTATTCGTACGTACCTGCAGCCTTTTAAAAGCATTGCCCAACGGCACGTAAAACTGAAGTACGTACGTATTGTAGGGTCAACATCCTGATCCCTGTGAGGCTTTATAACGCGGAAGGGTCCGTTAATGACTCGTAGAAGAGCCCACGTGATTTGTCATTCATATGCTCAAAGTTTTATCCCTGTGTCATTGTTGGATGATTGAAATGGATGACCAAAGTTTTAGATTAATAGAACGAGTAATTTGAAACACAAAATTCTATATCTATTCTATAGGTACGTAGTTGCCTAAATAGGTGTGCTATTTAGGCAACTACGTACTGCTTCTAGAATATTAAAGTTATGAAGTATTTGTACCCACGATGAAAAATGTGCGCGAGCTTCATAAGCTGCGTGTTAAATGCAAAAAACAATGTCAAAATTGCTGCCAAAAAAGAAAATTGAACCGTCCCTCAGCAGCTTAGAGCTTGAATTATGTATACAAAACAATTTACTTTCCTTCAAGATGAGAAAAATTGCGAACGAGATACATCTCCGTTTTGCTCCCAATTATCTGAGGTCAAATACCCATGAATGTGAGATGTTTCATTTATTTTCAAAATTCTTTTTTTTTTTTACGTTTATAGACTGCGTTTGACAGCTAACTCACCTGATGGTAAGTGATGATACGGCTGAGGATGTAGCATGCTTGCCTAGAAGAATCTTTTTCACTCTAGCCTTGCTTCAGAAGTTATTTGGGTTAGTGAAGAACTGAAAAGCATAACAGAAAAAACAGATATTAAAAGTAATCAGTGTACGTCGCTGTCCACATTTGGCGACCGCTCTCATCGAGTGGGTGAAGCGAAAGTCTGCTTGTAACGCTTGAAGCCTCCTACATAAATGCCTAGATAGGTATGTACATATATAGATGACGAGTTTGATTCACGCTGCGGGACAGATGTATGTTTTGATTTGCAAATATTTGCTAATGGCCAGGATTTATGATACCTAATGTCTGTTAGGTATAATAAATCCTTCTAGGTATCTTCTAGACACTTAGGACACTCACTACTCTTTACTAACCAAGGGCAACTCTTCTAGGTGTCTTCTAGACCTTTATCATACACTGTTGGCCACATTTTTACTTTCTATCAGGTGAGACTATGGTTAAACGAAGGTCCTTGCACTTACCAATAAGGGTGGCCCTTATTCGAAGTTCTGCTTAATTAGGACTAGTTTATGATGTATCAAATATCTATTATGAAATTTATAGTAGTGCAGAGATTTTAACAAGGTATTACGAATCCTCATGGACCCACGAAAAGGCTGAGACGTCGAAAATTCGTGCAAAAACGATTAAATCTAAGCAATATTGGTTGAATCAGCGTAACGTGAGCTGTAATTTGGGGTTCGATTGGAGAGAACGTCGATGAAGCCATTGTGATTATAAATGAACGAGAAGAAAATAATTTTCGATTAATTGAGAGCTTGTTAGAATTTTTTGTGATGAGGAATTTAAATAAAGAAAAACTTGTAGAGAAGACTTTTATTTTCACTTATCAATAAAAAAGCAGATCTATGCATAGACAATACTAAAGTACTTTTTTTTCGTCTATACCACTGTTTTCGATTAGATGTTCACATGAATGTTTCGCCACTTCTTTTGTCAATTCTCTAGTCGTCAAGTTTTGTATGACTTTTCTGTTTTGTGCACTTTAGAATATTTGGTTATTGAATTGCATTAACAATCTTTAAACGCAGGTCACACACTGCAACGACTATAGAGACAAAAAGTGCCGACTCTAAATCTACTTAATATTTCCAAGATATTTACTACTAGCACCTACTAGGTTGAAAGGCAACCCGAGAACCTGTAAAACCCCAAGTTTAGCCATTTCGCAAACCAAAATACAAAGTCACTAAACTTTCCAGCTACGAACTACAAACTACAAATCCTCATTTAGCAGTATCACATTACAATGCTGTGAAAGGGATGGCGGGGGACGTTTTTTCGAGAAATCTTTTCCTTTCATATTTACGAGGGAATTTTACGAGGCGACCTATTCTTTTCATTCTGGTAGTTTTGCAGGGCTGTGCATGATACAGGCTTGAGCGGATCATCTACGTATTTATCCTTAATTAAATAGAAAGAATAACAAAGACGTTAGCCACACACATGTTTTACAAAATAGTTAAATATTAAATTATCTGTAATAAAGAAAACCTTAAATAAGCGTAACATAATAAAATAATCCTGCTGAAGATAACGGTACCGAATTTAGAAGGTAGCCTGTCGACGAGCGAGGCCAAACCTTAATTACGATATCTCTACCACCCCATTTCCAATATTATATAAATAGTACATTAGGTATATACTTTTAGCCATAAAATCCCCAATTGCAATGATCTTCACAAAATCAATGAATAGTCAACGAAACAGAATATGCACCACCTAGTATATTAGAAGTCAATAACACCTACACAAACAAGTTTTTATTCTACATTACATTTACATTTTTTTTTTAACAAATACCACTTATGTCAGTGATTATCCATAAAAATATAATGAATAACTACGCTTGTCCAGAGAGGTTAACTTTATGGCAGACAACGTTGCGAATTGGAACTGATAGGGTTATCAACTGCAACGCCTATAAAAACCAGGGAAACGGCAGATGACATCATCGATTTGCTTCCCCTGCTTTCATTATCAATTCTTGTTCAGCTTCATTCGTTGCGTACTATAAAGTTTCTTTTTTTCGATAAGCCCAGGTTGTTTTTATCATATCATATTTTATTTTCACATTTCGCTAAAATTATAAAGTATTAAAGTTTGGATACATGCTTGGACGTTTATTAGGTACCTCTACGAAAAACTACTCAAGGGATCACAGTGGAAATTTCACTTTGTATAGTCTAGACCTGCACTAACATACCTATTCCCCTATAAAAGCTTGTAAATAAGCCCGCAGACAGAATCTGGTCTTTTATCGAGGAAGACAAAAACACCATTAGTTAAACAAAAAAATAGTTTACCCTTTAGCGACCTTTGACCTTGACGAGCAGATATATTTTCGAGATAAGGTCAGATGAGAGGGAGAAAAATAATTTATTTACCCAAAAATAAAACATAGATAACTTGTACTTAAATCTAAATAGTTGGTAACACAGAAAAAATTATGAGATAGTTATTATATGGGTAAAATGGGTCCCTGCCTCAGCATGTTGCAGTATTGGAGCATTTGCCCAATACTGCGCTGGTTTTCAGGCAGGCCAGATAATTTTAAACTACTTTATCATACTTCATAAATCGTGAATCGTACAGTTCCTTCGCCTTACACCCGTCAGTTACGTCACGTAAGTCATAAGATGAGATCCCGCATAAAATGTGCATTAGTCTGAACAAATAAACGCTCTTACCCCAACATTCTGTGGGATTTGCGGGTCGCGTGCTATAAAACGAATGCTATTGTTCACTTTCATAAATAAATACATCCTACTAATATTATAAATGTCAAAGTTTGTAAGGATGAATCTATGGATGGATATTTGTTACTCTTTCACGCCAAAACTACTGAACTGATTAGGCTGAAATTTGTCATGGGTATAATTTGGGACCTGGAATAGTATATAGGCTATTTTTTACCCCGAGAAATGCCGGTGAAGGTGTGGGCAGCAGCTAGTATTTAATATAACCTGTACCAGCAGGCCGGGGAAATTATGGGTCTACCTAAAATAAACCATCTATACTCTCGTAAACTAAATTGTGTTTTCGCAGATCAGTACTGCAAATCACACACACACGCCACACACCATAAAAAATGTGCATTCAACCAAATTTGTAATATTTAATAAAACGTCAATGCGTGTCGGACCCGCGCACCGAGGCGAGGGTTCCGTATAATTATTATATTGGACCTTGTTTCTTGCTCAATATCCTTCTACGAGTAGGTTCATAGGACTCATAAGGGATTTTGGTCCAGAGCGAGAATCCAAAACAATTTTTTTTATAACTACATTTACATATGTATATGGTTTACAGATTTTTCCTTTATTTGTATGTATATATCTTGCTCCTTGCAAAATTTAACTTTTCTAGGTCAACGGGAAGTACCTGGTTTTGTGTCCATGGAATTCCGTTGGAGATTTTAAAAAAATATGACTTTGTAACTTTTGATCACATGGACTTTGCGGACAACAAATATACCCTATAAAGGTTTATTTATTTACGTAAGCCATTTTGTCACCGTAATGTACCTTTAACTGACGAGTTAAAGCCCATAATATGTATAATATAATATTGCAAGGCAGGACTTACAAACTGCTCAGACAAGCCTAGCGTGGGGATTATAGTATTACCCAGAGCCAATAAGGCGATTAATAGGGGGGAGCCCTAAGTCCAGCAGTGAACTATTATGTTTCTCATTTCCATGATCATGGGCCATATAGTGAACCGGTCCTTTGGGAGGCATGCGTGGAGCCGAAGCCAACAGCACAGAGGCCCTTTATGAGAATTAATCTAAAGGCGAGAGCTACACATAGCGGGTATCATCCTTGGTTGCACAATATGATACACCCAAAGATGATATCCGCCAGGTGTAGAGACAATTGCAAAGGAAAATGAAAATAACAAAAAAGCCATGTTATTGTGGTGAATGGATGGACTGGGTAATTGGGCTATGGGGGAAACTATGGACGCCTGCTATAAACATACTCTCAATTGCCATAAACATACTCTCAATGAACTTATTATTAGTGTTGTTACGTTAAAAGCACAGCATGATATTTGTGATTCCCGTAACATATCTGAATGAAATGAAATAAATTATTTGATTTCAGTTTTATTTAATTTTTTGTCCATACCCTGAGCTGATACACAAAAAACACCTGGAAAAAATATTTGCAGATGATACAAAGCAAGCTACTTAGGTACTGCTCCTCAGGATTTCTCCCAATACAACCAGAGGTCATTCAAAATGCGAATGCACTTCAAAAGTAAAGCAATCGTCTTTAATAGCTTACTGAAGGATCGAGAACCTCTTGAACAGCCAGGCTACAGCTGATAAATTGTTCTGTGTAGAAATGGCATTATAAAGCTTATTGCTTGCTTGGGAACGACTGGTTTTGAAATCTTAGCCTACATTTATTTTGTAAAAATGAACCCTGTTATTTTTGAGGCTTTTATCGTTAGCTGTTTTGATAGGTATCGGTTCTATAATGTTACAATGAGGACTTACTTCCAACAAAATTTCTTTTTCCCGTCAAAAACACGTAGATATTAATGTTCTTAGTTGAATTCAAGGTGTCAACTTGACCTAAGCTTGAGCTTAATCAACAAAGCGTACCTATGAGACGAAATCGTCATCGGGACGTAGATTCTGGATTAACAAAGTGGAATTTGTTCTCCGCGACCTCAGTGCTATTAGCAAGAGACTGTTCAGAAAAGAACGATTCCTGGAGAATATTAACTTTGAGTACCACAGAACGTACTCGTAAGTATGAAGAGCGCGTCAAAGTAAAACTCCCATTTTGTAATAAGAGGTTTTCTCTCGTGAAACTACATATACTTCTATTATATCTATACATACTTAGAGTTTCAGACACCAACTAAATACAACCGTTAATGATAATTTTCAGAAAATTAGGCTTCAGATTCTTTGAAAGAAGCCATTCCAACAGTCAACCCATCCGTAAACAAACATCTCAGATAATAAATGAACCTCTCGAACAATGGCATCCCTTAAAAAGTTGTCTCGATCCGTCTCCGAACAACAAACGTCTATTCGATAATCGACCGCTGTATAGCGACTCGATTTATCGGGCTTCGCTAAAGCCCCTAAGACGGGTTTTTGCTGAGAAATAGATACCGATGGAAGATCTTATGATAAACTAATTTGCTTTGAAATGGCGTGGTTAGTTTCACAAATAGTGGACCTGTGTGCCACAATCAGACAACTGGTAAATACGAAGTTTCACAGAATAATCGGTTGTAGTAAACTTAAGGTTTTGGTTAGAATTTCATTTGACTTGACCCATGGAGGTTATAATAATTAATTCAGACCTAAAAATCAAAGGTTCATGTCAAAATATATAATTTGAACCTGATTTTAACAATCAAAGTGTGTACAAGCATCCTGGAAGATATGGGATTTATTAGAATGTGAGTATTGTTCCCAGGTGATTGGTAGCTTTAATTCTTCTGTTAACCTGTAATACAGGTTCTCCCGAGCCTACTTCATGCGACCTTTACAACAAAGATCTGTCAATACATAATTCCTTATCAATAATTTTATCCATTTGTAAACTACCATTAAACTTCATAAAAGAAAATAAGGAATAAGTAAAAAATAATTAAAAACTAACGTACCCAAGACGAAAGTCTCTACTTTACAAAGAAAATTTCAACCACCCGCTCATAAACACAAGCTTTTCTGTTATTGTATTTTACACCTTTACCCATTCAGCAATAAAGTCTTCTATCAATCTTACTCCGCGGCTAAAACAAATGACTGCAGCGCATCATCCAGGATATTGGCTCGATATAAAATTACTTGAACGAGCGTGCTCTGCCTTCTAACGACTGCTGAGAGTTTTATAACCTCGTCGCGGTGATTTTTTATGTTAATCAAAAGTTTAGATAAGATTCGTAGGTAGCAATTGGGCTTTGAATCTTAATATTCTTATGTATAGACTTCAATTCTCAAACTCAGTTGGAGTTTGACAATTGAAGTCTATACATACCTATCTTATATACCTTTAAACGTGCTCTTGTATATATATATATATATATATATATATATATATATATCATCATCATCATCAGCCCATACACGTCTACTGCTGGACATAGGCCTCCCCCGTACGACGCCACAAATAGCGGTCCTGAGCCGCCTCCATCCATCGACTCCCTGCGACCGCTACGATGTCGTCGGTCCATCGAGTGGATGGTCTCCCATGTAGGGGGGATTTGCCATAATCACCACGCTTGGCAGGCGGATTGGTGATTGCAGTGTTGGTGTTTAAAAATACTCATACGGAAGCTGCTGCCCTTCCTCTGGTAGGCTCCCTTAGTCGACTCTTAGGACATCCACGGGTTGAGTTGGAGGGGTCGATATTCGTATGCCGCGGCCCCACGGCCATATATATATAATCTGAATCTCGGAAACAGCTCCAACGATTTTCATGAAATTTAGTATACAGGGGTTTTCGGGGGTGATAAATTGATCTAGCTAGGATTAATTTTTAGAAAATGTCGTTTTATTCGTGTTTTCGATAATCAACTTTATCGATAGGGCACTCCCATAGACAAGATTTCGACGCTACAAAGCCTTCATCTATCATGTATGACAGCTTTCTGCATGTACTCGAATATGACGTCACAATGGGGTAGGAAAGTTGTCAGCGATAGATGAACCCCTTGATGAACCCATAGGGAAGGCCATAGACATATAGTTCATTATTTTTGTTCGTCGATAAACAGCCGTGACATTAACTGAAAAATATGACTCTTCCTGACATCTATTGACGGATAATATTACTATTATTTTTAAAGTGGGAGCAACTAACTGCTCTAACGACACAACAACACTAAAGCTACTCCAGCAGGTGGCGTTGTTAAGCAACACTAAGCCAATGATTGTTGGTTTGATGTTAGACCAAGAAAACCAATTGTTTATTTATATTATTTGTGTATTTTTAACTCACGTGTTAAATATAATTTCTAAAAAACACAATATACCTAAAAAAAAACAACCAGGTGCTACATAATAATATGCCTTGAGTAGATAGTGACCTCACGTGATAAGTTTGGCCTTGCACCCGATCAGACCAGATAAAATTATACCATTGACCCTAAATTGAGTAATCAGCTGGTCTGTAAGTTAGCAGCTTCAAAGTTAAGAATAGCACAAACGAAATGCTGGAGACGACTGGACTGGACAAAAACAACTGACTGTTGCAATTCAACTTTACGTTCCCGTTTGAAATCGAAGTTACTACCAAAGTCATGAAACTTTGGTAGGTTTAGGTTATTTTCAAAAAAGTGAGACTGAATTTTTTGCTGTATAACTCAACGAGTTTAATCGCTTGTCTAGTCAATTTCTTTCCGTTGCCGAAGCGACTAAACAGATTCTAGTGAAATCATGAACATTTGGATTTTGTCGTAGTGGGACATTGGCTGCGTTTATTCAGGTAGCAAGAAAAGCCGTAGGCAGAAACTAGTTATTCATACATTCCAATTTGTATCAAACTTATAAAGCCTTAAGGCTCAACTGATCGAGGGTCTGGAGAACTGGGGTAAGGACCTCCTTACCTAAGCCGAGAGTTAAAATGTAAACCGCTGAACAAAGTTTCAGGTTAGAAATTGCGAAGTTATAATGAGAAAGAAGTTTAATTGCCCATTATGCTTAAGAATTCTTAAATAGAGATAATTTCAAACTTTAAAAGGGTTTTTGGAAATCATGTTCAAATCTTGTAGACATATGTACGTTCAAAGCTGACGGTGACCCTCCACCAAACAAGTCAGTCAGTTTTGATATAATAACCACGCTTGGCAGGCGAATCCGTAATGGCAGTAAATGTGTTTAATAAACACAGCAGGAAGCTGCTATCCTTCCTCTCTAGTAGGTTCATAGTCTACTATTGATGTTAAAAAGTGGTCGATTCTTATCCCGTGATCGCTATACTATTAGCCATAAACTATAAAAACAAGAACTGGAGGAAGTCTGTATCCGAAAGGAGTCCATAGCTACTTAAATAATATGGCGTGTTTTAAAAAACGATAAACCGACTTCAAGTTCCCTTACTTTTACACTTATTTTAAGTTTTGAAGGATAAATACTAATTCTCCTGAGGATATTTGAATCGTTTTCTATACAATAGTGAAAGAATTTTCAAAATTGGTCCATAATTGGCAGAGATATCGCGTAACATAAAAAAAAAACATACAGATGAATTGATAACCTCCTCCTTTGAAGTCGGTTAAAATACCTACCTAATTTATTATAAATACTATTAATAGGTATGTAACACTAATACGCGCGCGCCTGTAGCGCGTGAGTCACCACGCGCCTTCCCAGCCGCTTATCGCACCACACGCACGCACACTATGAAGCGACCCGCCGCCCCACTGCGCCCGCTCGCATATAAAAGGACCGCGCGCCACTGCAGGAGGGAGTCTCCGCCGGCGCCTCGCTCCATCCGTGCATCGGAAGAGCCGCACTGGCTGGACGTTTCCCCTCCCCTCTCACCTCGGTGACGCATCCCTCACTTGTTGCGTCGCGTACTCTGCTACGGACGCACTTGCCGGGAACGTACCGATTGTAAATTCTTCAAGTTAAATTGTTAATGACTATTGTTACCGGATTAAAACTGTTTTCGTACGTGCGTGTTTAATTTGTCAACTCACCCGCTACAAACTGGCGCTCAACGCAAAGGCCCGGAAAACACCTAGCCGTAAAGCAAAAACACTGAAGAAGGAACAAAACTCTGACATCATGATGTCCACGGACCAATTCGAAAAATTCCTTACTCTGGTCGGAAACCAGAGACGCACCTCCTTTGCCACGTGCAATTTATCATTCTGTGGCACCAGGGATACCGAAACTGTGGAATCCTTTCTCGCTGCAGCCACAGTATTCAAGGATGTGGAACAAATACCTGACATAGATGCAATTAAAAGTATCCCGTTGATTCTGAAAGAAGAGGCAGCAATTTGGTGGAATGGCATAAAGGATCAGGTAATGACATGGACTGATTTTGAATCTCGCGTTCGGCACGCTTTTGCGCCAAAGAGACCAGCATATCAGCTATATCAGAATATCGTATGCATCAAACAGGCTGAGAACGAGCTTACAGAAGTGTTTGTGTCGAAGAAAAGAGCTCTTTTTGCGCAAATGCCTGAAGGCCATTCAGAAACACAACAGATCGACATGATTTTTGGACAGTTGAGATACAAGATACGGGTCAAGATGCCCAGGGAGTCTGTGCAAACCTTTGATGACCTACTGAAGATTGCCAGGGGTATTGAACAACTGATTACCGAGAAACATGTACCACAGGAGACTGGTACCGAGAAGGAGAAAGAGATGGAAAAGGTTTCCTTTAAGAAAAAGCGATGTACCTACTGTAGACTTCCAGGACACACGGTCGAAACGTGCCGAAAGAAGGAGAAGAAAGATACCAGCACAGCTGCCACAAGCAAACCCGCTCCAGCAAGTACTGGTACCCAAGCACCTTCGCCCTCCCAACCGAAGTTTTCTTGCTATGGTTGTGGCACTCCGGGAGTTGTCCGCTCGAAATGTTCAACTTGTGCGAAAGTCAAAGAGGAGAAACCAGAGGTAGGGTTCTGCTTCCTAAACATCAAAACCGAAGCTCGGCCAAGACCAACTGTGGGATTTGGAATTGGGAAAATTGTCGGAAACGCGTATATTGATACCTGCGCAAAAATAAGCGTTGCGTCGTACTCGCTGTACAAATGTCTGAAGAAACTCGGATATGAGTTTGGACAACAACAGATCCTGGTCACATTGGCTGATGGCGTGAAAACCCAAAGAGATGTATTGACCATAAATGTGCCTGTAAGTATATGTTACCGGGTTGTCGATACCACGTTCATCGTATTCCCGGAGTCCCGAGAATCCAGAACGCTGTTGGGAGTCGGATTTATCCAGGATGCGATGATGGTTCTGGACGTTCCGCAGATGACCTGGCATTTTGTGGAGGATCCCGAAATGGTCTTCGAATTACATGATGAAGCCTACGAGGAAGTTTCGATGGTGCAAATAGAGGCTACACCAGCACACTATACTCCTCGTTTCCGTCGGATACTCAAAGATGTTGAAATGGCTGAATTCATATCTCCCATGTCGATCACCCCAACAGATGACAGAAACACAGAATCGGAACCCCTCACATGCGCCGTAGCTATTGGTAGCTCACTGGTGGCTGAAGCGGCGCTACCCGAAACCACTTCCTGTCTTACCATGATGCCATATCGAGTAAAACCTATAGACCTGTCATCGCCTCCAAATAAAAAACCCAGATACCTGTTTGATGGCTACTCACCTAGATTTGACTTTATGATGAATGATGCCAAGATACAGTTCCAAGAAACACAATCAGAACTATCCCCGCATTCTAAGACGCTCTTTACGACCCCTAAATCTACCAATGATAGTGAAGATATTGGGATCGGGTCCATAACAGTCGATGAAGTCACGTCCGACACGCTAGACACCGCACAGAAGTCTCAACTGATGGAAATACTTTGGGAACATCAAGGAGTTTTCGGAGAGAGCAATGAGCCAACACTCCTCACTGAGCATCGTATTGACACAGGTGAGCATAATCCTATATCAGTACCTCCATACCGTCTGTCACCTCCACGTCTGTCTCTGTTGAAAGAGGAGATAAAGAAGATGTTAGACAGTGACGTCATTGAAACATGCTCGTCACCCTGGTCCGCACCTGTCATTATGGTACCCAAGAAAGATGGTTCAGTACGAGTTTGCGTCGACTACCGTAGACTTAATGCCATAACAGTACCTGATATATACCCAATCCCGCGGATTGATGACTTGCTCCATGCTGCCAAGCCAACACCCTTCATGACAACGCTTGACTTGCGCGCTGGCTATTGGCAGGTAAAGGTCAAGGAAGAAGACCAAGACAAAACAGCTTTTATAACCCCTTTTGGAGTCTATAGATGCAAGCGAATGCCATTCGGGCTCCGAAACGCACCCTCAACGTTTCAGCGACTAATTGACAGAGTGAGAGTGAGCCTAGAAAGTGTCAAAATGTTGGCATATCTTGATGATTTGATTATCTTTTCAAAAACCTTCGAAGAACACTTGTCAGATCTAGGCAAGGTGCTTCGGAAACTGGCAGAGAACAAATTACAGGTGAACTTCAAGAAGTGCAGGTTCTGTTGTTCAACTATAAAGTATTTAGGCCACCTGATAACGCCTAACGGATTACAGGTTGATCCTGAAAAGGTAGCGGCAATATGTGAATGCCCAGCGCCAAAGAACCTCAAGCATCTCATGAGCTTCCTTCAAACATGTTCGTGGTTCCGCCGCTTCATACCCAACTTCGCAGGGATAAGCGAACCACTCACCCGTTTAACAAGGAAGAATACGGAGTGGACGTGGCATAACGATCAGGAAGAATCATTTCGGACGTTGAAAGGACTTCTTACCACCACACCTATTCTCCAACAAGCCGACGAAACGAAGCCGTATATCATCAAAACCGATGCTAGTAATTATGCACTTGGAGCTGTTTTAGTGCAGGGGGAGGGAAAAGAGGAGCACCCTGTCGAATACGCCAGTAGGCTGTTGACCCCTGCAGAACGGAACTATTCCACAACAGAGAGAGAGGCACTTGCGGTTGTTTGGGCCATTGGAAAATTCCGAGGATACATCGAAGGTCTCCCGGTGATGGTTGTAACGGATCACCAAGCATTGAAGTGGTTGATGTCGATACGCTCTCCAACCGGACGGTTAGCAAGATGGGCTTTGCAAATACAAGCATATGACATAACAATCAAATATACACCTGGTAGAACAAATGTAGTCGCAGACACGCTATCTCGGCCAACTTGCGATGAAAACACTGAAAGCACTTGTGGAATGTGCAGTGTAACCATAGATATGCCGCAAAGATCTTCTTCAGAAATAAGAGGAGAACAGATGAAGGATGAGAACATCACGAGTATAGTAGCTGCTTTAGAGGATGCGGACCGTAAAGAGAACGCCGTATATTGGAGCAACAAAGGCTATGTCATGAATAATGGATTGTTGTACCGTTACAACCCTACGGATGACTCTGATGAAGCTCAACTTGTAGTCCCACAGCATGAATGGGCTAACGTTCTCTCCACGTATCACGATGACCCCTTGTCTGGGCACTATGGAGCAGACAAGACCCATCAACGTATCTCAAGAAGATATCACTGGAAAGGCATGAGGAAATATATAGAAGCGTATGTCAAGAACTGTGTCCCTTGTCAGAGATATAAGCCGTCTAATTTGAAACCAGCTGGCTTACTACAAACGACACCTGTCAACCAGCGATTTGAAACTGTTGCCTTTGACTTATTCGGCCCCCTACCTCCAACGAGCAGAGATAATACATGGATACTAATCGCCGAAGATGTTGCTACGGGTTGGGTAGAACTGTTTGCCCTAGAAACTGCTAGCGCCGAGATTTGCGCGAAGACTCTAATAGATGAAGTTTTCCTTCGTTATGGTATACCCAGGAGACTAATAAGTGACAATGGACCACAATTTGTGAGTGCTGTTATGCAACAAATGACCTACTGTCTACGCATCAAGCACACGTTCACTCCGGTATATCACCCAGCAGCTAACCCAGTAGAGAGGAAGAATAGAGATATGAAGTCACAGTTAGCCATTCTAGTAGAAGATGATCATAAAACCTGGGATGATAAACTACCCAGTATACGATTCGCTATGAATACCGCGAAATGTCTCACAACAGGCTATACTCCAGCCTATTTGACGTTTGCCCGAGAACTTCGTACCCCGGATGACAATGCTCACGACCTCAGACAGATAGTATTGTCCGAAAACTTCGTACCAGAAATAACGCCAAAGCTACTGCTCCTCGCTAATACGCTGAACAAAGCGAAAGAGGTTAGAGAAGGCAAAGAGGAACGCAGAAAGAAGACCGCAGATAAAGGACGTAGAGAAGACCCTGGATACTCTCCCGGAGACTTGGTCTTAGCAGCTACCCATCCTGTCAGCAATGCCGGTCGGGGAGTTAGTGCAAAGTTTTGCCCACGACGTGATGGGCCCTACCTAATCCTAAGTCGCCATGGTGCTTCTTCTTATCTCATTTCAGACCCTAACGCACCTGATAAACCTCTTGGAGTGTATCACACGTCGGCCTTGACCCCTTTTCAAAGCCACACGTCGTGCCCGCTCCCTCCACCGGTGCGCCCGCTGAAGAAACGTGGGCGTCCCCCTAAGCCTAACCCTGAGCCAGCACCAAATCCTGCCTCCCGTGGACGTGGGCGTCCGCGGAAACCTGTTCCCAGCCAATAGAGCAACCCGTCTAGCTGGCTACTCGTCGGGGCGCCTTCGTATCCAGAGGGGGAGACTGTAACACTAATACGCGCGCGCCTGTAGCGCGTGAGTCACCACGCGCCTTCCCAGCCGCTTATCGCACCACACGCACGCACACTATGAAGCGACCCGCCGCCCCACTGCGCCCGCTCGCATATAAAAGGACCGCGCGCCACTGCAGGAGGGAGCTCTCCTCCGTAGACCGAGACACGTTCTCGGTGACCCCGTTGACCCAATCACCGCCGCTAACCCGGAGGTGACGGCAACCAATTCGCTTCCGCACACTACACAACCGACCAAAAACCGACCCCGCCGGATGCGGGGTCGAAGAATTCCCCGCTTCCGCCCTTAGGTGCATTCGTGCACCTAGGCGAAACCTCCATTACCCTCTTGTGTAGCATCTGGCGACAGCCCAAGCCGAGGCTCGCACCTAAGTGGTGGCCCTTGTGCGTGTCGCCCCAACCTAATTTTACCGGCGAGGCGCCCTCTGCGCCCGCCAAAAGCCCGGTAACGCTGTCATGGCCATCTGCGGTCAACAGCATTATAATCCATTCGAAAAAAAAAAAAATGCAGGAGGGAGTCTCCGCCGGCGCCTCGCTCCATCCGTGCATCGGAAGAGCCGCACTGGCTGGACGTTTCCCCTCCCCTCTCACCTCGGTGACGCATCCCTCACTTGTTGCGTCGCGTACTCTGCTACGGACGCACTTGCCGGGAACGTACCGATTGTAAATTCTTCAAGTTAAATTGTTAATGACTATTGTTACCGGATTAAAACTGTTTTCGTACGTGCGTGTTTAATTTGTCAACTCACCCGCTACAGGTATATATTTAAATTCACGATATAGGTATTATCTAGCTATTTTTTTTTTAACTTTTTTTAATTATATGTAAATGTTAATTATACGTACAAAAAAAAAATTAAGCATGGTTGTTGTTAAAGTTATGGAATAAAAGGCATTTTTATTTTATTTATACTGACGAATATATGTATCTGAACCAGGCTGTACTCTCAAGCCAACTAATATGTCTCAGTGTATCACAATATCACTCAGTTAATTTTTAATTCGACCCTGTTTTCTGGGTGATCTATACGGCAATAAGTGTTTTTAGTATATAAATTTACGTTTACTGAAGCTTGTAGTAATAATTATGTATTGTAATTGGTATACTCAGTACTTGGTAGATACTGACCCCGAAATCACAAATTCTTTATATTCTACATACCTATTTTTATTATGTACCTATAAGATTTTGTATCTAGGTAGATAAATATCAGTCTCAAAGAACCGGATATAAACTTAAGACATTTCACC
This sequence comes from Eupithecia insigniata, assembly GCA_947859395.1. Taxonomy (NCBI): domain Eukaryota; kingdom Metazoa; phylum Arthropoda; class Insecta; order Lepidoptera; family Geometridae; genus Eupithecia; species Eupithecia insigniata. The sequence goes on along the minus strand of OX401994.1, from coordinate 16,433,130 downwards.
GTTGCTGAAAGCTCTTCAACTGTAACGGTGCAACCAATTGCGGCATTGCATTGAATTTCTTCAGCCTCTAAGAGGCTTTCCTGCCGGTTGATTTCAACGGAACCAAAGATCGAGAATAGTATTGGATAAGTTCTTCCTTAGCCATCTGAGTAAGTTTACTTTAGATTGGACACTAAATAGACTGTGGATTAAGTCAGATTTATAACTCAAGTTCTCATTAGCACACATGACGTAGGTTTCTGAACATGCCTCCCATAAACGGGGTGGGGGGTTGCCATAATCATTACGCTTGGCAGGCGGTTCGTCATCGCCGTGGATTTGTTAAAATACACAGCTATACTCATACTACGCTAATATTTTATACGGTCATCGAGTACGTTAATTTTAAAGGAAATCTGCAAGTTTGAAGAAATCTAAAAATTTTTACCTTTGTGCTCAGCCCTAATTATGAAACTAAGAAACATGTTGGCTTACCGTACAATTTTTTAACAAGGCAAAACAATAAAATTTTCAACCCAAATTGCAGTTTAATCCGAAGCATTTTCACCTCTCCATTTTCTGAGTAAAACCGGCACTGTTGATGGGATCTATCCCTTCTAGAACTTGTTTAGACAGCTGGCTGGTAAATTTAAACGCGTTGTTATTCTTGAGTTTTCGCGAGCATAAGGCTTTTCTAATAGACTTTAAAGAAATATAAATTCAAACGGAGGATTATATTCAACGTATTTAAAATTTAGTTTTTTATATCTTTTTACTGTAGTGTAGCTTGGTACAGAACATCACTACATATTTTAAAACAAAATCTTCCACCCCGTCTGTCTGTCTGTTCGTGATAAACTCAAAAACTAGTGAACGGATTTTGCGGTGATTTTAAGTTTCACCAATCGATAGAGTGATTTATAACGAATTATACACCTTCTGTATAATTCGTCAAGGTTTTGTGTAAATTCAAAAACCTTTCCTTGATCAGGGCATGCAGATCTTTTAATTTTCTTTGCAGCGAGCTTCACTGAGACAATTTTAATAACTCCCCTGCTAAATTAAAAAGAATTGAGTGGTAAATTTTTTTGTAACTCTTCTTCCCTTTCCTTTTCATAACTTACATAAGTTAGTTAACATAAGTTTTCAATTTATCCGTCATAAAAAATTTCTCATCATCATCAATCATCATCTCATCATCATCATCATAAATCATCGCATTGTCTTAAACATCTACAATCTTAATCATAGTCGTCCAAAAACTTTATTTTGTATTATTTCAGCACCTATTTGTTTACCTAGTCTATAAAATAGCTGTTAATTTCCTATATATTGTTAAAATAAGATAAATAAAACAAAAATAAAATAAATTGCTTGAAATATAACGATAGTTGTTGGAAGAGTCGGAAAAAGGTAAAGTTCATCGAAAACGCTGTCCATATATGAACAACGTAGTATGGACGCAATATACAGCGTTTTCGCTCCAAGGACTTCATCCATAGACTAAGGATTTTTTCACTACTTTGTTACTAATTTGTCCGAGATTTTATTAATCCTTATAACTTATTTATGGTACTTAAACGATAAATTGTTGGTAGTGTCGGAAAAAGACAAACCGCCCGCGCCCGGGAGCTTTCATCGAAAACGCTGCCAAATTTTTTTGAGATACTATATCAAAACAATGCATGCATACTTATTATACTTTATAAATTAGCTAGCTGACACTGTCATTCCGATGGCTCGCTCTCTTTCCAACCACCATCAAAATTGTGTGTGCTTTAGTAACAATAAATCATTATTAATACACAAGTGGTTTTATCAAGATATAACAATTGAAGACGAAGATGAGATAGTCCTTGTTATCAAGGTATTCAAACATAAAAGCATCGATAGCCATGCCATAGCAGTTAAGGTACTTAAAAGATAAGAACAGGCTTAAAGCTTAGCTTTAAGCAAAGATTAGCTTAAATATAATTAACTACACCCATATTACTGATTGTGAGTTCATATAAAGTACACTTTAAATACAAATATTATTTTAGCTAAAAATGCTAGTCACCCAAATCGGAATCTTCTCCTCATCCACAAAAGCACTAGAGTCGTCATTAACCCACAGAACGAATTTTCTTTCCTCCACTATCTGTGATGCAAATTGTATAATTTATTCTGTGACCACACTATCAGATGTCCTATCCAAACTTTAATTTGTCCTCTTGATCCGCCTGGTACCTAATACTGCGGTGGATTTGGTTAAAGCAACACGGTACAGATGGGTTGAATCTGAAATGTAGATTGGTAGGTACCTACCTAGTATGTTAATGTTGCTTTGTTTTCAAGACTACCTTCTTATGCAATTAGCCCGTGTCTCTTCTCTCTTGACGATTTTGATTAAACTCGACTGATAGACAGTAGATGTTTTTAGGCCTGAATTTTTCTTTTATATTGTCAAAAATCTATTCAGACTCTCACTACCCGGATCACCTAGATTTTTTAACGAACTTCGAAAAATGTTTTCCGGATCTATGTTAGGCTGTTTTTTTTTTATTTAGGTTCGTCGAATTCTATAACACAGTTATGAAAACCTGATATTAAAATTTATTTTGATCTTGGATATTGAATGATCCCGAGATTGTTCTATAAAAAAATCTCGAGGGATTAGTATTTATCCCGCAAAACTTAGAAACAGTATAATATTGGGGGATTTAAAGTCGGTTTTAAGTAAATAACAATCAAATTATATTCAATAGACCTTTATTTGACCAGCATTTCACCTCATGGAAAAAGACGATGTGTCCGACGATGTATCAAGGAGAACCTTGGTTGCCCCGTCTGCCTACGACCCGTTGTATGCTAAATGCCCGCAACTCCTTGGATGCAGTTGTACCGCTAAAATATGTGGTGGATGCGAACCTACAAGAGCCAAGGAATTTTTAAATAAATTCCTTGACAGGAGCTATAGCAGTGTTCTAACCCGCTCACATTCATGGTGAGCTAAAACAATATCAAATATTTGAGGACAAGGAAGAAAAAGAGTTTTAGGTAAGGTTACACCCAAACAGTAGTTTTGGCGATAGCAGCAAAATTTACATCAAAACATCCGCATTTATAAAAAAATCTCTTGAGTGAGAATTCCGTTCAAACCCCATTAAATTTCCCATCAGCTTTTCAAATAATCCGTTTCACGTACAGATTGAGTTCAAACATATAGGAGCATTAGTGCTGCCTGTATTACTAATGAGCTTGGAATTTATTCAGTGCAGAGCGGATTGTACTGGAATACTTCGCTTAGAGAAATAGTTTACACATATTACATGAATAAGCCATTGCTTTTATAACAGAATAATTTTTGTAACAAATACCTTATTATTTCCTATTCCATGAATTGGAGAATATTTAAGTGAAAAGGCAGTTGGAGATGGACGTTTCAAACTCGCAAGTTTATTTTTGTTTAGACCAACCAAACTTGTTTTGTTTTTAATCGGACCACTTGGTCTTTTATCCAATTCATTGGACGAAAAACTTTTCTGTAGGAGTTTAGATGGTACCTTCAAAATAATACTTACAAATATTTCACATTAAATTTGACTGGAGTACTATAGGAGGTGTTTGTTTTACCATTTTTTACTTATTACCTACTTCCTTGTTTTACTTTTGTTACGAATCATATGTAGTACATTAGGTGCATGGCTCGGTAAAGTAAGAAACGTGTGTTAGTATGAAAAGTAAGAAAACATAAGAAAATAAAGTGTCTATCGATCCATATTGTGAATGACAACCGATAAGAAGCCACGACTCGAAAATAAAATAAACACGTCAACGAATCAGGTGACCCAATTCCCCGCAAATGGGGTGTTTTCGTAAAAGAGACAAAAAAGCAAATTACCTAAAACACCCGGAGGCCATTATCAGGGATGTAATCCCGCGGGATTACACGTACAATAAGTACGAGGTACGATTCAATCACTTATGTAGCTTTTATACTATGCGAGAGTAACGTCGTGTCGATAAGGAAATCGTTTTGAGAAAAGAGAAATTTGATACTATTCATCGACTAGAATAAATAAAAATAAAAATATTATTTAAGTAATCAAGGTGAACGCACGCCTATCCCAAACCAAACGTGCCAAAGGAGCTAAGGGAATTCTAATGGTTCGTTCAAAGAGAGTGGCGAGCTCCATACGATATTCCTAACTAATATTATAAATGCGACAGTGTGTTTGTCCTTCTTACACGCTCTAACTAAGCAACCATTCGACTTGACTTTTTTGGCATAGAGTTAGTTGAAGGGATGGATAGTAACATAGGCTACTTTTTGACCAATTCCCATGGGAGAATTACGGGAAAAAATTACTTTTTATCCCGCTAGAAATGTGAAATTCGAATCTAACGCGGGTGAAATCGCGGAGAATAGCTAGTCATAAATAATTCTGAAAGTGCATATCGGTGTAGTGGTACCAACAAATCATCTGAATAACAGCAGCGCAGAAGGAATAATTTTATTTGACGTGGCCATGCTTATCTGTGAAAAGATAACTCTTCTACCTCGGCCTCAACTCAGGTCATATGTTCTAATTAAATAAATAATGCTAGACAATTCACATAGCATCCAGCCCCAAGCTAAGTACTGGAATTCCGAAATATTTAGCTTTCGTTTTGTGTAACTATATGAGATTGAGTTGGTGACTGACTTATTTATAAGGACTAGGTATTCTATTTAATCAATAAGATAGAATATCCTGGAAGAATATAGCTACACGTTTTTAATGAAATAACAAATACAAAAAAACACTTTTCACTGAAAATGACGTTGGCAACTAAACTTGACGTCCGTCGTGTCGTGACGCACAGAGCAATTAGCTGTGATTTTCCTTGTACAGAATTAAAATACCTCAAGGGAATATTGTCAAAGGTATTTATTTTCTTCTACCTTAAGTACGCTTGAGCAAAATATGTATGTTAGGTTCAAGGAATTTATATACTAAGTTAGTATATAAATTCTTTGGTTAGGTTTTATTCGAATGATATAGCCGTAAAAGACCACAGACATGGTAGAGCTGCGCCTAAAGCAGACCAAACATATTTTCACAATTACATAGAAAAGAATCAAATAATGTTTTGGTCACTTTCTCTCTAAAAACGAATAATCCTATCTCACCTCTTTTTACTGTAACAACGCTAACTCACCATAGACAAAATTGAAGATGAAGCAAATTGCCATGACATGTTGCTAAACAACAAGCGACAAATTTTAATGTCAGCCAATTGTCATGTTATGAAAGTATTGTGCGTGTTGTTACTTCTTCATTTTATATAAATCTCATGAAATATGTAAGAAAAAGACTAAAATAAATGGCGAAGTGTAGTGCACCTTTGTGCGGCAAGGCATCGTATTGGAAAACACCCGAAATTACTTTTCATCGGTAAGTTTTGTTGTGCCTTACAATATCTCAAATTATTTTTGGATTACTGTGTGGATATTTGGCGATAATTCGGCATTATTTATACAGTGACTAACTGTTCTCTGTCCAGGATCTCGTAAAACATGTACTAAGGTCGCTTATAAATAGTCCTATAATAACATTTATCAGTTTTTTAAACATTGTTGCTTTACTTGAACTTGTATGATTGTCAAGGGCCGCATCTAGGTTCAGCCTGAGTCCATCTTTTTTAGAAGTGTGTGTGTGTGTGTGACGAAGTTTTTATTTGAAGTTTTATGGTTTAGTATCCATCTTTGAGAAACCCTTTGATAGGTATCAAATAGACTGAATAATATATTTATTTTACAATATTATCATTTTTCAGGTTTCCACAGCATGAAACCAAACGAATACTTGGTTGGTAAATATGAACTGAATAAATTGGGAAAAAAAGAACAGATTAAAGTAAATACACTTTATTGGTGTGCTTATGTTTAAATAGCTAAATAATCTAATTATTTATTTTTGTGACTTTAAGACCAGTGACGAACACGATTTTGATCATTTGCATTTATTGATTTAGGCTATTGTTAAATTTTATGTAGATTTAAGAATAAAACTTAATGCTAAACAAAGCAATGCAACGGAAAGAAATCATTAAAACAAGTTTTTTTTTTTAAATAAAGAACATACAACCTGTGTTTATTTATTTGTAAATATTTATCGGAATAGATTATAATGCCACAGTTGTAATGCCCCCGCCCCCTTATCCCTAAGTTCAGCCCATATATTGTCCATGTGTACGTGATATTTGTATGTAGGTGTAATTGGCACAAGTAGTTTTAGAAATGTTTATTCTGCTTCCCTATTAGAATTCTGTGATTCCCATCCCTAACTTCTTCTTCTTGTAGTCGGTTGACATATGTATCTATGAATGACATTGACATTTACACGACGTTAGAAAGAAAAAATAAAACTATTGAAATGTTGCCAAAAATATTTCCAGTCATCAGCCAATGAAAAGATGAATCTGTTTCCTGGTGATACCAGTAGCGTAAAATCATAACTCCCCGAGCTCCTGTATGAATCTGATAAAACTATGTGGTTTTGTACTAACCCATTATTTTATCACATTGACTTGTATTTAACTAGCGCGCTGTTTTGACTGGTCTAACAAACTTAATTGTCGATTCACATTTTTTTATTGATTTCTCAATTGACCCTAATCACTTTTGTTTCCCAGCATCTACATTTTGTTGAAATAAAGTGGCAACTGGACAGTGACGTCACCTGGCGACACTCCCGGAAGAGCAGACCTGTTTTCTTGGATCATGCTCGCGGGTATCTATTACCCATAATACAAGTGTTTACTTTGTGAGGTTTTGTATGGATTTTGATGTCCAGAATTATACAGCTTTTGTAGAATTTTTAATAGGTGTTGGTTTTTCTTCAAAATAAATTAAATAAGGTAAGTATATCAAATTTTATGAAGGTTATTCTGGCTCTCCCAAACTAACGCTTTGTTGACGGATCGCTTCTTTTCGAAGGAGCGTAGCATACGGCTTGGTCTTGATGAAGTGGTCCCATCAAATAGTACTGTCGTTGAGAGTGCTCGGTTTGGCATTTCTTCGACTTACTTATCCATTTTCATTTTATCATAATTTCATTTTTCCTATTTATTTATTTCATTCAATAAGGCCTAATAATATTTTTCATTTTTTATTTTTCTTTTTCATTTTTCTTGTTTGTAATTTGGTATTAAGTTAATATAAGTTATGGATCGTTTGTTATCTGAAATAAAATATTTTTATTTTATTTTTAATAAGGGCAACCAACTAGAGATAAAACAAAAGATCACAAAATAAATACCATAGAAATAATTGACCTCAAAAATCTCTTCCACCATTGACATTTCAATGTATGAATATTGTAGGTTGTGTGTTTTGACAACTTGTTGGCCGTTCGACGACTTTGATGTGGAGACTCCATTAAATAGAATAGAGATTCATGATGGCGATGTGGTTCATCGTCCCCTAGAATGGAGGCTTCAGTCCATTTCAAGAAAACTCGGCTACCTCACGCCAATAAAGTCCTTCAAGGAAAATGAGAAGATAATACGACTCATTAAACAAAACATTAACTTTCTACGGCGTTTAGCTGAAGGCTCTAAAACATCCCCATAAATTGTAAGTTCCCTGTTATTTTCAAAGTTCAGAAATGTAGGTAATCTGATTTTAGGATCAGCTTCTTCTTCGAAGTATTATTATAGAATAGAAACAAATTAAAACTAGTCAGTATTTACAATTGAAACAAATAAGCTAACTGCAGACTGTGGACTTCTGATCCATATCAATACCAAGCGTCCTCAAGACGCTGGCTGCAGTACCCCGCTGTATGTTAATGCTGAAGCGCTGCGCCAGATACTCAACAGGGTTCACATTTCGCGTCCAAATTCTTGATAACCTGCAATTTTTGAGAGCCACGTTTTACTTTTAAATTCCATTTTACTGTTAAATTCTTGCCTTAAGTAAGTTCCTAATACGGTCTTGAAAAATATAATATCTGGAGTTGGGGTCAGCGTATTGATAAATGCCCTACACTTCGCTCTTCTATCGACGTAGGTGAAATAATGTAGTCACTACATTACATAGGTACGTACGTATATTATAAACCAAAGTCCTCAGCCGCGTCTTTCTATCTGTCTGTCTGTTCGTTATAAACTTAAAAACTACAGAACAGATTTTCATGCGGTTTTCACCAATCGATGAAGAAATGAAAAGAGTGATTCAAGAGGAAGATATATAATTTGTAAATGTTTTGTGTAAGACGATAATTGTTGGAAGTGACGGAGAAACTCAAGCCGCTTTCAACTTTATACTGTTTGCTTTCAACGAAAAGGCTTTCCATAGACAGGCTTTTCGCTACATATGTAGACATTTAGGATTTTTTCACTACGTTCGACTACCAAAAAGTCCGCGATGGCACTTTTTGTTTTATGTTTGTTGTCTTTAGGATACATACAGAGTTTTTGTCGGAAGTTTTATGAATCCTTTTAACTGATTTATAGTACCTATCCTTGAGCTTTTTTCTTTTCAAATCTTTCTTCTATATTTATTCTAAACAAAGTCCACACGGGCGTAGCCGCGGGCGGGTCTGCTATTGTATAATAAGTGCATCAGTTTAACTGTCATGACTTGACAAGTAAAAGCTAAACGAATGACTGAAAATGCAGCAAAATCCTTGCTTTCAGAGATTTACTGAAGTAAGTGATGATATAAATAACAGCAAGACTTGCAAATCGGGTCTAATAAATCAGACTTTGTTCCAAAGAATTTCATGCAAAGAATTTGCTATTGATATAATCCTTGGACGCATTTGTTAGATTAAAATCTAGTTATTTGACTGCATTCTAGATTGTGGAATTAATAGAATTGGATTCCATAGAGAAGTTTCTCAGAAATGGATATAAAATCTTACCATTACAAATATTTGTTATATCTTCGTTATTAATGTATAAATACAAATGTACCTAAATTTACGTATTCTTTGAGATGTTTTCAACTGTGGAAACACAGCGAGCTCTTAGAAGGTTTAGACAACATAATAAAGAATACTTTATCATCGGTTTTGAATATCTGTTTCGATGACAAGGCATGGTCGCAGGCCTCCCTGCCTGTCAAATTGGGAGGCTTAGGTATCCACAAAATTTCAAGTGTCGCCCTGCCAGCGTTTTTGTCTTCTGTCTACAGCACTAGTTCTTTAGTGGAAAAAAATTTAAAGCCGTCTTTGGTCTCACCTGGAAATTCATTAAAAATTTCGTTTTTAGACGAGGCTCGAATGGCTTGGCATAGTGCTTGCCTTCATGCTGCTCCCCCAAAATCTCTTTTGTCCCATCGGCAATGGGACGAGCCTCTGTGTGAGTTGACACGGAATTGTTTGTTACAAACGTGCTCCAGCTCTGCAGATCGTGCCCGTCTCCTGGCCGTTTCTAAATGGGAGTTAGGACATTGGTTGCAATCACTTCCTTCATATAATACTGGCACTCTATTGGATCCCGTAACTTTCCGTATATCAACATGTCTTCGGTTGGGTGCAAGGTGTTGCGCGCCTCATCAATGCCAGTACGGTACTGTTGTCGAACAGCTTGGTCATCACGGATTATCGTGTACTAGGGCTGCCGGTCGGATATCTCGCCATGCCAGCCTTAACGACATCATCCGACGGGCCTTTGTCACCGCTAACGTACCAGCTATTCTCGAACCGAATGGCCTGTTGCGTGACGATGGTAAGAGGCCCGACGGCATGACTTTAGTCCCTTGGGAGCTGGGGAGGCCTATTGTGTGGGACGCTACATGTGTCGACACACTTGCGCCTTCCCATCTTTCAAGGACATCCGTGAGGGCTGGTTCGGCGGCAGATTTGGCCGAGGATCTCAAGAGGCGCAAATATGCAGATCTCGACAGAGCCTACGCATTTGCTCCCCTTGGAGTCGACCCTAGGTCCGTGGGGCACCGAGGCTCTCCGGGTTTTCAAAAAATTATCTGAGCGGCTGGTCGAAGCGACGCGTGACCCGAGAGCTGGTGAGTATCTGGCGCAGCGCATTAGCATTGCCATACAGAGGGGCAATGCAGCCAGCGTCTTGGGGACGCTTCCGACTGGTATTGATATGGACCAGTTGAGCTATCTGTAGATTGTTTGCAACAGTCTGCAGTTGGCTGAATTGTTTCAATTGTAAATACTAGTTTTATTTCTTTATATTATTTGATTGTTATTTTCTTCGTCAATAAAGACTTTATGTCAGTATTAAAAAACGAAAAAATGTATAAATTTTAATAATTTAGCGCAATTATATGTCAAAAGGTTCCTTGGCATCAGCTCATAAAACCTTTGTTACATATTCCCAAAGTGTAAGGTTTATTTTTTTTCCACAGGTATACCTACTAATATTAAAAAAGCAAAAGTGATTATGTCTGTCTTTTGCTTTTAACGGCTAAACGGTTCTTAATGATTTTTTACAGAGAGGTAGACGATATCATAGGGTAGGAACAACAATACTGAAAAAGGTGAAGTCATGGACAGAAATTAATACTTAAATCAAAATAATTATTCTCCTATCACATTGCAAGACCCGTTTGCTTCTCAGAACTCTTTTTATCAAACTCAGAAACAGTTTACGCCAGGTATAACAATCGCCAGCTTTCCGATCCACTTGGTAACCAGTGATCGTGAAATTTCAAGCGGTGTGTTCTTGGAGGCTTCAACACTGGACTGTTCATTTATGAAGAGAACTGAACTGTAATCATGCTCATCAGTTAAGGATCATCAAAGCCATGCCTAATCTATCTACATATTATATCAAACAAATTCGTGCTAGTTACACCACTTATAGCTCGAGAACGGCTGAACCAATTTTAATGATTTTTAATTTGTTGGATTTGTCTCCGTCCGGAATAGGATAAAGATTACAAAAAAGGGTTCAGCGCCAAAATTAAAAGTTCTAAGGGGGCGAAGCCGCGATTACAGCTAGTTCTTGTACCAATTAAACTACTTCAAGTCCCTATATTTTATTGCTTGTTCCTTTTTCATTGTAACTACTTCACCGCACATCACTCAAACAAAAATATATACATGTAAACATTTGCTAAGTTCACTAGTCATTAAAATAAATTAGTTTTACCTCACATAAGTAAATAATCATAATGATAGTTTTACGCATAATTAATTTCGTTCAATATAGACCTTATCCCAATCGATCCCTCTAGTCCAGTTTTACAGTTCCTCTAGTAGTAAACACCTCTTGGCTTGCATCCCGGAAAGTGTGTCATTTATATCTGTTTTCCGGCTGGGCGAGCTAAATAATGCAGGTAAGGGGAAAAAGCCCATTAGTGCTTAAAAGCGCTTTTGGGCGAGTTTGTTTTAAAAATTGACACCGCTTTTTGTCGGATTGGCAGGTTGAAAGGTAATTGAGTGGATGGCTGGCTTTGTACCTACATATGTACGTTGACTTTTATAAACATTTTTATATCGGATACTATAAATACAGTTTAAAAATATTCTGCTTTTTATGCAAAATATATATTTTTTTACTATCACAATTTATTTACGCTCTATTACAAAAACTGAGAAATTTGGCATTATCTACCAAACAAAAAGAAATTGTTGGCCTAGCGTTCTGATTACGTTTACTGTATGCTTTTGGGTTTGCTGAATCAGAATCTAAGGTCACATCACATTGATCCCACCACGTCAGGATTTCGCCGTAACCTCAAAAACCCGATAATCAACGCTGTTGATTATCGGGCTGTTGATTATCCGCCTTGTTAAGAACGTTGTTACTCAAACTTCAAACCAAAAACTAATCAGTTAATTAAAAAACCTATAACCCTTAACCCTATGAACACTAACCCTATAAACCTGTTACCTCGTAACCCTATTACCCCATAACCCCGAAATAAATCATAAAAGATATTCTACATTATATCAATGTTACAAAACAAAACCCTTTAACCACTCTAACCCTATCTAAATCCAAGTTCAAATTGATCTCATTACGTGAAGATTTTGCCTTAAACTCAAAAAAACCCGATAATCAATCAAGGGAATAATAATATTCCCTATGTCAGTGGACTGCGGCAAAATCCTAACGTGATGGGATCAATTTGAACCTGAATTCTGATTCAGCAACGCCAAAAACATACAGTAACCGTAGTCAGAACCCTGGGCCAATTTTTTTTTAATTCTTTTTGTGCGGCGGTGTTATCATTAGATTTTGTTACGACCACATTTTATAAACTTGCATAAATTTTGTGTAGAAATCCACTCAAACTGAGTAGAATTCGAGGTTTCGATGTCAATATTGAGTACTTACTGTAGGTATTTATATTTTGTATTGTTTGTTCAGTCACCGAATTAGGATTTCCATTCAACGTGGCAATGCTGCCAACATTCTGAGTTCGCTGCTTTCTGGTGACGGCTTAAATTTTTAGTAAACGTGTAAATACTAGTTATTGTAATAAACATTGCGTCTAATATCAAATCAAACAGTCAAAAATTAATGTTACCACTAGTTACCACTAGTGCCAAGTTACCACTAGCCCAACAGAACACTAACGACGATTATTACCGACTCTCCGTTCAATTGGAAGCAATAAATCTCTACGACTCCAGAATGGATTTATCTGGAGCCAAGATATGACGGCTCCAGTTTAATGTTCCAATATTCCGAATTGCTGATGACGTGGAATTATGAATTATGCCTGCAGCTTCATAAGGGATCTTCTACATGAACGTGTCACCTTAAATTATTGCCATTGATATAGCCTGCGCCAAAGATATGCAAACTTGGTTTGTTACGAGTACGTTCAAAACGCAATTCGTCCAATAGTGGCTTTATGTATATACTAGCTGACCCGGCAAACGTAGTTTTGCCTTCAACCCTTATCACTTAGGGGTATGGAAAATAGATAGTAGCCAATTCCCAGACCTACTGAATACGCATATAAAATTTGGTGAAAATCGGTAAAGCCGTTTCAGAGGAGCACGGTAACTAACATTGTGCCATGGAAATTTTATATATAAGATATGTATATTAATAATATATATTTGAATAAATATATATTATTAATATCCCCCCTACATGGTAGACCATCCACTCGATGGACCGACGACATCGTAGCGGTCGCAGGGAGTCGATGGATGGAGGCGGCTCAGGACCGCTATTTGTGGCGTCGTACGGGGGAGGCCTATGTCCAGCAGTGGACGTGTATGGGCTGGTGATGATGATGATGATGATTTGAATAAATGAATCAATAAACACTTTATTGTACTTAAATTAACATTAATACAATATCTTATACCTAAATGAAAAAAATAAACAGTACAAAAGGCGGCTAATCGCTGAGAGCGATTTCTTCCAAGCAACCTAGGGATCACGAAAAGATATAAGAAAAAGGGTGTTGGTAGTGCACAGATAGTAAATACCAGAACTATTATAATACATACATTGTATATTTGTATAAAAGAAAAGGACCCTATATATCTTAGAACTCTATAGATAGATAGAACTCGATTCTTCACATAAATTCTACGATGAAGTTGTCTACTATACATGCGTAAAGTATATTGTAGTGAACCATATGTATCTCTATGCTACCTATAGTGCCGCTGATGGAGTAGTTTTGGAATTAAGAGGTACGAAGAGCCTATCTGCCAAAACACTCGCATAGGAAGTTAATTCCATCAAAGAAGCTAAAAACGTTCCAAAAACACCTTTTGATCACTCGTTTGAAGAGTCAAGATTGAAATCATATCTTCTGAAGATTTCAGATTTCGGATTTCAATAACTTTATTTCTTTAGGCTTACAAAATAAGCACTTAGACAAGTCAATTTTATACTATAAACAGCTTTATCTGTAGTAATTATTATCAAATAAGTAATAAGGTATTATTTACTTTATTTTCACTTCAATTTTTTGTCCACTAGTGGAAGAAGTGCAAAAGAAACCACTAGTACATTTATATCACTTATGTGTCTAATACATGTTTATTTTGCCTATCTTAATTTAAATATAATGCGACTTAGATACATATATGTATTTCTTTAAAACTAAGCAGAACATTAAAGTACAGACGATTCGATTTCGTGTGTTTGCTAGTCAGGAATCCAAAACCAACAGCTGCAACTTATAGAATAACTTCTTTGTTATACTTGCTCACCTAACTGAAGAAACTTAGCAACCACGTCACAGAACTTCATGCAAAACTAAACTTTAATACTCAATAACGTAGGTTGAAAATTGAGTCAATAGCTACTCCAAGCTGTACCTAACCGCAACAAACAGGACTGAAGTCAAACTTAAATTGAATTCTAGTCCATTGTCGGAAAGTTGCAAGTCAAATATTTGAATGTAAATGATAATTTGGATGAGGTTCCTAAAGTTTAAATAGGACTGGTATATAGCTAATAGTAGGTCTATTAGTTTAATTGTTAGTTTATCTATTATCATATTTTTTTACACTTCGACTACCTGTTCCATCGGCTCTCCTATAACCTGGTTTGCTGGATGAAAACTGATTTTCATGGTTAAGCTCGCCTATACTATTAGTTAAGTTTATGCTGTTTATAATTGTGTTTAATTAAAAATTAACCATAATAATAATAAATAGCCTATGGGTGAGGCCTATGTCCAACAGTGGACGTGTATGGGCTGATATGATGATGATGATTATTATTAAGAATTACTGGAAATTGTGATGAGAAGATGAACAAAAATAGATCATCTTTTAAAAGCTTGAAAATAATAGATCAAAACATATGACGACGTATTTGAATCCTCTCTGTGTAGTTTACTCCATCGGAGATCAAAATCTATGCCGTTATTCGAATGAATTTCTCCGAACTATTGTTTATTCATTAAAAACCAACAACTTCTATAAAAACTCATCAGAATTTTCAACTCAATCTCTCATATCACATACGAAAATCATAAAATGTTTTGTTATAAAATGAACCTCGTTATACGAAATTGATATGTATATTCTGTTGCACCTATTCATATTTTTTCTTCCAAATTAAATTATGTTTTCATTGCTTGATGGCAGAAAAAATATTGTACGAACGAGAAATTGTATTGCTCTTGAATGTAAACAGGACATGAATCAGGAAAGTGATCCAATTTCGTCTAGCAAGAGTTTATTTTTCTCGTCTTTTCTTGTGTTTTTGCTTACAAGATATACATGCATACATCCTGGGTCGATATATTATCTTAAAGCGCACTGAAGCAAAATAATCTTAAAACCTCTTTCTAATATTATAAATGTCAAAGTTTGTAAGGATGGATGTATGGATGGATATTTGTTACTCTTTCACGCCAAACTACTGAACCGATTACCTAGGCTGAAATTTGGTGTGGGTATAGTTTAGGACCTGGAATAACATATAGGCAGCTCATATAGGCTATTTTTTATCCCAATAAAACGCGAGCGAAGACGCAGGCAGCAGCTAGTAATATTTTGAATTGTTGTCAGACATTTTTGTAGTTAAAGTACCCAAGCATTAAGGAGTAAATAAAAAACTCTGATACATTAAAATAATTATATCTATCTCTCGTATTATTCCTTATAAATTACCTGAGCCTCTGGATTATAAAAACCACTGCCAAGTTATTTCACAGAGTTACTGAATGAAGGTTTTCCGTACCTAAAAGCCACACTGTCCCCTAGAGATAGGCAGGTGTTTTTACACTACAACGGATAAACCAAACTTAATACCGGCAGTATATTCTCGCCGAGACCTCTTGTCAAACATCTCGGGCGCTCGACTTCCCAACGAGCGGTACCATGTTGTCTTACTTGAACTGCGATCGAGACATTACGAGAGTCTGAGCGCGACCCCGATCCGAGACGAGTGCACCAAGTCAACACTCGTGCTCGGCCTGACTCGGGAACTTAAAAGTAGCGGAGGTACTTTAGATAAGCTGCCAGGACTTAAGGTCAATGGCAATTTATACTCATGTACACGAGTGTTTCGAAAAGATTTATTGTAAACTTTTTAATGTTCACTTGGGGTCGTCGACGTGGGGCTCCAAAGGGGGTGGAGGGGATTTGAAAAAATCACGAAACATCACGAGGAGGGAGGTGTAGTGGATGGACATGTATTTATTTTGTCGTTGAACGCGCAATTTCGAAACGACCGAAAAGCGGCGTGTGAGCTTGAATTGTCCGTCCGCCGCGACAGCCGCAATATTATACTTACCTGTATTTAAAGATAATATTCATTTTAAAGATGCTTTGTACCTAAAAACACACGTGATTTTAGGTAGTGGAGGGGGGGGGTTAGTCCTCACGACATATCACCACTGGGTAGGGGTGATATGTCGTGGAACCGCAACCGGTTCAAAAAATGCTAAAAAACGTCATGTGATTAATGGATGACCCCCTCTCGCGGCTCGCGCGATGCAACTCGTTGCGGGCCGACGTGAGACGAACTCAAGAAAAGATGAGTTAAAAATCTAAATAGTCATAATACTTATTATTTCGTAATAATCATTAAAAGCCACATGTCGTGATTGCTGACATGCATCAGTGTACAAAAAAATAACGTTCAGTAATTGATAGCAATAGCGAAAAGCAGTCACGGCAGCAGTCCTTAATGAATAAGTTTTATAGGTTAATAAGTCAAGTTCCATAACCCAAAGTTGGCATTTGCTTCACCTCTCACCTCAAATTTGGCAGACGCAAGACTTCCGTCCCGTCCCCGGCCCGGTAGAACTAAAACCCATCATAGTTGCAAATGTACTCCCTCTAATGAATATTTACCACCTGCCCTGAAGAAACAAAAAGTCTTTTTCGGCTAATGATGACTTACACCTCCGTTTATTTTTCTCATTGTTTGCATAGTGCGAGCATTTAGACCTCCATTTGTTTTATTTGTTGAGGAAATGAGAGATCATGTTTTATTGTCGGTGTAATGAGAAACAGTGGTTTTGGGTAGAAAAAAATATTAATTGGGGAAAATAATGGGTTTTTGCGTTATTAATATCCAACGATTTAGGTAACTACCTATTTAATCAAGACGAGTCAAAAGAAGTTAGCTCTAGACTAGACAAACGCTGCGTGGAGACAAAATGGTAGCTGGACGCAAGAAAACAAAAGAAATCTAGTTGACAAGTTTAATTAGATTATGTTATTTACAAGACATATTAACATGAGAAGTGTGTGGCTGACAGTACTAAATCCAGCTTTTGAAAAAAAGGACGAATGCGGAATGAAATCACCTCTGAATTTGATTATCCGTGTACGTCCCAGTTTTGTCCGAAGCTAGTTGGACGAACACGGAATTACTTTAACGTATATGTACTTCATATCTCAATAGTCATATTACGTAGTCAGCAAAAGTGGACGCGCAAGCGGGTTTGTGACACATCCATCATCACATAACAAGAACGTTCTAGGAACAGTGGGACTAGTCCGCAGAGTACCGAAATGCCAGAAAGTTTTCGTGTATTTTCGCTGACTTGTCAAAACAGTACTTCTAAAATGCATTAAAACACAAAAAAAAATATCGAGTTCGTAAGAAACTATTGAATATCGCCATAATTTTGTACATCTACAAGTGCTAGGCGACTACGGTGTGCTACGGCGTAGCGGCGCGTAGACCTTACGCGACAGGGAGATTGTGGAGACTGTGAGGAGTTACGCGACTTTGGGATTTGATATTTTTGTTTAGAACTAAAAGAAGTTCCTCTCCATCCGGTACTGCAAAGCACTAAATATAAGTTAGGAATCAAAAACTTTTATAGTTTTCGTAAACTAACCAAAACTCATTTATAGAATTCATATTATTGTCCGTTTTGTAAAGTTTTTGCTCCTGCGTTGACTTTAAGTTTAATATTCTCTAATATCTCCCAATAAATCATACAAAATTAAACCCCACCACAGACATACATTACCTCCTCAAGTTATTTAAGCCAAGCGACTTGAAATGAACCATGCGCCATCGACACTCGAGTCACGTAGAAGGGAAAACAAATGGTAACGAATAAAGACTACACCCATGGGGAATTATGGAAACGTAATCGAAAACCGTAGGGGTTAATTATGAAGCAGGAAGAGCTTTGGCTTGATGAGTGCGAGTGACTACAGATGATATTGCCTTGTATAGTAGAAAATTTCACGTCCGAATAACGAGTGTAATCGAAAAAAAACATAAACCTTAATTAATTTATTTCATCATTTTTCATAATGTTCTTCTATACTTAGTTTGTGATAAAATTTTACTTGTCTTAGTGCTTATATCGTAAGAAATAGAGTAAAGTATTGAAATTTGAAATCTGAGTTGTAAACAACTGAGCATGCCGCTTACTAAATACTTTACTGAGTTTGAGTTGTTACTTTCCACTTGTGGATTCTCCTTTAACTATTAGACACAAGATCAAACACTTTGTTCTGCGGGACTCTTTGATATTCAATGAAAACTTATGACAGAACAGCCAGAAAAGACAAGCACTGCCCTGAAATTTACAAGTTAAACTGCCAACAGTTTAAAATCTCTGAAAAAAGCAATCAAATCCGTAATTAATTTCAAAAGCTTCGCCAAAACCCGCACCCATCCAGAAGTAAGTAAAATGATGAAATTAGCCCGCGTACTCCAAAACGAGAAAGTAAGCCTTAATCCGATTCCAGAGTTGTATTAATATGCAAAGCCATATGAAACGTATGTCTGGCTGCCCTCCGGAGTATTTTACGGGGAATTAATTTAGGTACCTATTGATGGAACGTACGAGACGGATTTGTTTTAGATGAGAAATTTTATGTAGACTATAATCTCCTTTATGTATGATTGGTTGTAACGAGGAGGCCAAGTATCGTAATTTTTTGTCTATTGCACTCATTTTTTTGCAGGGATTCAACGGATGGAGGCGGCTCAGGACCGCTACTTGCGGCGTCGTATGGGGAAGGCCTATATCCAGCAGTCGACGTGTATGGGCTGTTGTGATGATGACTCATTCAAAACTTGGCTTTGTCTTGTGTGATATGATCACTGATCATGGTTAACACAACAGGGCTTGGGTCCGCTGGTGAAATCTCAGTCACAGATTTGATACTGAAAAATGTGTTAATTTTGCCGATGATTATTTCCTGCTATAACTTTGAAATCATTATACCTACATAAGTACATAACTATATGCCTACTAAGGTATGATGTAGAATATTGAGGTACTGGTAGAGATCGTAAAACCTGCAGCAAATTTATCTGTATGCCGAATTGCCGATACCAATCCCAAGTGTGAACGAATTTGTAAATTTTCCCTCGGTTCCGGAAGCTTATTTTCTTTTTAGGCAAATGGCGCATATTTTTTGAGCTCCTTTTTATGAAATGTTTTCTCGGAGAACCAACATTTTACCAGCATTCCAATCGGAGTGCCTGATGCGAATTTTTGTGGTCGAAATCGGAATTTGATTTAGTATCCCGATATATTGTGAGGTTAGCCATACTAAACCATTGTCTATATTGGTTTTCATATGGTTGATATTTCCTTGTGATGATCTCTTGCTATTTTGACTTGACAATGCTATTAAGCTGCTATATTATTATGGGTGGCTAATTAAGAAAGTTTTAAATTAAATTATGTGAGTCGGTTCAAGTACGCTGTTACAGAAATAGAAAAATATATTTATAATAAGAAAAAAAAGCAAACGGCACACAAATTTTGCAAATGTCTCTATGAAGTCTGTGTAGACTTCAAACAGACATCTGCAAAATTTACATAGTTGTGTTAGCTGAAGCAATATATCGTATACCTCTAGGCTTGCAATTTTCAAAGCAATACGGTTCAAATTCCGACCAATTTTCCACATTTAGGCCAGTTCCTTAATTCGACTGCTTTGTTCTCGAACAAAGCTCTATGACAATAATAATTAAACCATCACAGTGCGTGGTAATGAGTTCCGCTTTAACTGATATTTCATTTAAGATCCTGTTTATTTTGTGGTAATGAAGGGAGTCTGTTATTGTATAAATAAAGGTGGTGAACAAATTCTTTGAAGAAAATGGTTAATTCGTTGACATTTCTGTTTCAGAGGAGCTTATTTGTATTTACTTAGTTGGTGACACAACGTTATTCCCGTTGATGGAAGCTAAACCCTACTTCCATTATCTAATATTATAAATGTGGAAGTCTGTGTGTGGCTTAGCTTTTCACGCAAAACTAGAAGAGATCTTAATGAAACTTGGCGAGATGGAATGATTGGAGGCACATCTTTCATTCCGGAATAATAAATAACAACACTCCGAAAATTCCATGGCAGGAGGAAATCTGCCAGCGCTATGGCAGGATTCGGGCTTTAATCGTACGTGGAGAACAATATCAAGTGAGTGTGTCGTGTAATAGTGCATGTGAACCCGCGGGCAGAAGATAGTTCAGTTTATTTTATACCTACCGTAAGTGCTTGTAGTTCAGCTACTGCAATATTCACTTCATGTAACCGAAGGAAGCTAAAACAATGAAATAGAATTATTTGTTACACAAATGTGATTTCGTCAAACGGATTACACTGAGAATTTTAAGAATAAAATAAAAAAAAAAACTGTAATTCTGTTTCTATTTTCTCGATTTTTTATATTTCGTACCCACAGCAGTTTTCCTGTAATAAATAAATTTTACTGCAAAATGTTACGCAAAGTGTACCTTGACCTCGAAAAAGCAAAGCAACTTAGCTGCGCCAAATAATTATACACATTCTAACATATGAGTAGGTTAAATAAAATTTATGATCTTAATGTGTAACCAGATTTACAGGTTAATGAAAAATATTTATTACTGTTAATGTGTAACGTTTCTTTGCTTTTTATAGCGGGCTATCACGCTAGCTAATTTCACTTATTTGTATTATTATAAACGAACCTGCGACTTTGCTCATAAAATCTCACAATATTATAAAAGCGAAGATTTGGATAGATGTATCAATTCCAATGGAACAGAAGTAGGTAATCTTAAAACGATCTCAAAGAAACAACGCGATGAAAGCTCTGCTTAGCTTGGGGCTAGATAATATTGTGTGAATTGTCCAGCATTATTATTTATTTATTTAAAGCCGCGGAAACACGAGCAAAGCCGCAGATAGTAGCAGTCTGTAATGCTTATTAATGAAGATTGTAGAAATAAGCCAGTGAAAAAGAAATAGGGCCCCATCACAAACGTTCGTAACTATTGCACTTAGGTACACTTTCTAACTCATTTTAACTATTGGCTCTTTCTATTATAGAATACAATACAACAGTTATAATTCATATTTCCAGATTTCAGATTTTCAATATCTTTACTTCTTTAGGCTTATAAAGTAAGCACTTATACAAATCAAATTTTATACTATAAATAGTTTTAGTAGTAATAAAATTATGATTAAATTAGAAATAAGGTGTTATAGGGTGGTGTTGTTACGTTATGCTTGTACTTGTTCTAGTGCCCTACAGGGTGCATGTACTATTGACATAAGCTAAGCTGTATACATGTACATGTGAGTAAAATAAATAAATGTAATTGATTTTCTCTTCACTTTACTTCAGTTATTGTAGTCACCACGACCTATTCATCTCCTAAGGTATGTAATTGTTCAAAACGTGTGTGAAAAATACTGGCATGTAGGTTAAATCCTCATACAAGACACGTATTTTTGGCGTCTTTTGTTCGAAATTATACAAGTGAATACCTAGTGTTAAATCTTGTAAGATACCACAGAACGACAGCACCCTTCACGAGCAAGTGCAACTCGCACTTGCACGTTTTTATATCTATAAAATGTACCTAGCCCTTGTGCATAATATTGCTATTTGTAAAAGCAATCGTTATGTCGATGACTACTTCTGACTGCTTTCACCAAACAGCATTTTGAATCACCAGTGAGTACTACCTCTTACACTGCTATTAGACAGACCATTGCCCTTTCGAAAATACGATACGAAACAATACCCAAAACAATTCAAAGCCCCTAATCCATTCCGTTTGACATGGAACTTTATCGTCTGTACGTAGACTGTAATTTCCCTTGAGGGTATTCGTGACACTGACTTTTGTTACAACTGTTGACAGGTTCCGGGCACGATTATAAATGTTACGTCTTTACAAAAGTTCTATTTTATTTTTGCATCATCAGAAGTATTAGTTAATTAGCCGTAAATAAAAAAAAATACGAAAAAACTATATTTAAGAAAAATATTTAACGAGACTTAAACTGAATTTACACTTATTTATTTCATCATCATCATCATTCAGCCCATACACGTCCGCCCACGCCCATACAAAAGGTTAAACGCCAAAATTCGAAAAAAAAAATTGAAATATAACTTTGAATATTTTAAGTCGTGGAACAAAAAATAGACACTCCCAAAATTAAAATGAATTAATCGTGGTCCGGAATTATCACCCATGTGACACCGAGAGGTATAAAGACTACAGAATATTATTCCTTACATTTTCTAAAGCTTGCAACTTTGTGTACCTACCCATAAACGTTTGCGTATTATAGACACATATTGAATTATCCGGATATAATATATGTATGTAGGTGCAATGCCATCAGTCTTTGGAAGATAACTTCAAGGGAATATAATTTTTCCAAAGCCCTGTGAATAAGTTCCTCGATCTATTTTATACAAGCTTCTGCCCGTGGCTACGCTCACGTGTTATCTGTTTTATTATTTTCAAGTCTAAAGGTAGATAATATCGCTTCCGACAAACAATATTTTAAAGACCAGTTTTCTTATTCACTTAGGATTGCTTGTCGCGATTGCAATCTTTGATCGATGTCACTTGTCACAGTTGTCACTACTAGAACAATTGTACCGACTGGCAAAAATCGGTAGAATTGACCGTAATTGCAAGTAGCAATGACAATTCTTACATAATAGATAGACATTAGACATATCAGTAGTGGAAATATAACAGACAGACCAGAGTTTCTTTCTCATTCTTATAAAACTGGGTATATCAATAAGTGTGAAAGGATTTTGTGATTCAATTGTTATTGATATAACAGCGGGCTTCTGAGTTATGTGCGAGATAGGAAACCACTTTGAATATCAACGAAACTTCCATTCAAATTGTCGGATTGAGCTCTCAGAATAGTTTTGATTGAGAACTCAAAGAATCTAAAATTGACTTTAACTTTAGCGGGAGGTTGTTGAGTTGTAGTGATTTGAACACTTCCTTTATTGAAGTAAGCGCGACATTGTAAGATAGTTTTTGTTTTTGTGGCGTGATACCCGGACACGGCGGACACCGATACCTACTCGACAACGAATGCTACAACATACATAAAAAAGTTTACAAACAACGGTTCATACAGTTCCCCTTCCAGTTCCAATGCTAAGGGCACGTTCCCACTGTGTCGTCATGACAGAAAGTCGTGTAATTTAAAACATCGTGGCTTGTACATGTAAAACGTTGTTCACTTAAAGGATGGCATGAATAACTTTAGTTATTTCTGTCGATGAAATTTTTTTGTTGCGAAGCGGCTCTGTACCGCTGTTCGTGGCGTCGTTTGGGGGAGGCCTATGTTCAGTAGTGGACGTGTACAGGCTGATGATGATGATGATGATGATGATGATGGATTATATCGTTATAATGGCAACATATAATACAACAGTCGTAAATCGATAAAAAAGTCAAGTCTAATCTAACCGCAAATATTGTGTCGTTGTTGTTTTGTGTAAACGAAAAAGCGACTGCTATAAACGGTAAAATGTTGTCTCGATCTAATGAAAATAACTAGATACGATAGTAGTTCAACAATAAAAATCCCAAACACAAACAGTCATTATAATGGGAACAGCTAGCTATCTAGCAGCTATCATGCTAGATAGTCGTCCAATGATTAACCGTAAACAGTTACGACATAGTGGGAACGCGCCTTTATGCTGCAGACCTGTTGGAACAACTGTTCTGTAGATTTAATCATCGTAAATAAAATAATCTTCTCGGCTCGTTGATACCCATTGCACACGGTCCTGCGCAATCTTCATCTGTATTTTGACCCCCACCTCGACTGAATTACTTTACCATGTATACAGTATTCATGTAGTTTTGCCGTCATGTTCTCCAAAATGAAATGGAAAACAATCCATTCATCCAGTCCCAAAATATTGAGATTGTTCAAAGAACATTCAAACTTGATCCAAACTTGTACAATAACCCCGTCTGTCATCCACTTCGGAAGCCGATCGAGCATAGGAAGACGAATGACAGTTTGTGTTGTTTGTATAAAACACGGCCCCGACTCTGTTTATTGATTTTACATATGTATGAGATCGCTCTTAGCGATAAGGCCGCCCATTGTGCAACTATGTTATTTATATTTTTCTGTACATATCTATATTTTTTTGGTGTGCAATAAAGTGTAATGTTATGTTATGTTATGTTATGTTATGTTATGTTTTTCAGTTACATATTGGCTGAGTTATTGAGTCTTGCCGCGCCTATAGCTGTCAAATTGGTCTTCATAGATGAAATTAATAATGATTCGAGCAACATTAAAATTTGCACTACGTTTGTCACAAAAATAACTTAAACAAAGAAATACTTTGGCAGCGTGTATATTATAACAATGACAACTTCTAAATCGTAATTGAAGAATTAATTTAAATTGCCAAGCCAAAAAAGGCTTTGAGTGGCAATATTTTTCACACAAAATCAGCTGGATCTAGCCTTGTTTAATCTTTTATTGGCTTGCTTGTAAGTAAATATGACGAATTGGTGATTCTTTTCGTACAAGAAGTTTACAATGACGACACACACTTACTCGGAATCGAAGCCTAGAGCTCGATGATACACACAAGGGAATCAAATCTTCTTCCTTCAAATAGATTCAACTTCCAGAATCGAATGACGATCCAAAAGTTGTTGTATTTGGGACCTAGACCTAATAAAAAGTTTGTTTTCTGGGTTTCAAACACGGAGTTCGGTGAACAGTGGGACAGATATTTGACGACTTTCAAAGTAAATTTCACACAACACCCAGAATAATTCATAGTAAATTGACGAAAATGTCCGTGCATTCGTTTTCTTCAGTTGCCAACATATGCGTTCCTATTATACAGACATGACATTACTAATACACAATATTAGACTGAGATATTAGTGATTATAAAAATGGTGATCTCGTTCGTCCAAGGTAGAGATTTGATTTGACTAGTTTGTCAAGTCACATCGTCAAGTGATTTGATTAACGATCAAGCAAGCGATCAAGCGACTCGCAGGCAAAACCGTTACTTGAAAATAAGCATACATAGACATATTCTACACAGCGAAGGACAAAAGCGAGATGATAATGTTGATGTGCTAAGAACCCCGCCTAAGAATCATTAGCCAAGCAAAAAGTGCAGTGTGTACACGTTTGTTGCCGGGTCGAGAGACATGCGGTGACAATGTTTTAGAGTTTTGCAGTATTTTTGTCTCCCATAAGAGATTTAGTACTGTCCTTGTTATGAAAAAAAAAACAATCTAGCTAGAATCCGAGAAGCTTGTAAGAAACGCTCGCAATATTGGTATCAACACGCAATACCATACCCTGCAAAATCAACAATGCCAAATGACGGCAGACTATATGATGTGTTTATAAGAAATCCTTAACCTAGGTAACCTTAACTAAAACAAGATGCTCTTCATCTCTTTAATCGTTATCTTAGTACCAAATATTTTGATTAGATTACTTATTACGGTCAATCCAATATTACGGTATGTAATTTAATAAAATAACCACCTCTTCGGTGCCGTTGGCGAAGAGACACCCGAGGTTGGTGGTTCGTTTTCCTTAGCTAAACCGATTTGCTCACTCGGATTTAATGATTTATGCGTGAAAATATCGTGAATTTTCTTTTCCGTCAGTTCCAAGCTAAATATCCAAACTCAAACTGACAATAAGAATCTTTTTATTATTCACTCTCCAACAACTCTTCCTCCGCAAAAGCCTGCCCTGAAGTGCGGATACCCTACGTGAAGTGCTCGCGTCGTTAGACGTTAACGATGGGCGGGCGTCGTTTTGAGATTCTATCCGCACCCAGTTCGTTTTGTTTACGTCATATCTAATTATGGAATACCTACCTATTATCATGGGGAATGTTGGCTTGGAAATATCTCAAAATTTTGGTCTCGGTAGAGTATGAGGAAGATTGCGGTAAGATGAAATCTTTACTGGAAAAGATGTCTGGATCTGACTTTTTCCTTCGTCTTTCCTTCGTCTTCAGGGTGTTGGCACGATTAATGTCTAGGTGTCCCTTTAGGGGGATAACACGGTGTGACGGTTGGTTATAATAATACTTATTAGGGTCAAAGTATTTCACTATTTTACATTATTATTTTGGAACTACAAATATTAAAATAACTTGGTGGTGGTTTTTTCAGAAACCTTACAATTCTACCAGATGATGTTGACTGAGGTACGTTGCTTTTTAAACAAGCATCTGTGTTAGAAACGTAGCTTTCAGACTATCTATCTATTCTGCCCGTGGGCACCCACTACGTGGTATAGGCTCTATTACGCCCTTCTGTCGGGTCCTGTCACCCGCATCTACTTCTTTCTTCTTTTTAATGTTTCTAAATTCTCTTTTTACAATAATATTTTGCATTCATTACATGCTGCTCACCCAAGGAACGCAAAACTGGTGGTGTTTTTAGGAAAAATCCTTTGCCTTGAAGCAGACAGACTTCAAATTTAGAAATAAAATAAAATTTTACTATGAAAGCAGGATTATTACGAACCTAGTTTCTATTAAGCCAATTTTTTGTAAGAAGCACTAAAAGAGTCATGCATGTCTGTCTGTTTTTTCTTTTTACAATCCTTTATACTGTTTCCTACGTGAAAAGTTTGAAGGTGAATATTATATTAAGTGTACCTGCGGTGGAATAAATAAATACAAATACAGTAAAATCTGAACTTTTACACAAAATAGATGTTGTTCAGCAAACCCACCCGGGCTAAACAACCCACGCGATTTTCTGGCACTTTTACTTATAATAAAACATTAGCTTTACCGCAGTGCGTGTTGCTAATGCGACACTTTGGGGGAGTCATGTGGATTAGTGGAGCATGTGAGTGTGCTGAAGGTTAGTAAATAGTAATTATGAGGAGAAATATATTTTTATACACATTTTTTGGGAATTATTTTATTTTTCCCAATCTACCAAGTAGTTTTTGTGGTTACTGAATTTACGGTTTCATTATAAATTAACGTAAGCGGGTTAGCTACGATCCTTGTTTATGTTGGTAAAAATTTCTAATGAATTCGTCATACTAAGAAAGTTTTAATAGTAAAATGAATTTACGGTGCTGCTCCATGCAACTTCAAATTTTAGTTTATCATTTCATACATATAAATTCTGCCTATGCATAAAAAGGTCAAAACATAAGTCAGTTCTATTTTCTATCAGAAAGTGACATTACCATAAATAAGGAAAAAAACAAAGCGAGGAGAGTTATAATATTATTAATGACACTTCAATTGCATATAATAAAGTGCCCTTGGAAACATGTACTGAACCAACAGCAATACCGATAAGGTAGAAACTGATTCTATAAAGAAAAAACCATCAGTATTTTTAAAACCTCCTTCTTGTCAGTCGGTTAAATAGCAGAAAGTGCTAAGAAGCTAACGATCGCACTCGTGGAGGAAGCAATATCGACGCTCTCGGAAGCGACGGCTTTTTATTTCAGCAGTCTACTTGCTATTTGCTTCTTGATAGGACCTTGCCTTCGCCATTTGATTCGAGGGTTTGTACCAAATAACATTATAGATAGAGAGTTCAGTTTGCCCTTGTAGTGTAACGGTGTGTATGGAGGAGGCCTATGTCCAGCAGTGGAGGTGTATGGGCTGATATGATGATGATATGATGAAATAAAAATTTCTAGCAATACTTTGAATTACATTTCATTTGCCATTGATTCTCGCAAACTACCTTTCCATAACAAACCTAAGAGGATGTTCGAGGCTCCTCAGGTGCTCCCTCGAAACTACTTAGCGAGTAGCTCCAGTACAAAGCCGTGCATTGTTCCTGACTAGTTGTCTGGGTATTTATGAAGAAAACATACGGGAAAGAGTATTCACTAGGTAATAAACCTTAGAAACGCATAAATAAAAAAAATTACAAGCGGCAGAAGTTCTCCTTTATGCGTACGTCAGGATTGTCCTGCGTTTAGAAACGAACCTTTTTTATGACATTTTCAACGAACCATTAATTATCAGTATTTTTTCGTCTAAACTCGCAACGCCGAGATTTTTTCTGTCAATGATAATCTACGTTTTATGTATAAGGTGTTAGTTATGAAGTTTCTACAAGAAAATAAGGATAAGGAGATAAAATAAGAAAAGACGAAGTTTCTGGAAAGTTCATCTGTGTTTGCGCAAACATTTGTGCATTATACTAAATTATGTCCTGGGCACATGGCTTATCTCTGATGGGATTTTCGGTCGTGTCCGAAATTCTTTTAGAAGGACATCATGATCGTCAATCATCATGAAGTCTACTCAGTTGTATGACTACCCGTCATCGTTTTTAAAGGTTCGTGAGTTAAAGACGGCTGTACAAAGACCCCTATGTGCAAGGAATCCTGAATAATATTATAAATTCGAAAGTAATTCTCTCTCTGTCTGTCACCTTGTCACGACGAAACGGCTAAACGATTTTCAATTAAATCTAAGGCAGGGAAATACTTATTAAAAGGAGAGGACGTCGACTACTTTTTAACCCGGAAAAGCTGCGGATAGAAGCTACTCATAGTAAGAGCTAATTTTAAAGGAACAAGCAGCCGAAACATAATTATATTGATTAGGTTAGGTACCTACAATTTGCACTTTATCCGGTTTTAAGGAGCGCTGATATTTCTCCTTTCTTTTGAGTTGGCTTACACGTTTGACAGAATTAGCTTCCGTATTATTCACAAAATGCATTATTTATCCTGAAATATTAACAACTTCTGCAACCTCCGGCATGGCCACCTAGCTACACGAAGTTGTATGAAACAGCTGATAAACTTGATGAATATGAATTAGATTATAAGCTTATATGAAATGCTGAATTTAGTAAGTTTGTGACTAGTCAGTACATTGTGCCAAGTATTGTTGTTTTGTTAATGCGGCTTAAATATTTTTGTACCATTTTTTTTAGATTAAATCCTCTTTACATATATCTTAACCACTCAAAATATTAAGTTAGCAACCAGAAGTTCAAATAATGAAATTCTTGCAAGAAGTGGTTATGATCCCTCGAGAGTTTCTTTATTCCAGGTACAAAATGTACCACCTCCGTTCTAGCTTTATAAAGTGGTACTCCAGGGAACATTTTCACTTTGCGAAATCATTTTTCTGTATTTTCGTTGCAAAATGCTGTTTGAGATCAGTTTTAGTCGAAGTGTTCATTTTCAGTAGCTCAGGGAGTCGATTTCTAGCAATCTCTACTGTTATCTTGAAAATCCATGCTGACACGACGATTAAACTATTTGTTACACTAAGGTATCTTAAAGTTTGCTATAATCATCTGTTTCTGAATGCTTGGGTATACATAATAGTTTAAGAAAGATCTAAAATCGACAAGGAAGTAATTAACAGCAAGATCGTTAATATTATTTTTAGATTTAGTACGGATGGCTTGCTTATATTTTTGTCGATAATATTAACTAGTAGCTTCTGCCCGTGGCTTTGCACGCACTTTAAGGGCATACAAAGAAGTTTAATTATGTCCGTCCCTGTGGATACCGCCTATCTAGTTGCCAAATTTCCTAAATAATAATAATTTTAATATAGTTTTATTTCCGACACATATACATATAAAATATACCTAAGGTACCTTAAACATAATACATTAAGACAAATTACAATATGCTCAGGATGCTATTTGCATCCATTCAGCCGTAAGAGGGGCGATGTTACGTGGGAAACAGCGTCATCGTACGTGACCTACAGCATGACACAGTAAAGGAGTTTGGTTCAAGTAAAGTTGGCACGCAGAATGTACGATCATGCAGACAACTCTCGCCACGAACATCTCAAGGCACTCGCTCCTCTACACACGAGACCGCTGGATCCAAAAACTCCGTGGCAACCACTTCCCAGGGTGCTCCTGGATCCCTGAACCTATTTTTTTCTCTCTCTCTCTGCAAGGCTCGTTGTGTGACAGCAAATAACTTAAGAAAAGCCTTGTTCAACGTAGAAACCGGAATGAAGAACCCTAGTTAGTTTCCTGCATGTACACGTAATGACCAAGGCTTGTGTACTTTGATCGAAATTGACTTATATCTAGGCCTACTATGTTGGCTTTTATCTAGGCATACTAGACAAAAAAATAAAATCTATATTTATTTAATTTTTTTTATAGAAATTTCGTTTTGCATGGCAATTAAGATATTTATATAAGTTAACAAATGAATTTAAGGACTTGCCAATGACATTATTTAAAAATATACTCGATAAATGGTTACTGACTCATTGTTTTTATAGCGTAGACCAATATTTTAATTTTAAATAGAGTAGACATTGTAATTTAATTTCTAAATCATTATTATTATGTAAGTAGGTAGGTTATTAATATTCACACCCCAGTCCAAATTACTGGTAGTATTCTTTGATACTACTGATACATTGACAGCATTGTTATATTTGACATGTTTTCTGTTTCTTATTATATTCTATTCTTATAAGAACTTAATTAAACTATCCTTCATCTTCTTTTTTCCTGCCCCTATAGCACTAGGTGGGGTTGGCATAATATGTATTTTTCTTCCACTCTCCTGTATCAGCCGTCATCTCATATTATCTATACTAATATTATAAATGACCTGTCAGGTTTACATCACAGTATTGGTGTGTGGTGGCCATGTACTCGATGGTGGTGGTGGCTCTCACTGGACATAAAAAGCCCGATATGGAATTTTAAAAACATTGAATTAAATATATATATATATAAAGTTAAAAAATTATGTAGTTTTGGCTCCTTGGTTTTACTTTTCGAGGCTTTCCACTACAGTTTATTCAAAGGTTTCGCAAAGGAATTATGCGAGGAATGGACCGTTTCGCTTTTAAGCTTTTGAGCGTTATTCGAAAACTTTCTTACTAATTTAATTAGTGAGATTGTGCTTTCATATTTTAATTAAATAACACAGCCGCTGTAATAATAAATTAAATATTAAATGGCAGAACTTTAAATTTTGTATTTAACTTCTAATATCGTTTTCTTTTTAAACTTACAAGAAAGTAAAATGAATCGATTTTTTTCTCTTTAATCCATTTCAGTAGCTTATCTTTAGCGGTTACAAAGTTATTATCTTGTTAGCTACAAAAGACATAAGGTTTCAAACCACACTCCAGCTCCTCACTATCCCACTTCTATGCAACTAATGGCGTGATACGAAATCGATATTCAATTCGCCGTGAAATGACGGAATTCCTTATCAAAGCTTGTATAACGTTGATGCATGGCTGTCGAGAATGATATATTAGGATGTCGTATGATAGAGCATAGCTGGCATACCAGTGTATGCCTATATTGGCGCTACGTCGGAGAGGAACTATTGGATGGCGTACAAGTAATAAGCCAAAGGATATTAATTTACCTCTAATGTTATGTAGATCTACACTGTGGCATAATTAGAGACTAGCTTCTACCCTCGGCTTCGTTCTTGTTTTATCGTGTATCAGCCATCACCCTGTAGATATGCGACAGGTTTACGGTTGAAAGAATTAAAGCACATCTATCCTTTATAAGGAGACCAAGATGATCGTTTATAATTATTGGGCAGGAGATAGAAGTTATTGTAAGTAAGGTAGAAAAATCTGCAGGGGTAATCCTTCAAAGAAAATTTCAGCAAGTAGATATTTCTAATAACGAATATTACAACTATTTAAAATTAAACCAGTAGAGCTGACACCAGACTGTTTCAAACCGTCTAGACGTAGCTCAACGAATTAAAGAGCGAGGTTAACGAGCAAACAAGTTAGGACGTCTGGATTTCTGACCTTCGAGCTAGACCACCACAAAACAACTACGGCGGCCTTTTGCAGTCCATTATTTTATATTGATATTTTATCGTCTTTTGCAATATAAAAGCTCTCATTATACCATCAAACGTTAAAATATCCGATCAGTTTAGCGAATTTATACTTACAACACAGAAATCTTATACCTACGTTATCAATAAAAAAAGTGTACCAACTAAAACTAATATTACAGAGGTTTGTAAAGTGAGTTTTACTAGCGAGTCAGTCGAGTAAGGTATCTGAAAGGTTTGACCGATTTTATCAGTTTTTTCTGTTCAGACAGAATAAAAATCTTGTAACCATTTCTTCAGTTTTAATTTTATGTCTATTTTTTACCGTTGCATTAAGCCTCGAGTTCAATTTTCAAGCGCCCTGTCTCATCGCGATGAGAAGTTTCCTTTTCTTTATCAGGAAAGACAATAACGAATAATAACTTATTCCACGTGATACGAAATCTATTGTAACCAACTTATGATCGCATCAATTAGGGAAATATGATGAAAATAATAATTCGATTCCATTCCTGGTTTCAAAGGAATATCTCAAGCGTAGCGAATAATTGGAAATGAATAATTTATCCGTTCATTTGCATGACAGTGCCGTTTTTGATTTTGTTTTATTATTTGAGAGAATAAGGGAAATCTGTTGCTTACAAGTTCATTGGCTCATCATGGCGAGCCTAGATCTACTAACAGCCGTTTATTCCTACGGTGAATAACAAATAGTTATTTTTCCTGCCGAATAGAGGTATTCAAGAGATTTCATCATTAAATTAGTAACATCTTTATTGACAAAGAAAATAACAATCAAATAATATAAACAAATTAAACTATTTACAATTGAAACAATTGAGCTAACTGCAGACTGTTTCAAACAATCTACATAAATTAGTTAATTATCGAGATAATTCAGAGAAAGAGCAAAATGAGGCGTTTTCATAATAGAATAGAATAAAAATTTCCCTTATTGCACACCAAGATAGAGAAAAACAAAACAGGCAAACACAAACACAGAAACAGTTGCAAAATGTCAAATAATTGTTCGAGTAAACTGAAAAGGTGGCGCTTTTTATGTCGGGCCACCAAATGAAAGTGGCATAAGCCATGTTTATGGGTAGGTGCGTTTTCGTGAGACGTTGGGAATACTTTTCGTAAGACGTTGCGACTGAGCAAGTCTCACGCGTGACATTGGGAATAACTCGACATGAGATCTCATTGAAAACCTTTGCTCCTCTCCGTTAAAAATACACACCATACACACATCAACCATACAGATTTTATTGGTTTCCTCTAAGAATTCAACAAAGAAATTAAGTCAAGCCACGCCATCTACTAGTTCTCAGGGTAAATACGGCTTTTTTGGGAAACACCTCAATAACAATTTGGCAAGAGATTTGATATTGTAATGTAAGAACTTATTTTCTAAATCGGTAACTGAATGAATAATTTCTCAATGCATGTATAGCAAATACTAGAGGGAAGACCCCTCTAGTATCAAAAGAAAACAGTTAAATTAAAACCTCCTTGGTTAAAACTGTGCCAGAAATTTCCCAGACACCTCTGAAGTTCCGTTCCTGCAATCCTAACTTAATGAATTCGTAATGAGCAAAGCGCATAAGCGTCAGCACTCACGTAAAATTCCGACGAATAAACCAAAGCAGGGCATTTGCACTTTGTCGCGAATTACTCGGGGTGGTAATGGTCTTGCAAAGCGAAATTGCCTCATGAGATCATCTTCATTTGTGGTAGCCTCTTAAAGCGTGGTTGGGAGGTGTAAAGAACATTAGAGATACCTTTGTTCGAGTGTGTGGAAATTGAATAATGAGAAATTCGTGAATTAATCCTACTCATCTCAAACAAGGAATGGTTCGTGTGTTCTCAGACGCGCAACTGCGATTGATCCACTGCGAATAATTGAGCAATAAGGCTTCACTACTTCGCAAATCACTTTGATCACCATTTTTCAACTGCAAATAATCGAAATAAATAACAGAAATTACAGCTATAGTCTAGCATGTTCCCATCTCGCAACCTTCCCATCTCGTAACCATTCTTATAATGAGTAATACAGTCAGTTTTTAATACTTTTTTAGCCTATACTCGTCCCCTGATGGACGCAGGAATTCCCCTGACGATAATTTTTGTCATATTGAGGGTAATGTCCATAATCTTAATCCTTACGCTGGGCACGCGGGTTGGTGTAGCATGTTAGGCTCTAAAAAAATTAACTTTAATTAAACCTTTCGTCTCAAAAGTCCTAGTAATAACACAGTCCAGTAATAGAATGACTCGCAAGGAGATGATAGATTGCCTTGCACCGGCGGCCGGTGGTACAAGATTAATGGTGCTCCATGGGAGTTCAGCTTTTATAAGAGCTTTTTTGTGCTTGCTACTAATAGCTGGAAGTAAATTAATAAAAAAACTCTTTTATAGAGGCAAGTTACAAAATAGATGAACATTCTTTCTCTATTAGCCCCCTCGTAGAGTTCTATATTGACACTACCACACAGTTTGTTAAGCTTCGGTAGTGTCATCGTTTCTATATTTAACTATGAACCTCATGCAACAATGTTCTGAATAAATGATTTTTATTTATTTATTATTAATTCTAAAACCAAAACTTCATATTTTTAGTATAATTTTATTTCACTATTAGCAGACGGAAATTCAAGCGGGTGTTCACATGAAAACAAATTCTCAGGTTATTGGTTTATGTATTACCCACTTAGGATGACTTTTTTCTAGGATATATGTATTTTTTTTTATAAAGTATCAAACATAGGCAATTAATTTAGTGCCTATTAATAAGGATGCCACTTTTTTCAGGTTTTTTTCAATTTATGTTTTCTTTTACCATGAAGAAAATTTACGATTTATTGCCAATACCATGGATTTCTTGTTTGAACATACAATGTACGTGTTTTAGCACACAAAGATAAGTAGGTAAGATAAAAGATATTCGTGTTAATTTCATAAAAACTTTCTTTACATAACTATCACGGAAATAACTACGTGTTTAGGCGAATTTCACATTCATCATAAGCCTAAGTTTATCTAGTGTACTGCTAGTTTTTAGCTTAACTTATCTTTTTGGTAAGTTTCAGTAATAGATTTTAGTGCTTTTTACAGGAAACCATTTTATCTAATTTGTGTTTAACAAAGGAACTAACTATAACTTTTGACCGCAGTTTCGAATGCTTTTTTCTGGAGTAAATAGCCTGTGGAATAGCCTATATCTATATCCTATATGTTGATCCAGGTCTACCTAGAACTACATCTATGCAATATTTGAGCCCAATCAATTCAGTCGTTTGCGCTTGAATATTTAACAAACATCCAAACCAGCGTTAGTTGTGACGTGTTAACAACTAACTCATGATGAGACAGAGACCGATTTGTGACTCGAGGCAAAAATTGGTCTGTATTGTCTTTTATTTTTAAATCCTTGTTTATTATTTTGTTGATTGAGTTACAAATAAAATATTCTCATCCTCAACTTTTCGCATTTATAAATTTTAATATACATGAGTGTCATTTGTTCAAAGAAACGAAATTTGAATAGGTGATTCCGGTTTCTATTCAATTCAGAAATATTTTCAACGCATTTATCAACAAGTAGATATGTAGATCTCCAACACTTTAATTCCGCGAATCGTCTTCATATAATTCAGTCAATTTGTTGTTCATGTACAATTCACCAGTGTTCAGACCATAGAGTCAACATATAAATTAGTAGCCATGGCAACAATTTTGCTTTGTAATAATTTTTGTGTTATGGCAAGAAGGTACTTCCCAAAAAGATGTCTGAAGAAATGGCTGTGACTGTGCTATCTATAATAGTTATTTAAATACAAGTTGTGTTATAATCAATTCCACGCATTTTATTTCGTACATGCGTGCGGTGGTCCTTCGAGAAAGTATTAAAATCAGTGCCGAGCAGTATCCGCGAGTTTTCATCAAAGTACGTGTTCGACGCCGGTACGACTTGCAATTACGAGTCGCCATTGTTGGGTTTTGTACGAGGCCCGCAACTTCGACCTATGCTATAATAGATCGAAAAAAGGAGAAGCATCATCAAGAAAAAGCAGCAGAGCATCGAATTATCGTAAGAAAACGATATCCTGATCGAGTTTGTCAAATATTGGATAACCAAAGTGGATAACCTCAAAAGAAAACAGTGATTACAAAAGTTCCTGGAAGTTGGCAGTCTTGCTTCCGGCCGCCATATTGCGTTGTGTGGGCTGTGGACCTGTCATCCGTCGTGCATGTCATCGCGGCTATCAATGAGTGTCAAAGTGACGTCGGTTTGTTTACATTACGTTGTAAACACGGCAAAGTGCGTGGAGTGTTAATTTTCGTAGTTTATAATGGCAGAATCCAAAGAAGCGTTGCGTAAACACAAACTTTTGCGTACGCAGTGCAAGGCTACAATCACAAGAATTGACACCTTCGTGAACGATCCAATAAGTTTCGCATCTTCAACTGTGGATATACTGGAGGCTAGGAAGGAGAAACTCATAAACGCGCTCAAAAGCTATGAGGCTGTGCAACTGGACATACTAAGTATTGACGAAAATGACGGAGAACAGGTTGGCCTTATAGAAGAGAAATACTACAACATACTTGCAAAAATTAATGCATCATTAAAGCAAATAGGAAAAAAGACTGTATCTGAGTGCCACAATGTCTCCACTTGCAAGCTTCCAACCATAGATTTGACTCCATATGATGGAAAGGACTTTACTAAATTCAAACCATTCTACGAACTTTTCATGGCAGTTATCGATAACAACAGGTCGTTGTCTGATGTTCAAAAGTTATTTTATTTAAGAAAGTATGTAACAGATGATGCTTTAGCGGTCATTGTCAATTTGCCATTGGTAAATCAGTCATACAGGGAAGCACTACAGTTATTGGAGAGACGTTTTGATAACAAACCACGGTTAATAGGAAACCATATTAGCTTGCTATTAGATTATCCAACTATGCAAAAGGGCACTGCAGCCTCTATAAGGTCGCTTGTGTCACAAGTGCAGCAACAATTGCACGCATTGAAAAATCTCGAGCAGCCCATCAATACATGGGACATGTTGTTAATTTCCATTTTAACCAGAAAATTAGATCCAATAACAAATAGGGCTTATCAATTAGATAGGAACATAGACAAAATGCCTTCCATGGTAGATTTTTTGCAATTCCTTGAAAAGCGCGCCATCGCGTTAGAAGACAGCTTCACCCCTAAAAGTACTTCCAATGAAAGTACAAGCAGGTTCTATAAATCTGCAACATCAAAGGTGACTAATGTTGCCTCACATGATAAGAAATTGTGCAAACAATGTAATAAAAGTGAACATCCTCTTTACAGCTGTCCAGAGTTCAAAACGGCAGCATTAGAAGTCCGGCAATCACTTGTTCGGAACCATGAGCTATGTAAAGTTTGTCTTAAAAAGCACAACGGAAAATGTAAGTTAATTATGAAATGTAAAATGTGTAAACAGGCACACAATACACTGCTACATGAAGATCAGCCTGCACCTAGTGAGCAGCAAGCTGACCCTACTGAGTCTGCAGTGACTTTGTTGTCAAACCCTGTCTCTAATACTATTTTGCTTCCAACGGTAAAGGTAAACTTGCTAAATCAAAGTGGTGAGATAAATTCCGTTCGCGCTTTACTTGACACTGGCTCTCAAGCATCTTTTATTACAAAAAGCCTAGCAAACCAACTTGGGTTGACTGCTATAAATCAACACCAAAACATTGTTGGTATAGGTAATAAATCTACACAAATAAATAAGATTGTGAACTTAAGTGTGCTTTCATGCCACAACAAAATAAAATTAAACTTAAAATGTTATGAAGTAGACACTATAACTACAAAATTGCCTCAACAATACATAAACATATCTGATTGGAAGATCCCAAAAAATGTAAAACTAGCAGATTATGACTTTAATAACCCAGCTGAGATTTCTTTGCTACTGGGTGCCGATATTTATTTCAATGTGTTATTGGATGGTTGTATAAAACTTGAGAAAGGGCCTGTTTTGCAAAACACCCTATTTGGATATGTAGTTGGTGGCAACATTCCTGTAAAAGAGTCTAACACCTATGAAGTAAATAATCTAAACTGTGAATTGGTGTCTAACTTTGCTATTCATGATCATAAAAAATTGGAAAATGTAATGGAACGTTTTTGGCTGACTGAAAAATTACCAGAACTAGAACAAAAGAGTTGTGATGAGTATCTAAAGGCTGAAGAAAGTTTTCAAAATTCTATGAGTCTCAAAGATAATCGCTTTTTTGTAGACATGCCTCTCATCGCTCCTCTAGAAGACTTACGGATTGGTGATTCATTTTCAGTGGCCTACCAAAGATTTCTAATGTTGGAAAAAAGATTTAAAGCAAATCCATCATTACTAGAGCACTATAAACAATTCATAGATCAATATGTTGAGCTAGGGCATGCTAAAGAGGTGGATATCGCGAAATATGATATTAATAATGGTCCTGCTTATTTTTTAGCACATCATGCTGTTATCAACGAGGCTAGTAAGACTACCCGACTTCGCGTGGTATTTGATGGGAGTATGAAATCCTGCAAGCAAGTATCACTCAATGATGTCATGCTGAATGGCCCTGTGGTACAAAGTGAGCTTTTTGATATTTTAATTACATTCAGGACGTTCATCTTTACTTTGATTTGTGACATTCAAAAGGCATTTCGTAATGTGTTTATTAATGAGCACCATACCTGCCTACAAAATATTTTGTGGCGGGATGAACAAAGGAAACCCATCAGTTGTTTAAAGCTTTTAACCGTCTCCTATGGATTAAAAGCAAGTACGTTTCTAACCACTAGATGCCTTCTAGAGTTAAGTAATAGGTACAAAGATGATTTCCCACTTGCTGCTCAAACAATGCTAAAAAGTACATATGTAGATGATGTTTTATGTGGATCAGACAATGTGGACCAATTACATGAGCTTAAAGCTCAACTAATAGGGCTCCTCAAGTTAGGTAGCTTCTCTCTCCACAAATGGTGCTCAAACTTGCCCGAGGTACTCAATGATATTCCAAATGAGCAAAAACAGTTTGAAAATATTGACATGAGTGGAGACCATTTAATAAAGACTCTAGGTTTGATGTATGACATAACTTCAGATAAATTCACCTTCTCTAGCCCTAAAATTGAGGACAAACATAATATAAATACTAAAAGAAAAATTCTTAGCTTCATAGGAAAAATGTTTGACCCTCTTGGATTAATAGGTCCAATAATAGTGGTAGCCAAGATGTTTATGCAAGAGCTATGGTCTCTGCAAATAGGATGGGATGCTGTAGTACCCAATGATCAGCTTTCATACTGGAATAAATTCATGAACTATTTAAAGATTATGGGGAAAATAACTATTAGTAGGTGTGTTAATACTGAGAGTAATGCATCTGTAGAATTAGTAGGATATTCAGATGCATCAATTAAAGCCTTTGGCTGCTGTCTGTACCTGAGGATAATTAAAACAGATGGTTCAGTGAAAATAGACTTGCTCTGTTCAAAATCACGGGTTTCTCCACTAAGCAAAAATTTAACAATGCCCCAACTTGAACTCAATGGCACGGTACTCTTGGCCCAGCTCGCAGATAGAGTAGGTAGGCTATTAGATGGTAGATATCCACAATTAAGTAAATACTTGTTCAGTGACTCCCAGATAGTTCTATCATGGATAAAAATGGGAAATGTCAAGGGGAACACTTATGCTAATAATAGGATCAAGAAAATATTAGAGTTGACAGATAAAAGAGAGTGGGGATTTGTTAGAACAGGTGATAATCCTGCTGATTTATTATCGAGAGGTGTCTTGCCACATAAATTGCAGCAAAGCCAATTTTGGTTTCACGGGCCAGCATTTTTGTCGGACAAAAATCACAAACATAATAACTTTGAAGACGCAAAAATGTCTGTATTGCCCAAGGGCACACAGCAGCATGAAAATGATGAGCAAGCACTGCAGTGCAATGTGACACAAGTAGAGCCATCACTTACATCCAAATTATTTGAAAAATATTCAAGTATTTTCAAATTGCAAAAAGTTATAGGATATATTTATAGATTTTATAACAACTGCTCAAAAAATAAGATTAAAATAATCGACACTAATTTAAAACCTCAAGAGCTTCGAGACTCTCTGCTTATCATTGTGCGTGTGTGTCAAAGGCAACATTTAAAGAAAGAGATAGATACTCTTTCAGCTGGAAAAAATATTAAAACAGGGATAGGTAGCTTGTGTCCTTTTCTTGACAAAACAGGTATCCTAAGAGTAGGAGGTAGGCTACAAAATGCCAAAGAAATGTCTTATGACAAAAAACATCCTGCTATTCTCCCAAAGAATGCATTTATCACTAATTTGATAATCGAAAGGGAACACCTTAGGCTCATGCATGCGGGACCCAGACTTGTTCTGAGCTCTCTCTCTCAGAGATACTCTATTGTCAGTGGTATTAGGGAGGTTAAAAAGATAGTGCGTAAATGTGTCAAGTGTTTCAAAATAAAGGCAGAGGTTTCTAAACAAATGATGGGCTCCCTTCCTGAACAGAGAATAACAGTATCCAGGCCATATCAGCATGTCGGAGTAGACTTCTGTGGATACTTTGACTTAAAGGTTGCTAGAGTCAGAAAGCCTATCATTAAAAAGGGTTATGTAGCACTTTTCGTGTGCTTTGCCACAAAAGCGATTCATGTAGAGCTGGTTTCAGATTTGACAACTGAAGCCTTTTTAGCATGTCTCAAGCGGTTTATTTCGAGGCGGGGCATGCCCACAAACATATTTTGTGATAATGCTAAAACTTTCAAAGGAGCATCTAATGTAATGAAAGAGCTATACAACCTACAGTCTTCTAAAGATCATAGGGACTCAGTAGAAGGATTTTGTTCTCAAAATTATATAAAATTCAGGTTCATTCCTAGCTACTCCCCTGAATTTGGAGGATTGTGGGAAGCAGGAGTAAAAAGTGTGAAATATCACTTAAAGAGAGTCATTGGAAACTTATGTCTAACATATGAAGAATTTAATACAGTTATCATTCAAATCGAAGGAATTTTAAACTCAAGACCACTGCTCTCTTCGAACTCCACAGACTGTGACTATTTGACTCCAGCTCACTTTCTTATTGGAACTGCTCTGTCTAGCTATCCTGAAGTAGACTTAACAGATACTTCAGTCAATCGTTTAAAATTTTGGAATCTCTGTACCAAGCTTAAACAAGACTTTTGGAAATCATGGTCAAATGATTATTTAACTCAGCTTCAAAGCCGTTCCAAATGGAAATATCCAGAACCAAACCTTAAAGAAGGGGACTTGGTTATTGTAAAAGATTTTAACTCTGCTCTATTAGAATATAATATGGCTCGCATTGTAAAAACATATCCAGGTAATGATGGTAGAGTAAGGGCGGCTGATATAAAAATGAAAAACAAGATTTATAGAAGATCAATTAAGCGTCTCTGTAAACTACCAGTAGAAATAGATTAAAAATAATTGTAATGTAAGTACTTACATTCATAAATAAGTAAACTTAATAATAAGTATGTTAATTTTAAAGTAACTTAAATCTAGAGTAAACTCAAGCCGGCCCCAATTATGTTCAGACCATAGAGTCAACATATAAATTAGTAGCCATGGCAACAATTTTGCTTTGTAATAATTTTTGTGTTATGGCAAGAAGGTACTTCCCAAAAAGATGTCTGAAGAAATGGCTGTGACTGTGCTATCTATAATAGTTATTTAAATACAAGTTGTGTTATATAATCAATTCCACGCATTTTATTTCGTACAACCAGTTCCTCTGAATATTCAGCATCTCGTGACGTCACTAATCATGTTACCAGCAGCTGATGCGAGTAATTTTCTTTTGCATGATTTATCGTGTGTTTACCGAAAGCGAACGTGGCTTCGTATGGAAAATGTATAAGGTAATTGACTTCGCTTGAAGGTAATTGGTTGAACATTATTGTTTATGTTTGTTTAAGGATACAGATTTTCTAATTTCTTTAATAGACACATGTGCAGTAGTGCCTACTTTATCCACGGCTTCCATGCATGCATGCAAAAGAAAGTTGCCTCGTTGCTATGCAGGCTGCACGGGAGTACCAATATCATCCTGAGTCCAATAAATGGGATAGCCCGTTCATCAAGCACTGTAGTCGAATAATGATGTTACTCGTATAACCATTTTCGTTATTATTTATAATAATAATAATAATAATAATAAAACTTTTATTGTTCAAGAACGTTACTAATAGCTAATACATTCTTTACGATAAACTTAATCCTAGACTATTATGATATAAAATTAAACTAAAAACAATGGTGATAGGGTTATCATAAGTAACTAAGACTTCATGAGATTTTAAGCAAATTTCTATATTTTTATTATAGAAATTTACTTAAAATCCCAATACATGCTCAGATAATAATGAGTATGAGGTAGTTCACAATTTGCAAATGAGTGATGCATAGCTTGCTTGTGACTTCTACCCCCCGTACTAGTTTAAAACTGTGTTACGGCAGAGTAGGGTCGTCGCTCGCAATGACCAGCATAAATTGCAACGTGAATTGCGGTCAGCGCAGAGCGCTGTAGAGCTCACGCAGTAGTGGTGTGGTCTACAATTGTTGTAGTATAACCAAGGAGAACAGACAAATTATTTTAGTTAATGCTAACCTAATAAAACTAAAACTATTTTTGTGTCAGCTTATTACTTACATAAGTATTATCTTTCTATGTATGGTTATGGTATATAGGTATATTAATTGTAATATTTTTAAAATAAGTAAATCACAAATAATTATGTAGGTATCTTGTTAAAGGGGTTTGCTACTTAATGAAGCAATTTAAGTAGTCGCGAGAGTAAATCTTTTCCCATTTCTTTACTAAAACAGCTGAACAGATATTAATGAAATTTTGGATGGAATTTAGATTTTTAAAATACGAAAATATTAATTAACTCAATTATTAAAGAATAAACTAGTTTATGAGTTCTTCAGTAGCAGTATAATCCAATTTTTGGAGATATTTGGTTATCAGATTCCTGCATTCATAGTAGCTCAATGTTTTTAATGATTTTATGTTTATGCGTATTGTATAAGTGAGGGCCTAGGTATGACGGTGAATTTTCTCCAAACTTT
The DNA here is from genome assembly GCA_947859395.1 of Eupithecia insigniata. Taxonomy (NCBI): domain Eukaryota; kingdom Metazoa; phylum Arthropoda; class Insecta; order Lepidoptera; family Geometridae; genus Eupithecia; species Eupithecia insigniata. The sequence continues at coordinate 16,390,034 of OX401994.1, read as the reverse complement.
GTTTTGTATGTAGGTTTTGGATAAATATTAGGGATTCTTCTTTTTGTCTCAATATTGGGGGGTGTGATACGGTGTTGTCTTAAGATTATGGATTTTACAAATAGTTGTCATACTGTTAACACTTCAAGTTCTTTGTATAGTTGTGTCGTAGGATGGCGGAATTCTTTAAATGTTGCTATCTTCAGTATGGCTCTTTGTGCTGATCTGTATTAGGTGAGTTTTTTTAGCGGCGCCCCAAGTATTTATACCGTATTGCAAGATAGATTGACTTAGGGCATAATATACTAGTTTAATGGTTTCCCATTCCCGGATATGTCTTAATTTTTTAAAGATGCAAATAACTTTTCTCATTCTGTTGCCCAAGTTTTCAATTTGGCTTTTCCAATTTAAATTTTGGTCTAGAAAGACCCCTAAGTACCTCATACTTTTGACAGAATCTAATACAGTACAGTTACATATATCATGATTGTTATTACAAATATGCGCTTTTAAGTTAAGATGAGATGGTTGATGATTATTGTATATACTAAAAGTTATGTACTTCGTTTTGGAAAAATTTAGTGTAAGGACATTTTGTTCTAGCCAGCTCAAGACGGTTTTCAGCCCAACTTCACTAAGCTTTTTGACATCTTCCCAATTTGGTGCTTTAAAAAGAAGGACAGTATCATCAGCAAAAGATACAATTTTACCATCAATAGCAAGTCGTGTCAGATCGTTCATATAGATTAGGTACAGCGTAGGGCCGAGCACCGAGCCTTGAGGTACGCCAAATGTTATATTAGTGTAGGCACTCTGTATGCCTTCAATTTTAACCGACTGGCTTCTATCATTTAGATATGATGCAAACAGCTGTAGAGGTAACCCTCGAATACCCGCACATTCCATCTTCCGTAGAAGTATGGGGATAGAAACAGTGTCAAAGGCTTTAGTTAAATCTAAAAATATAGCGAGACACTTTGATCTTGAATCTAGGGTATTAAGGACAAATTGTACTACCTCTTCAATAGCATTAGTAGTAGACTTTTTTTGCCTAAATCCATATTGATTAGGTGACAGGAATCTAGTTGTTTCAAGGTAACTAACCAGTCTTGAGTTTATGCTTTTTTCTACGATTTTAGCTAGGGTGGGTAAAATCGAAATGGGTCTATAATTGTTAACACTGTTCCTATCACCAGACTTGAAGACAGGCGTAATGACAGACTGTTTGAGTAATTTTGGAAAGCTACCTGAATCAAAGCATGTATTACAGATGTGTGAAATGGGTTCTGCCAAGTATTTGATTCCCAATTTTATAAAGTTGGAACTTACTCTATCCCAACCGGCTGATGATGTTGACTTCAGAGACCGGACAATTTTTGTGATTTCATGAGCATCGGTGGGTAATAGAACCATAGAGTTAAGCGTACTGAGTTTAATATTTATATTATTTAGTAAATCTGTCTCGGTTATCTTATTTTTAGTTAGAATTTTGTTAGAAAGAGACTTCCCTATTTCAGCAAAATACTGATTTACGTAGTTGACTGATGCCTCCGAGTTATTTTTGATTGTTAAAAGCTCTACTGGGTTTTTAGTTTTTGATTCAAGGTGGCATATTTGGCGTAGTATTTTCCAAGTATTTTTTATGTTATGTCTATTTTTATTTAATTCTGTCATTTCGTATTGAATTTTAAGATTGTTTAGAAGTCGATTACAATGATTTCTGTACCTTTTATAGGTGACACGTAATATTAAGTTGTTCGGGTCTTTTCTATGTTTGTAGTGTAAATTGTCTCTCCATCTTATGCATCGTATTAAGCCTGGAGTTATCCAGGGCTTAATGACAGCTTTCCGATTGCTCATTTTTCTAGCTGATGTGCATTTGTCAATTATATTTGTGATGACTGATAATAAATTATAGGTACCTAATTCAGCATCAGAACAGTTTATAACTACTGACCAGTCTGTTTGTTTCAATTCCTGGAGGGCCATGTCATAATCTAATTTAGTTACATTCTTGGCCTGAGCTTGTGTAATATGTTTGGTTTTGATGGATATAATTATGGAGCTGTGATCTGTAATAGTTGATTTACAAACAATCGTAATAGCTTTACATCCGAGGTTTAGGAAACAATGGTCTAGACATTTAGTTTCTCTTGTTGGCAGTAGATGAGAGGGCAGAAGACTATTTATAGCTAATTCATTTAGATATTCCGCGGTTCTAGGATCATTATTACCTTCCTTAATATTTAAATTAATGTCGCCAGTCACAGCAACAAATTTGTAGGATTTTAGTTTGCTGAGTAAATGACTTAATGATTGCTGAAATTTGTCAACATTGTATATAGACGGAGATCTATACAAGGCTACGATGGCAAGTTTTCTTTCGATTTTGATTAACAAGCTGTCAGAATCTTCTATATTGGGTTCCGAAACATTTGCATTTATGGAGTTTCTGATATATACTACAATCCCACTGTTTTGGTTCTTATGTTTGGTCGTAGCATAAGAAATATAATTAGGTATAGATGGTAAGTTTATTAAGTTCTCTAGCCAGCATTCTGTGAGTATGATAACATCAAATGTTACATTAAGTCTACATAAATGAATAGAAAAATCATCAAAATTACAATTTATACTGCGAATGTTTTGAACAATTATCTTGAGATCTCCAGCAGTATCTAAAAGCAAACTATAACACTGTTCAGTGGTATCAATGAGATACGAATCACCAACACCGACACATTTATCAATGTCAGTGCTGATATTGTTTACGTCATCAAGTATCATGTTTAAGTAATTGCACAGTAATAATCAAAGTGTCTGAATATAGACAGAAACATAGTACATAATGTACGTGCGATTAAAAAACTAGTTCTTAATATATGGCTCATTGTTACAGTGTGTCTTTTCCTGCTAGAGAACATAAAGTAAAATTGTTTGATATCAGGTGAAGTACTGATAATGATTATAAAATAGATACCTGAAGACTTTCTCAAATTGTAAATATGAATATTAATGTAGTTATAAGTTGACACGTTTATATTAGTAATCAGGCAGAGTTTGAACACTTTCGTATGTAAGTAACACACAATACAGTTCTTTATGTACATAAGCATAAGGGTACCTTGACATTGATAAGCGCCATATAGTCAAACAGATCCCGTTGACTTAAGTTTTTCCACATCAGCTGTTTTGTTTAAGCGAATAGCTGGCTGGCCATCAATCTTCCGTACCATAACTTCTCCATTTGCGGTCCAGCAGTACTTGACGACCCCATCAGTAACAAGTGTTTTTCCCAGCAATAATAGCTTCTTGGCTTTCGGCGTTAATTTTTCCGACACGTATACTGGGACAGCTGGTGTCCCCTTAACCCCAAGAATGGAACTATTTATGCGGTTGCTTTTATGCTCTATATTATAGGCCTTGACTGCCTTAAGAAAAGTGACTTTATTTCTTACTTCATCTACTTCCACCACAATAGGAGCATTTTCTTTACCGGCGCGATATACTTGTCTTATAGTATTGGCTTCTGTTCCAATATTGACGGCTTTCATCAGGTTTACTACAATATTCAGGAGATTTTCATCTGGTTGTTTCGGGACATTTCTTATTTCGACAATTTTTTTCAGCTGGTTTTTTTTAAGAATATCTACCTGATTTTCCAAGTCATTGATCTTTACATGTGCATTCGCACATTCAGCCTCCAGGTAGTTTACCTTACCAAGCAGCTCTTTGTTTGCATTCATGTTTTGTTGCAAGATATTTTCAACCTCAGTGTGGTGTTCTATTATTTTTGCATTTTGCTGGGTTATAGCTTCCATTGACTTAGTGTGATTGTCCAGCTTTGTTTCCTGACTTTTTTGTAGATCATTGAACATGTTTCGCATTTCTTTGTACAGTTCAATTAAAATGTCAGGATCTATAGTTGGCTTTTTTCTCTTAGCCACCCTTCTGGATAGTCTTATAGCTTTATCACTCCGAGCATCTACGTCTGTATCTGTATCCTCCAATGGGACGTCAGTGTCATCATCATCATATTTGATTACACTGTTTGAAATTATTATTATTTACATAACTTGTTAAGCCTAACATAGAATAAGCAAATTATGTTACTAATATGATATGAACCTAAATTACTTAATTTTTATCGTTGTCCGAAATAAATGAATTTTATTTTATTTATGCTCACACGAGCTTGTCAGCACATATCTATAATATGTATTTTTTACATATACTTGTGCTGAAACATCCCCTAAAATAAATAAATATAATAAAATCAAATATTTTATGGGTACAAAAAAGTATGTCTGTCTGTTTCTCCAGTCCACTTACAGGATTAAAAGAAAGTACATTTCAAGAAATTTTTTATCATAGTTTTTGCAATGATTTTACTTTTATGCTGTTAAATAAATTTAACCTCTTCAAAGCCGTGATGAGACACTACTCCATAGTAAATTCCTAGATACGACGCCCACAAAAGTCCTTCAACTTGAAATAGGCCTATTTTGAAACCATGTAGAATTGAAGTTAGGACGCGGCTTTATACGGGACACCTCAGTCTGAAGGGTTAACAGAGGTCGATTAGAGCTATTCGACCTTTTTGGGTCTTCTCGTTCCAAAGTAGAAGATAAAGCGGTGATTTTCAGCGACATTTAAACGAAATAAGTGAATACGGTATGATGCACAGACATATTTCCCTCCTCTCATTTTTAAAGTATCCAAATAATTATACTTAAAACAGGTCAATGGCTTAACAATTTTTAATAGTTATACTGACAATACAGCAAATTAGAAGAAGTATTTACAATTGTAACAGTTGTGCTAACTGCAGACTGACTCAAACAGTAATATATTATACAGACGTGTAATATATTGTCAATCGTAGAAAAAATAAGGCATGTGTCGTCAAGTAACTCAAGTCAAGTATTTTCATATAATATATAGAATGGGCAAACCCTAGAACTTATGCTTGTGGCAAAATAATCCCAGCGTGACCCAAAAATCTCGCTCGTCCGCTTACAACTTGTTGCCGTTACCAAATAAGTCCAGTTGTCACAGTCCAGAGGTTAAACAGAATCTACTTCGTTACAAGAATGTATCATACATCCTCAACACTCCGGGAATTAATTAAGTATTAAACCTGAAATTAATTAAGTATTTGGAGAGTTGATTTACTTTGTTGACTTTGTACCATGTGTATGAATACCTCATTGACCCTTTTTGAAAGTAATGTACGGAAAACAGATTTAGGAAGTCCTTTTGTTTTTGTCAATTAGGGGAAAAATTATACAAATTATGGAACCGCCATCTAATATTTTTGATACATCTCTGGATACCTAACCAATTATTCACATATTAATTATTCACATAAAAAAACAATTTGAGACGAAAAAACTTAGAGTTTAAAATGCATTATTATAAATACACAATGTATTTGAGCACTACCGCATGAATTGAAGAGAGGATCCTTTCTATAAATTTTCCTTTTTTTATGCAACTCTGGGATAATCCCGATATCCGCTTGTAAAATAATTTTTTTATCTGGTCTGAAGAATACCTCCTACATACAAACTTATAAACTTTATCTCTTTTTATTAATTTGTTCAAAAGCATACACCAATTTGTACAAAAATCGTAACCACTAATTTTGTGAACTACGTTGGTATGTAAAGTGGGTACCTGCTAATTTGAAATCAAGTTTACAATAATCCGTGTTAATGTAAAGTAAACCCGCGGACATCAACTAAAATCCGGATGAAATAGCACACCAATTATCCAGTGAAAATTAACGCTAATTTAGGTTATTTTCACACGAGCAACCTGGGTTTAGTTGCTGTTGTCAAGTTTGATTTTCCCCTCAGAATTTTTTTTTTAGAATGGGCTTGGTTTTCACTTAGCGCTTGCCGCGCTGGCGCTGACCGGGCTGGACACAAACCTTTGACCAATGACCATACTATGTGGCGCGGCGGGTGAAGGTCCACCTAGAACGCAGGAGATTACTGGATTCCGCTCTCGGGACAAATTAATGTTTGAACGATCTGTGTATTTTTTATCCGGGTGTTCTAGGTGTTTTTATCTATCTAATACCATGATGTCATGTGTTGTAGTATTGGCTTTTTGCCGGTCAGTGGAAATATCTAGCTTAGGCTTGTAGCGGCACAATGCTGAGACAAGGACCTTTTTGGCCCCTATGTAACACTATTCCTATCTATGTTCTGTATGTATGTTTCTTGTACTTTCCTACTGTCTGTAATGTGTTGTGTTATGTAGGTATGGCCAAATAAATATATTTTCTTTCTTTGTTTCTTCTTTCAAAATACATGCATTTGTGAATTTTTGTTTTCCCGGCTGCTGGTACTGACGCCAAAACCAAGCTTTGCTTGCTGGCGGCAAGAGGAACGACTAACAAGAGATTTGATCAATGATTGTTCTTTTATCAGCGTTTGGACAAACGGTTGTACTAATTTTGAATGTTGTTTTTGCATACTAAATTGATCTGTTCCAACTGCTGAAACTCGGTCACCTCGTGTATAAACGGCCTTATTCGTTGTGTTTGGAATTGTTTCACTGTGTTACGGCCAAATTATACCAGTAATAAATTGTCTCGCCATGTACAAAATTATTTCGTTCAACTTTGTAAAATTAACTATAAAATTGGTGTTATATATATGTTTTAATAAATTCTTATAACTTTAGGAAAATTATAAATACTCCAAATTTAAGCCGTGACTAAAAGTCAGAGTGCCTAGAATGCTGGCAGCATTACCACATTGAATGGCAATGGTAATTAAGGATGGGAGTTATTGGATATTTTGGCTACCGGTTTTTAGTTGGGTATTTTGTTTCAATACCGCTAGTATTAACTGGTACCCAATAACGATACAATACTTTATACCTGTCCTGATTTCTACCCAATATATGTATTTCTAACCGATTTGGTTAGAAATACCAAATACTTGTTGCAGTTACATAACTTTACTACGGGTGAACGGTCCGCTAGTACCTATGCGTAGATGATAGTTAGGTAAGTATAGGTATTGAAGCGTTGGGTAGTTATGGCTCACGGTCGGTTAGGGGCGATGCTCGCTTTGCACAATTATTCCCTAGCGGTATGCGGATTTTACAATAGCGTTAGATATTTTAGGACCATGCTAACAGGTACTGAGTTAGTTATTGAATACCGGACTCATCTCTAATGCTAATATGTTGACCGAAATAAAAAGCCAGCATTCCGTTTACCTATGGACTCAATGTGAAGTTTGGATATATCTTTAAATATTGTTATTACATTAGAAGTTTCAATAAAGTCAATTATGTAGTGGATTTGTGTTACACGATTTTGTTCTATTTATCTTGTAGTTATAACATGAACATACCCAACACTTATATCCACGAAGTTAGTTTGTAACAGATAATAAAGTAAACCTATTTTACGAGCACAAACGTCCTTCACGAAAAATATCTACGCTACGTAGGAGTAAGTTCGAAAATTTGCCTTATTCCAGTTTTCCCCTTAAAATATCTTCTAAAAAATTTATGGGGATAATAAATTCGAAAAAAAAATTGCTACTTAGCATCGAGAACAGACTTAATAATTGAAAAATTCTCAATAAGTAATAGTTTTACAGAATTTTTCTCCAAAAACAATAAACTCTAAGTTCTATTGAATCGTTCGTAACGTCGTGAACATAATATGCCTTGGTCAGTTGGTTCGTGAAATTACTGTGAAAAGAAACATAACAACCGTAACGGTAACAGAATAAGGAGGTTTTCCGGGTGTTTGAGTGAAAATGTTGTGTGCATCAAAGGAATTCTGGATGGAATGGAAACATTGGCAGAAAGCCAGCGGGGTCGATTCTCGCATACGTAGATAAAAAAAAATATTCCAACGACTGTTACATCATGTTTATTCATAAATAAGTATATTTTTGTATTTCTCTTTCTTTGTGTAGCTATAAATAAATTCTTTATTCTTTAGATATTTCAATTTAAGAACAAGACAAGTATATTCGACTATGATTTGAATATTTTTTCAAACATAATTTATCGAAACACGATCTTAATTGGCGTAACCATTTCCAAAATAAAAAAAAACACACTTTTTTTGTGGTTGATTAAAATACAACAAAGAAAAAACACGTTCGCAAGGTTTTATCATGACTAAGTCTTTATAAGTTTTCATCGTTATTAACATAAAATCAAGCCATGAGAGCTCGATTATATCTTTTTATACAGCAATCAAATCCCTACACAAGGAAATTGAAATTTAAAAACTTTTTGTAGGTGAAAAATAGATTGCAGACGAAAATCTAAAATAGCCCCCGCCTGGTGAGATATCACCTATGTATGTAGGTGTCAGGACGAGTGAAATATTTAAAGTCTGATAACTTCAGCGCTGAAAGATTGACGGCGAAGTATTGCAAAGCGAAACAGCGTTTTCATGTGCTTCACTATTTTTATCTTTTTGTGCACTTTGGTGCCAATTTGGCCGAAAGGCTTGCTTTTGGGAAACCTTTGTTTTACACTTAAATTTTTTCCGGTTATATCGATAAAAGTTCGTGTATTTTTGCTTCGTTTAGTTTGGTATTTTAAACAAGGTAATTTGTTTTCATTTTATTGGCGTTGATAGTGCGCACGAAAACTAGGGAGTAAAAACCAAAAAGCTCTCTAGATAATTTGAAAGCTTATACAAATCCAACTAGGAACTAAGTTAAAATAGAATTTAGTTAATATTGCTTAAAAAACAAAAAGTTTTTATTTTTGATAAATTTTGATATGAAATCAGCCCATAGAAAAAAAATACACCCAATAAAAGTATTTTCGATCAATCGTCTATTAGATCGTAAATTATTAATAAAGGTCCAAAGACCTATCAGCAAAACCAATCAATACTGCCTGTATGTCCTAACATAAATCACAGCCTATCGGAAATACCTAGACAAGTTTATGCGTTAGACATGCACTGGGATAATCTGGGCAAGGCCTAAATCATGTGGACCAGTTACCTTGCTACCTATGTAAGATGTAGTTAAGTTAAAACCAGTAAGCTTAATTAATACCTATGGTTTAATTAATAACGTCATTGCCTTACTTACCTAAGTACGCATCTACCACATAATTCATCAGCCCATATACGTCCACTGCTAGACATAGGCTTCCCAAATACGACGCCACAATTGCGTTCCAGAGCCGCCTCCATCCATCGACTCTCTACCACATAAATAGTTGCACAAAAACCATAGAAGTGCCATGACCTTTAAGATTACCAGGTACACATAGTTTTGAGGGATTTATCTGCATTTTCTACCTGTTTTTTTTAAATTAAATTCTCTCCACCAAACCTCTAAAGTAAATATCTACGTATGTAGGTACCTATTTTATTTGTTTCTAATTTTCATGAAGCTTGATAATTAAACCACTATTGATTGAGCTATTGGTAATTAGGTATCAATAACTCAAAGAATAGTGAAACAGCTCAATCAAGTAAGTGATAGTGATTAATTTTATAATTGACACAGCTAGGCAACATTACCTGAAACGGCTGCAACTTCCACTTCCACCAGTGGACAAAAAATTGAAGTGAAGAGAATATCAATAACACCTTATTTCTTATTTGATATTATTAACTATGTTTATAGTATAAAATTTGACTTGTCTAAGTGCTTATTTTGTAAGCCTAAAGAAATAAAGTTATTGATTCTGATTCTGAATCAAAGTCTATTCCACTCGAAATAGCCAACTTGATTGATGATGATGCTCATCATGCATTTCAAACATAATGACTGTTTGAAACTCAGGATTGCCTTGGATTGCCTTCAATTATGGTTGTCTGGTAAAGCTGCAAAGATGTCTGCAAGAGATAAGACCGCCAATTGCAGAATACGGTAATTAGATTTTAAGAATCTCCTGTACCTACTATACTGCAATTTTTCCTGCAATAAAGCTTTTTTTTAGGATTAGGCACAGCCTGACTGTTAACCCCTAATGGTAAATATTGGTGAAGTCGAAGTCACCGCAAGCGTCTCGTACGATTGTGTTTGAAAAGCATTAGTTACCTAGCTAACCACCTGCCACCTAGCTATCCCCAAAAGCCTGTGTGCAAACCCTATAAGTCAATCCGGTATCCACCGGTTGGCGCTATTCCAGGGTACTGCGCACGTCACATGATTTATTGCGTCGGAGATCAGAATCCGGATGGAAAAGTTTAGGTGTCCGTTGTGTATCGTTATTGGAGATGTGAGTTGTGAAGCCAATTGTGGCATTGACTGCACTATACGAGCCAATATAACACTGAGTCTAAAGTCTTATGTCACTATCACTACTTATGTATATTGTTGTTACTATTTTTTTGTACCTATTGACTTGACCAAGTCTTGTGTGAATTTATTGTAAACTAGCTGACCAGTGCCCACTTCGTTGGGTGGTAAAGATTTTTAGTTATTAATATATATAGCCAATAACACTCGCAAATAACGTGGTTTTCAATAGTGAAAGAATTTTCAAAATTCGTTCAGTAGATTCAGAGATTACTCGCTACAACCTCACATACCTTACTTATTTTTATTAATGTAGATTTACATATACCTAGATTTTATTGACTGGACGTCACACAGCTCCACATTTATTATGCGTTTCAAAAGCTTCTGATAGTACCTACTGGAGAACAGGTCACTACACATCCATTGTCCAGTTCTAAAACTGGAAGGAAGAATCACCAGTCGTTCTAATTCTTCACAATTTCTATCTTGATTCATGGCGTCTCGCAGATCTACATAATTCTCAGCGCGCAGTTTTCTCTCATTTGTTCTGTTCTGATGTATACCAAACGCTCCGTTTTAATTTTGGCGTAAGTGTTCACCAGAAAACGTTTGATCAAACCTTGAAATAATTGCAGGTGAGCAATGTATGAACTTAAATCATGCAAAGTTTCATTTGAATACATTCAGTAGTTTCAGCGCTATGTGCGCCAAGAAATTTAACCCTACTGCGGGGGGGCCACTACGGGGGGCTACTGGGGGTCCGACTGCGGGGCAATGTGGGGGCCCACTGCGAGGGCAAACGGCCGGGGGCCCCCACTGCCTGTGCCCTCTACTGTGGGGGCTTACTGAGTGGGTCCCACTGCTGGGCAATGTGGGGCCCCACTGCGGAGGGTACTGCGGGGAGCTCCACTGCGGGGGACACTGTGGGGGGCTACTGGAGGTCCCACTGCGGGGGCTACTGGAGGTTCCACTGCGGGGAAATGTGGGAGGCCCACTGCCGAGAGCCCCACTGCCAGCGCCCCCACTGTGAGGGCTAATGAGCGGGTACCACTGCGGGGCAATGCGGGGGGCCCACTTCGGGAGGCCATCTGCCGGCGGCCCCCACTTCCAGGGCCCCACTGCTGGTGCCCCCCACTGAGGAGGCCACTGATGTCCCACTGCGGGGCAATGTGGGGCCCCCCTGCGGGGGCTACTGGGAGGGTCCGGTTGCGTGAGGGGCCCCACTGCCTGGGGCCCCACTGCCAGTGCCCTCCCAGTGGAGGCTATGGCTCTCTACCGCCCTTGTCCTGAGCGCCATACTGTAACGCGCAAAATTTCACTTCCATCATCCCAAGGGAACCCTCCTGAATTCCGGGATAAAAAGTATTTTATGCCCTTTCTTGTAATATGAACTTAAATCATGTCAAGTTTCATTTGAATACCTTCAGTAGTTTCGGGGCTATGCGCAGCCAAGAAATTTTACTTTCATCCCCTCTCCCAAGAGAACCCTATTGAAATCAGGGATAAAAAGTATCCGATGTCCTTTCTCATAGTATGAACTCAAATCCTGCCAAATTTCATTTGAATACATTTAGTAGTTTCGGCGCTATGCGCAGCCAATAAATTTTACTTTCATCCCCTTTCCCAAGGGAACCCTATTGAAATCCGGGACGAAAAGTATCTTTTGTCCTTTTTCATAGTATGAACTCAAATCCTTCCAAGTTTCATTTGAATACATTCAATAGTTTCGACGCTATACGCAGCCAAAAAATTTTACTTTCATCCCCTCTCCCAAGGGAACCCTATTGAAATCCGAGAATACAAGTATTCTATGTCCTTTTTCGTAGTATGAACTGAAATCCTGCCAAGTTTCATTTGAATACATTCAGTAGTTTTGGCGCTATGCGCAGCCAACAAATTTTATTTTCATCCCCTCTCCCAAGGGAACCCTATTGAAATCCGGGATAAAAAGTATCATATGTCCTTCCTCGTAGCATGAACTCAAATCCTGCCAAGTTTCATTTCAATACGTTCAGTAGTTTCGGAGCTACGCGCGGCCAAGATACAGACAGACAGACAGACAGACATGATGAAAAAAAAAACATTTTTGGCATCAGTATCGATAATAGCCTCCAAAAAAAAATTTCTAAATATCTTCAATGTACAGAATTGGACCTGTTACAGTTTTATTATAAGTATAGATAAATGATTTGAAATTTGAACATTTTGAAATATAGGAGAAAGAAGCTAAATGGGCCATTCCATTACCGCGGGTGCAACATTTAGACGCATAAAAAGGTTTATAACAATACAATTACAAATAAGTAATCTAGGAAGAACTATATTTTACCATGTTAAATACACATTCGTTTAGAAAAAAATTGAATTTCGTTTTCAAATGGCCAGGAGGAAGGTTCAAAGTGTTATCGCGGGTGCAACGAAATCGGCCCCATCTTTCCGGATCATTAGAGTAAAAGTAAATAATATATAATTAATTTGCCACTAAGCCGTAGGTACAATTTACATAGCGCTGGTCTTCCATGGTGGTTGTACAACACTTGGTACTGATGCCTAGTGATGGTGGTAAAAGCAGGTCCTGGTGATGAAGTGAAACGGATAACCATCGCCTACAATAGAGCATCGCCTTTCATCGTCTCTTACGATACTCTATATAAGCATATTAGGCCGTGGGGCCGCGGCGTACGAATATCGACCCCTCCAACTCAAGCCGTGGATGTCGTAATAGACGACTAAGGGAATGTACCAGAGGAAGGGCAGCAGCTTCCTTCTGAGTATTTTTCAACACCAACACTGCGATCACCAATCCGCCTGCCAAGCGTGGTGATTATGGCAAATCCCCCCTACATGGGAGACTATCTATGACCGACAGATGGACCGATGACATCATAGCGGTCGCAGGGAGTCGATGGATGGAGGCGGCTCGGGACCGCTATTTGTGTCGTTGTATGGGGAGGCCTATGTCCAGCTGTAGACGTGTATGGGCTGATATGATGAAGCACATTTTGGGCCATATAGTGTTCTGTGCGCTTGGCAACCGTACTTTTTTACAAAGAGCCTACACTATGACGAACTCTTCCCTTAACGAGACACAGACCGTCTAATAGAGCCAAATGCCAGGCTAATGGAACATTGAACGAAATGCCACAAAACCAGAAAAAAAATCACCACAGATGAATCCACACCTTAAAAGGCAGGCTTCACTTCATTTTGTTTTAGTTCTGTGCAAACTCAAAACTTTCAATCAACCGCAACACATAAAACAGCAACTCTAAACGTTTCTCCAGTAAAAGCTACTTACCACAACGGATTTCTAACATAAAATGCAGCAGGCAGCGTAAATTAAGATTGCAACAATAATCTCGCTGTTCCGCGGCAAAGCTTTGCGACGTGTTTAGTTTAGTTTAGCGGTTGGTTTGTTTGTATGGTAGCGCCCGGCGCTGGCCCCGGCTTTAAAACTGGACTTCACAATAGACTAATAGCTATAATAACAAAAATTTCATTTCATAGACTTCATCATTGTCATCATCAGCCCGTACACGTCCACTGCTGAGCATAGGCCTTCCCCAACGCTCCGCCACCAATAGCGACATACTATATACATATATAATATATATTTCATAGACTACGCCGGCTTAATTTTGGTTTTGTCATGGTCACTTATTATGTGTGTAAAATTTATGCGATCAGCGAGAAAGGGTAGAAAATTACAATAATATTATAAATGCGAAAGTTTGTATGTGCGGATGAATGTTTGTAACCTCTTCACGCCAAATTTACTGAACATATCGGGGTGAAATTTTGTAGGCGATTCTAGGCCTGGAATTAAATATGGGGATTACATTTTATCACATAAATCAGTTCACATGGGAAATTACCCTATAACGTTTTCTTATAAACAAGGCGTGCGCGGGCAGAAGCTAGAATAATATAAAAGCAAAAGTTTCGATGGATGTTTGGGTGTGTTTACCCCTTCACGTTGAAACTACTGAACGGATTGGGTTGAAATCTACATACAGGTAGTTCTAGGCGTGGAATAAAACATACGCTACTTTTTATGGCATAAATCAGTTTCCATGGAATATAGATAACTAATAAATAATTTTATACATAAACATAAGTATACACATGGGTTTATACATAAATTCCAGTTTTGCCCTTTGAACTAATTTTCTCAAGGGGGAAAGCTGGAACATGAAAAACAGTAATGGGCAATTCTGGACATTTTAAAATTAAAATTTCAGTTTTCCCGCCTAAGGGGGATTTATCAAGGGGCAAAACTGGAATAACCAATAATACGTTTTGGCAGCTGACAAAATAGGTAGAACAAGGAGAAGCTTCTTCGTAACTTTATTAGAAAAATACTGAAAATGCTAACCCAACTGCACTTAATTAATAGTTGATCAAAAAGCTTATCTGGTCGACCGCAATACAATTAGCTTAATGTTGTGCGAACAAAATAAAAAGCAAACTTAAATTTATGAGCATTTATCTAGCATAAAGAAAACGCAAAGAAAACAATAAGAAACTCATTGAGACTAACAAAGTGGAAAAGGAAAAATAAAATTCCTAGCAAACAGTGGGTAATAGTTCTAAGAAGTTTGCAAAAGGACATTTAAAAGAAAATAAATATTATTGTGCTTGGTGCATGGAGAGACTAACACAAGTGTATTCTAGAAGCCTAAGAGGTAATATTTGCAAAGAAAATAATATACCTAGAGAAAAAACATTCACAAAGCGAAATGAAACATTATCAGACTCTCATTTTCTTCTGCTCAAAAGAACCTAGAAATAGAAATATAGTACTTGTGTAGATAAAACAAAAATAATATCAGGTAACCTACATTTACGTTTCATTTTCATTCTTAGGCATCTTGTTCACGTACGGTTTTTCGCCGTAAAAATCAATGGTTTACGGCGCCGCCGCCGCCACGCCGTGCCGTATGTCAACAAGCTTCCACATTGATCCATTATAACACTTACGACAGTGGTTACCGGCGACGCAATAACCCGTAAATTTTTACACCGAAAAGTGGACTTAGAAATCCTTAAAATATAAAATAAAAATTCGGCTCGGTTTTCTTTGTCATTTTTGATGAAATTCAAGTAATCGATAAGTGACGCAATAGTTCTAATAAAAGATCTTATTAAAATAGTCTCAAAGTAGACCATATTTCACTTTGCCAAAACCAATCCAAAACACTGAGATAAAGCTCAACTTTGGCAAGTAGATTACGAATATACAGAAATACACGAATCTAGTTCTAAATTTCGGATCAAACTGTAGCAAAACTGCAAGCCAGATATTCAACTTGCTTGTTGGGTAAAATACAGGGTGTACAAGGAATAAATGGTTCTTGGTATTCCATAAAGATGTCGATAGGCAGTTAAATGAGAATAGAGAGACAGTCGGCGGTGTCTATTTTACAGTTTATCGACCTTATCAGTCATTTCAGTGGCAATACATTAATAAAATGAAATATTGACAGGTTTTATTAATTGATGTTCCTTTTATTTTTGCTGATCTTAATAAATCCATCTAAGCAAATATTTTCCGAATAACCCACCAGCCTTTGGTTTTACATTTTATTCATTCAGACTACTCATAATGGGTCTTGCTCTTTTAAGTGGATCTTAGCCTACTCAAGAAATATAAAAATCTTGTGCCATATCTGTCAGTGGCCACTAGTGGTACTACAATTTTATGAAAATTAATGCATGTTGCACCCTGTACTTTGTTGGCTGCTGAGCACATCTTCATGCAGCGAGGCATCAGATGAAACAGTTAAACACAGAGTTCAAAGCATTTGCGTGTTTCAAAGTTTTCACATTATCCGATACGATAATAGACATTTTGTGAACGATTTTAATAGCTCAACGCAGATTAGATACATGAATATGTATTTATTTCTAAGGCACGCCTGTAAGTAAATGCCTGAAAAGCTACCTTACGTACATATTTTAACTATACCTACCTTAAGGTGCCAATTGAAACAAAGTAATGGCAAGACTGGTTACACATATATCGTTTGCTAAGCCGCATTTTAAGCCAAAGTTTAAAAGACAAATACAAAAGACAGCTTTAACTCCGTTTAAGAACAACATCATTGTTTCCTTACGAAGGAAGTTGATAAATTGCACATTCAGAGTTATTTTTATGTTGTCATGAATTATCGATACGGCAAATATTATCGGCTAATGTGAAAGGGTCTGAGTGCTCAGTCATCGCGCTCTGGAAAAATTGCGAGCATTATTTCAGCGTAAGAGAATATAAATCTAAGGAAATTCTTTCTGAAATATTTGCGGCGACCGCCATGTTAAGATGCCTGTGTATTTTCCGTGTAACTGGCTCTTTACGGTGAAACTATTCGGATGGTTGCTTCGAATCTTTGAGTATACCATCTTCTGGAGTATTCAATATTTCAGTATTCTTGTTTTAAAAATACTAGAGGATTTGAATGAAAAAGTTTAAGCAGCTCCTTGCTGCTATTTTTATACTTTCAGATATTCACACTGTTACACAACATTCAATACATAATTTGGATTACCCTGATCTTTACCTCTATTATCTGTCCATCTGACTGTCGATTTGACTTGTCTAAGTGCTTATGTTGTAAGCCTAAAGAAATAAAGTTATTGATTCTGATTCTGATTCTGAATATTCCGTTCCTAACTGTCCACAGATAATTTGTCTCAAAGATTTTTGTAAAAGAAACTAAAAAGAATAATTGCACTAGGTAAACATTTGTGTTGTCACATTTTCATTGGTTATTTATTACATTGAAATAATTCATTGGTACCTACGTACTTAAGATTTCGTTGCTCATCTTTTGCTGCAGTATCTTATTCCTTTCACCTTGACCTATCAACTTCATTCACGGGCTAAGGTCCTTTAAAATATCCCACAGCAAAAATCATCTGAAAAATGACAAGGACATTGCTCAAAAAGCCACCAATTTCCAGCTTTTCCACCACAAAAGACGGTTTACATCCATATTTCCCTTATCACGATAATAGTTCGTCATTCGCTTGTCCACTGTCACAATAGTAAGAAATAATCGCGACAATAAGTCAACGTCCGCAAGATTAACGAGTGGGTATGATTGATTGTGATGAAGATTGGTTTGTGAGGTACTAATGGAGGTGGTGGAAGAGGGGATTAGTTTATTATGGCCTACCATTGCTCGTAAATGAGGAACGGTAAAACGCTTGTGGTCAATATGGGACATCGTCGAAGTAATTATTATATCACATTTCTCATTTGACATTGTTCATGATCTCTATAGCGCAGGGAGCGAAGGTCAGCCTCCGACGCAGGAGGTTGCGGGTTCGATTCCCTTCTCGGGATAAATATTTGTACGATCTGTAGATATTGGTTCTGAATGCTTCCTATGTATAATAAAATATCTATCTAATTATCTATATATTGTATTGTATTATATTCAATTAGTTATCTAGTACCACACAGTCTGAATTGTTTAGGGCTAGATGAAACTGTGTGAATTGTTCAGTATTCTCATAAGCTCCGTTGTCAAAATGGGATAGAAGCTTGTCAAAGTAAATTTCGGTTAGAAATGGTTCTATCCCATTCTGATCACAGGCGGGGATGCTTAAATCCGAGCTGGGCGGGTGCTACGGAAAAACTCCAAATCCTTCGAATAAAAAGAGTGGTAGATTCGTTGTTAGAGGTATTGTCTGTGTGTGTTGCCTCTCTTAGTGTAATTATCAAATTTCGGCATGTTCATAATAAATTTAACCGTTGTGGTTGGTTATTAGTTACTATGGTTTTGGAATGGTATATATGTAGCTTTTTTGTTATAAATTAGACCTTTCATAAGGCTCGCACAGTACCGACTGAGCTGGCGTGAAAAGACAAGGTCTAGATACTCCGGCAGATAAACTCTAAGGCCCGTATTATAAATATTTACTCATTAATCGATATTATGCTTGGGTAAAGTGCTTTTCTACGGCAGAAGCATTACGTCATTGATATATGCTTGAGAAATTATTTTCTGAAATGGCAGAACCGTTACTCAAGCATAGAACGATGACTGATTATATCTTCATGTTCATAACTAGCTTGCCGTCCCGGCTTCGCGCATTTAGTAGAGCATATTATGCCTGCATGTTTTGTCTGTCGCAGGATCGCATCAGGTTGATGCGTCCAGCATTTTCGATGAAAGCTCCCAGGCGGCTCGACTTTTCCCCACACTTCCAACTATTAACGTTATATTGCAACAAATTTACACAAAAACTTCACAAATTATATACTTAAACCTTCCTCATGAATCACTCTATCGATTAGTGAAAACTGCAAGAAAATCCGTTCAGTAGTTTTTAATTTTATCGCGAATAAAAATACAGACAGACGCGGCGGAGGACTTTGTTTTATAATATTTAGTGATAAAAACAGTTTTAGGCAACGGTTTTTACGTACACCTTACTTAATTTTGTTATTTGTGTTCATGCTATATAAGCGAACGAAGCCTGTAAGTACGGTTATAGCCTTTCAGCATATTTCAATTAAAATTCAAATTGGCGTGTATATTCAAACCACAACAATTTAGCAAACAGCGTTAGCCTATTAACAAACAAGCCAATCTAAAAACATGGCTTTTCAACTAATTGGTTGAACAACAACGATTAAAAAGTGCTTGTACACATTGCGTGGTCTATTAGCTCAATTATTTTTGTATTGTCGGGAATTTTCGGGCAAAATGGAATTTAATTTATTTTATTTTACAAATGGACTTACAGTTAAAACCAAAACGCCCAAGAGTCAGGTTACACAAGAATTACAAATACTAAACTAATACTATATTATGAACTAATAATCAAATCTTATACAATACATAGCAATAGCATTTAGAAGATATATCTACATATATTTTCTAAGGGTCGCAGGTTCCTTCTGTATATATTTCAACAACTCCATTGCTATCACCAATCCAAAAGTCAGTCAAAATCCAAAAGTTAAGTCAGTTTTAAATACTTCATTTTCAGAGAAATCTTTATATATTACAGATAAATTTTTGCGTAAAATACAGCATAGGTATAAATAAATACTTGGTCTTTGAATTACAATTAATTAAAGTTCCCGAATCGCCTTATCTGTAAGTACAGTTAGGAACCTATTATTCTGTGATCAATGCAAACAGATTCAAGACCATGAATTTATCCGATAATTACCTAATATCGCAAGTTGGGCGCTTCGACACCGTTAAATGCACTATGTCAGTAATACTTTGCTTTGAGAATACATTGTAGGATGATCGAGGAATATGCCAGTATATTACGCAGTTTAAATGAAGTCCAAGATATTACAATATATGAACAAAACGTGGCTTGACCTTTAGATCACACTATTGGCCTCATTTTTATTTATCCTACTAATGCTATCCTATCCTACTAATATTATAAATGTGAAAGTTTGTATGGATGGATGTATGGTTACTCTTTCAAGAAAAAACTACTGAACCGATTAGGCTGAAATTTGGAAAGGGGGTATAGTTGCCTGGAAAAACATATAGTTTTTTTTTATCCCGTTAATATGCGGGCGAAGGCGCGGGCAGCAGCTAGTTTATTTAATAAGGGCAACCAACTAGGTTATCAATCAGAGATCACAGTGTTGCAAGCAATGCCATGACGTATCAAACGTGATTATCTTTGTTTTTCAATCGTATTGTGTTTTCTTGAAATCTCTAGTAGCCCAAAGCCATAGTGGTTTATACTTTATAGTAAACTCTATCATCATCATTATCATCATATCAGTCGATGGACGTCCACTGCTGGATATGGGCCTCCCTTAAGGATCTCCACAATGAAGTACACTCTTCAACTTCTTGGTTAATGGCTCTGCGTCTGGAGAAGTACACTCTATGGTAGTATATAAATTTTCTTTGGCTAATACAGAATAACTAACTACATACATATATACTTCCACAGATTAGGTAATGTTACTTCGTATACTACTACGATCAATAAAGTAACTCTGTAGCCTCAAGCATTCGCCTCAAAATCATTTCCGAATTTCCTGCTAAAAGGTGAAAGTGACTTTCCCAGCGCCCTGTTTTCCATTGGTATTACTGGATAATGGATAGTGTTTATAAAAACAGCCCCGGCACATTAAAGCTGGACTACTTTCCTTGTACAATCCTCAGCTGAGAGCATCTGCGGCACTCAAAATAAACAGCCGTGAAAAAGTAATGAGTCGCTTTATTGCACGATGTGGATTTGAATAATCAGTAAGTAAACATGCTTCGATTATGATAACTAGCTTCTGCTCACCGCTTCGCAAGTATTTTCCATCGAGAACTACATCTTCCACCTGGCCCGCTAAGTAGTTTGTTGTGTCAAGGTAACACACATCCACATTTATGATATTAGTGTGAAGCTGTAAAGTCTGTTCCTCGTGCAGTAATTCACAGTCAGGAATTGCTGGACACATTGCAAGTAATCGATAAGAAAAGCGCATTAGTAGAATGCCAGACAGCGCTCAACAGTGGGTGCAAAAATTCTGAGCAGCTGTTGAGCCTGAGTTTGTATTTATTTGTCACCACGTTTTTTACCAGGCCAATTACACTAGTTACATATAATTAATAACATGATCATGCTTAAAATTATTGTAAACAACATTGAGTTAGTAATGAGAGAACGGAACTTCAAAAATTGTATATTTTCTGAGCAAAAGGAGGGTGTTTTCAAAAGATCAACACAATTTTGTCTCATATTATAAGCACAACCAAAAAAATTTTTTCGTTACGGGCAAAGTAGAGAAAAAGGTACGTGAGAACGAAGCCTATGCGCTGGTCAGACCAGATCCGAAACACGCTCTATATTAACATTTTTTATTTATTTATTTATGTAGAAACAATATCATTACAGGTTTTTTAGCTCTAAGGCGATGTTATATCTAGGATATATTGAAATTAATTTAATTAAGGTACATATAATAAAGATACTACACATTATACAACATTATATACATACATATCAATAAGCTACATGTCATTGGAATCTAGTGCGACATTGTATGGGAGAAGTTGCTTTCGATCACGAACCCCAGTATTGTGGTATCTTATCGACACGCAAGGAAGGATTATACACTCACACATTCTTTATCTCTTATTTCTTGTACGCTATCACCAGTCCGTCTGCCAAGCATCATTATGCCAAACCCCCCTCATTTATGTTGTAAATAAATAGTACTGGACAATCCACTCAGGATTATCTAGCTCCAAGCTAAGCAAAGCTTGTACTTGGGTACTAGATGACTGATTTACTTAATAGAATACCTTACTTAGAATTTTTTTTTATCATTCATAGAATATACCCAGAACATCTGGAACAAATATTTTCAGATCGTACAAACATTTGTCTCAAGGCGGGAATCGAACCTGCAACCTCCTGCGTCGCAGACGGACCTTCGCCCGCCGCGCCACATCGGTCCTTTGGGGAGGCATAATCAGCAGTGGAATAGTAGGTGCTGCTGAGGAGGATGCTTTATGCACTGATGCTACTGTATCGAACATATTGTGCGTAGGCCGAACTGCCCAGAATTCCATTAAAGGAAATCAATAGACACGCATGTTTTCCATTAACGCTGGCCGCTGACTGCGCAGGATTGTGGCGAACGAGATTTCTGTAAAGGTAATTAGCATAAGTAGAACTATTACTCTCACTGGTCTCCGTAATATAGGCTTTACCTACTGCGGAGGCCGATGGTAAATAGTGACCTGTATTCTTCATTCATAAATAAAATCATTGCAATCATTATCATTAAGCAAAATTTGCTAAAATATTATAAGGAAAATGTACCTACCTAAAGACTTTTAATTAATTATAAGTCCTATAAGTTTTTTAGCCCAGGGCCCTGATTAAACACATGAAAGTCAATCAAAAGGAAAGGCCAAGTTATGGCTGTCATTTGTTACTTCAAAATCAAGCATCGAAACTCACACAAACAATAAATGATCAACATTTAAACTGAAGTGTTGGTAAAAATGGAACTAAAAAGCTGCAACATTTATTTTCATAAGAAATTCTATGAAAATCAAGCGCTTTTGAAAGAAAATCTGAATTAAAACTAAATCATATTATTTTTTTATATGAATTAATTTTCTATATGAGAGCTCCCTGTGACATGTACATATTTGTATAAACTTACCAAAAACATATACTTTTCGTATTAACGAGACACTGTAAGCCAGAAAAGACCTCATTTAAACTTTGTTTTATTTGATCTTGAAGCAAAAGTAGCTACATCTCAATCT
The DNA here is from genome assembly GCA_947859395.1 of Eupithecia insigniata. Classification (NCBI taxonomy): domain Eukaryota; kingdom Metazoa; phylum Arthropoda; class Insecta; order Lepidoptera; family Geometridae; genus Eupithecia; species Eupithecia insigniata. The sequence continues at coordinate 16,367,527 of OX401994.1, read as the reverse complement.
CTACAAAGCTCTTCGCCAGACCTTTTAGGACAGTCCAAAGTCGGTCACAAACTATGGCCCACCTCAACAACTTTACTATATTTCCAGTTACTTAGCTTTACTGTTTACGCAAGTATCTTATACGTTTATAAACTTCCTGGCAATAAACTGGATTTTTACTATTTTTGCTTGGTTTCAAGTTTACTGAGAGGACTAACTTCTCGTATCTCATAATCGGTAAAATTCTTTAAGGCTGCTTATTTCCTAATCTTGTATAAAAACAATGTGTTGAAAGAAGAGTGGTGATCTGTAACACGGTTTAAAAATCTAAATCAGTGACCAGAGATTCCTGCAAATTGTTTGTAAAGATGTTAAAAAACATTTTAAGACTCATTTTTTATATTAATGAATAGAAATAAATATAAACTTATATTAGAAACTGTTGAGGTAACGGCATACTGTTGCACACTATAGAGATGTTTTTTTTTTAAATATTATGTTATAATTGTAACCCTTATAGTATATACCTGTCCATCTTACATGTATTTTTACTTCCTCAAATAAAAAATGTTTGCTCGTATGGCATTAAACCCACGATCCCAATCCGAAAGGAATAAAAGCGGTCTCACTCAGCCAACTAGGCTCACCTAGGGGCATGTAAATATGAACTTTTCTATTTGTAAGTTACTGGTTTATATAAAAGCGGTTGACGTCATTTACTGGAAATAAAGTTGAGTTTCGGAAGGATTTTTCGAAGGGTAGTTCTTTCCACGTTTTTCACTTCAAAGTTACGTTTAGTTTTACAACAATAACAATCTAAAACCATATTCAGACAAAACTTAATTGCGAGTGTATTATACGACTTTTTAAAATTCCAATGTGCTGCATAACTTTATATATAATAACTTCCTGCATTTATAAATTACATTATTCAATCAGCCTACTGATAACTAAATTCTGTAGGCCTGGAGTCAAATTCTAGTCAAGGCAGTGTAGGGCAGGGTAGAAGTCCATAGTCGAGTGTTTTGTTTTTCACTCTCACCCCAAGCCAATGACAGTCTAGGTAAATCCAGTCAACGTAATTGCAGCGTATTTTGTCCATTAAAATAAGAAATATAAAACTATGGTAGCAAAAGTTAAAGCATTGTACATCTTTATTAAGCGACCGATTCAAAAGAGGAGGTTATCAATTTGTCTGTTTTTTTGTATTTTTTTTTGTATGTACGTTACGCGATATCTCCGCCAATTATAGCCCGAGTATAAAAATTCTTTCACCATTGTATAGAAAACGATCTCGAAGGGGTCCCATATTTTTATCCCCAGCGGATTAGTTTTTATCCCGCAAAACAAATAAGTGTAAAGGAATTTGAAGTCGGTTTATCGTTTTTTTAAAACACGCCGTATTATTTTACTTTACATCGTCGTTATGCCGGTTGCAGCAATCTCAGAACGCTCAGCGCCACAAATTGTAAAGTTGGTGAAGGTTGAATTTCATAAATTATGCAAATTTCTGTGTCCAAAGGTTTGGTCCCGGACAATTGTGTTTATTTGGGCCTGAGTGCTTAGGGCCTCTGTTCCGCCCCCACACTCCAACTGGGGAATACAGATAGTTCACTACTTAAAGTTACCTGTACTTAATATTTCGTTTAGTATTATTATTTGGCTGGTCGTGTCTGCTGCATGTCTGATGATATGCCGGTAAAATTAGGATATCAATTATATATCATATATGATATATCATATATGATATATAATTATTTCCTAATTTCTAATCTATATGATATGATAACAATTAATAAATACGCCTTAGTAGTAACACTCAGGAAAAGACGACTCGAGGAGTAGATATGTTTGACGAGGATAGAAAGGAAGGTGAGGTTTAAATCGATAAGAAAGGAACTTAGTCAATGAATGCCTCTAGAAGTAAAACTTTCAAAAACGTACCGCGTCTAACAGGTGCTATGAGGCATAATGTAACACTCGTAGCGAGCATGAAACGTCAAAAATGAATCTCGTTGCTCGTTGCGAGCACCTTCTTTCTCCGTACTGACTGCACGAGGGCTCGGTGTGTGACAAGTTACATTACGCCCCATAACACCGGTCGCTTCCGACAATTTTACTTCTAAGCATTCATTGACTTAGTTTTTTCTAATATATATACTAGCTGACCCGAAAGACGTTGTCCTATCATTCAATTTAATGTGTCAAACAACTGACAGTTATTTCAAACATGCATAGCAAAGACTATAATAACACTCGGGTTAAGGTTACATTGAAAAAGTTTACAATAAAGGTAATTTTAATATTTTTTTTATGTAAGAACATTCTACTACATTTTGCCAACTGCTTTTCACAGTTTCAGTCACCAATCACTTCTAATTTTTGGAATTTGAGAAATATTCGTGTGGTCTAATACATGTATATGAGCAAATCTGGACTAGCTGAAATAAATTAAGCTCCAGGGGAGTTAATACACCTTGAGCCGGAAAGGTAAAATACTTTAGCAAAAGTCCAATTCAAAGTTTTGGGCACTGCATTAAAAAATCATCCGTAATTTGATTAAAAAAGTAGGATATCTCCTAGAATTTTATAAATTCTGTTTCTGAGATTGTACGAACAACTTACAAAATTCTGAACATAATAATTGGACATACGTATACTGCAAATAGGGTTAGTTTGGTGGAGGCCTATGTTCAGCAGTGGACGTATACGGGCTGATGATATACTGAAAATTTTCAGTAACTCGTGGTAGCCTTATATAACTGCTATATAGAGAGTAATCTGCTAGAGATATAATCGTTTAATAATATTTGTATAAATCATAATAATCTGCTTACCTACCCTACACCTACCCTACACCTACCTACATATATTAACAATATAAATAAATATTAGTTGGAAGCAGTCTTTAGTGCCCTAACCAACGGTTAGGGCACTCCAACTTCTCAACAATGTTTTTGCACAAGTTCCAGCATGTCGACATATTCCATGACAAGCTAAGTGTTATAGTTAATACTCTTAATTTAAGTTATAACATATATTTATAGTTAGCATAAGATAGTGACTGCTTTGGTTATAACACTGTAAACTTCTATCTTCTTTAATAAATAAAAAAACATTTTTGTGGAGAACACTCCACAAAACCTTATCGTATGTATCGCTTTGTATCTTGCTTGAACAAAGAAAATAATTGGTGTTCGATGACAAAGCATAAGTTGGTAGAGAAAAGTAAATCCAACAACTGAAACGTTTCGTCCCTACCAGCAGTTGAGTATTGTTTTAACTTCCTATCTTGTAAACCCATATCTATACTAATATTATAAAGAGAGAAAGAAAGAAAATGAGTTAGTTTGAACACATAACATGACACATTACATAAAATACATACAAACCGAAAACAATTACTTTTACTAAATAAAAATTGGGTCAGTCTGAAAACCAGCGCTGTTTTGTACCCTGGTGCAAACCAGCATAAAGCTGAGACTGATCCATTGTGGCTCACCTTGGCAGCACTGACATACCTACATGAGACTAGCCTATGTGTAGGTAGGTATCTACTCTTACCATAAGTTTAAAATTTAGTATATTTGATGTTCCTTTCTTCTTTTTAAATTGTTTGTGTGTTTTACTTACCTACAAACATGTACATATTGTTAAGTATATTTTACTGATACCTACCTACTACAATGTCTATGTTTGTTTTTTTGTCTTGCTGTGTTTGTGTCGTGCTGTCTATGTTTGTGAATCAAATAAACAATATATCTATCTATCTATCTAATTAAACAACGTGTTACATATGGGAACAAAAATTTCCCTGTCTCAGCATGCGGCATAATGCCGGAGCTAGTAGCAGCACTGAATTTCAGACAGGTCCTGTGTGTGGTGGCCCAAAGATTGTATTATGTACATTTCCATAATTCCATTAAGTAAAATAAAAAATAAAAAAGCAAGAGTGAAAAAAAGAGAGTAAAGATCTAGAGTTTGTGAAGTTGTAAGGGGTAATCTCTAGATCTACTGAACCGATTCTGAAAACTCTTTTACGAATAGAAAGCCACTCTATATTTGAGTGTCATCCTACTAATTTTAGAAAGTAACTCTGTCTATCGATCTATTACCTTTTCATGCCTAAACGGCTGAGCGGATCTTAGTGAAATTTGGCAGTGAAGGTTGGGAGGAAGGTGGTATCCCGGGGACATAGGGTACATGAAAAGAGCGTGCGAAGCCGCGGGCAGATGCTAGTAGGCTATACATAATCTAAATTTTCAAGTAAAAATGCTAACCGCCCAACGAAGTGGGCACGGGTCATTTAGTAGAATATAAATACAACAGTAACAGTGGTAGACGTCCAGTGTGTAAAAAAAACATCCGCAACCCCTCAAGTAAGTATTTTTCCTTATTCCAAGTGCAACGCTTTGCAAGTCCGAGGTGTAAATTAAAACGCTAAAAACAATATCGCAGCTTGGCAAACGTATAAAAGGTAGGGCCTGGCGGTGGTCCAAATTGTTTTTTAAAAGTGATTTTGTGTCATTATTTTTTCTTTTTATTGTGCCTGAGTGTTTTCGATGGAGAAATGATACTATACAAATGGGTTTTGGTAGCCGGAATGTTTTTGGTGACATTTCCATACTATAGTTAAGTACCTAGACGATAACCTGATATCTTCTTATTTTAAAAAGAATAAACATTTTTAAGAAAGATTTGATAAGTGGGGAGGTTGTAATGCATTGTTTACACAAAAATTTCTGGGAAAGTTCTCGTTCAGCTATTTTTACCGTTCAGTTATTAAAATCAAAATTAGCATTCTATTTTTATTACTATATATTTAGGATTCAGAAGCCAAATTAATTTAAAAAAAACGATATCAATGTAACCTAATCACAATGTATTCTCAACTTTACAAAATCATAACCTCAACATGAACATAAATAAAGCAAAACACCATTTTTTACTAAATAAATCAAAGTACTCACAATTTAACACACACTGAACTGATAATCAACACTTTTACCAACTCTCAAATCGCGTCGATAACAACCCGTCTGTTTGAATTTCCGCAAGCAAATGAGAGGCGTACGCTCGGCACGCGCTTTATATATACTTGGAATGCCTTGATTGTGAGGTTTCCTAAATCGGCCTCCCTGGCTCCACATCGTCCTCGATGTGTTCGTGGTTAGAGCAGCGGCATATCTCTGCCCCTCGTCCGAGACTCTTCAGCAACAGGGGCTGAAGGTGCCATTAAGGGTCCTGCCATGGGATCAGACTCATCATCATGTTCATCATCATCTGAAACATTAATGCATTTGAGGACATGGCATAACAACAATCATGAAACACACACACACATACACACACAAAATATCGTGCACAGAACAACATTAGGTACAAACAATCTACTGAGAGCTCTCATTTCTACGTTCCCCATTACCACCCTGAAGATTTTCAGTGTCTTCGCGGTGGCAACCTCCGACGAGAAGAGATGAGATGACGTGCTCTGCACCCTCCGCTTAGGCTTGAACCTGTAACTCACCAAGCGACAGAAGGCGTCCCCTCTGTCGTATGAGGACTACGCCCAACACGGCAGACCGTGAGGACCACGCCTCCACACAAATGAGGAACTACGCCAAACATGATTCAGTACCATGATGACCACGCCTCCACACGGATGAGGAACTACGCCAAACATGATTCAGTACCATGATGACCACGCCTCCACACAGATGTCCCCCCATAAGTGCTAAAGGTTGACTAAGTAGCGAACTTGAGCAACCATGTTGTGACGTTTTACAGTTACGTTAGTAAGGTGTACAATAAGGAGAACAAAACTAGAGATAACGTTGCATAATTACTCAAGTTACTACATTTGCCAAAGACCAATTAGACACTCACGTTCAAAGAACTCCGCACAGGATTCGGGACACCACTCTCCACTCCAGGGTACCATGTACTCAGCGGCTGCCTGGGTAGTTTTTCCGTAGGATCCACCCATTAACTTCAGTTGATAGCGACCACTCGGCAGAACTTTGATCACTCGATAAGGTCCTCTCATGCCTGGGTCCAGCTTTCCACTCGACTGCGCGTACTTTATTACAAAAACCATGTCATCGACCTGAAAAGCACGTGGAGGGTGTCTCCGCTGGTTAACACGGGAATCTTGACCAGCTTGATTTTTCGACAAGAGTTCGCTAGCTCGAGATCTGCATAATTCTCTCCAGCCTTCATGATTCTGAGTCATATCTATGGCGACATCACGGACTAACGCTCTAATGACAGGCGTCGTGGCATCAGTTCCAACGAGGAGCTTTAGAGCAGATGCGTGCGTCGTCTTCTGCTTGGTGATATTCAAGACAAGTTGGAGCTTCCATAACTGATCGGACCAAATGGCATTTTTATTGTTCACCTCAATTCTAATCATGTTTAAGACAGTGCGGACATATCTCTCTACCTGTCCATTCGCGTTGTGCATTTCGGGTGTGATGTAGTGGATATCGCAACCGAACTCAGATAGTAGGGTTGTAAACTCATTAGCCTCAAACATTCGTCCCCGATCGGTTACAAGTAGTTTTGGGGTACCGAACAGCGAGATCGCGTGGGTAAAAGTGCGTTTCAGTTCACTAACATCCTGTCTATAAATGGGATACAACAAACAGTATTTTGTAAAAGCATCGACCATTAGTAATACAAACTTATAACCATTAGACTCAGGCAAAGGACCTAAAGCGTCCATGTGCAGTGTTTGAAAGGGCAGACTAGGTTTTTCCCATGATACAATGGGTTGATGAGGTGCTCTTGGAACACGTTTCATAGAAACACACACTAGACAGTGCTTGATATATTTAGCCACAAACTGGCGAAGCCCTGGGAACCAAAAATGTTTTAGGATCAGGTCTTGAGTCTTATCTGCGCACATGTGCTCGTGTTCGTCATGGAATATTCTGAGTAAACTCAACCGGTGCCCCTTGGGGATAAAACAAAGGAGCCTAGGTTCCTCACCTACCGGTCTATAGCGATAGTACAAGAGGTCATTTTGTAGGACATACCGCTGTGGATCAAGCTTACCATCTTGAAGGTTCTGCAGAAGTGTTCGAGTCTCTGTATCTGCAGCCTGAGCAATCTGTGCCCAATTACGGGGCCTAAAGATTTGGTGCACTTCAGCAACTGGATTGCGGCTTAGGTAGTCGGCATGGGACATGAGGGTACCTTTTCGGTATTCAATATTAAACTCAAAATCTTGAAGGTAAATCCACCAGCGAGCGACGCGTGGAAGCAGGTCCTTCTTCTTTTCCGTGGCTTTGAGAGCATTGCAGTCGGTAACAATTTTGAATTTAATTCCAACTAAATAATATCGAAAGTGCTGCAAAGCTCTCACAACCGCCAGAGTTTCCAACTCATAAGAGTGGTACCTGCTTTCAGCGCCCTGGGTGGTTTTGCTAAAATAGGCAACCACATGCTTCGTACCATCAGCCATTATCTGCATAAGAATGGCGCCATAGCCAACACTACTAGCATCAGTATGTACCTCTGTAGGTAACGAGGGGTCAAAGATGGTTAAAACAGGCGAACTCGTAAGGGTCGTAATTATTTCCTGTTTAACCTTTTCCTGTTCAGGGCCCCAATGAAAAGCTATGTCTTTCTTAGTAAGACGTGATATACAGGTGGTTTTCGCTGCATAATCACGAATGTATCGCCGGAAGTATCCCGCCAAACCCAGAAATTGTCTGACCTGCCTTACATTAGTAGGTGGTGGTGCATTAACTAGGGCCTCGATCTTATGTGGGCTCGGCCTAACCTGTCCCTGACTTATAACCCGTCCCAGATATTCAACCTCAGTCGTCAAAAATGAACACTTTCGGAGGTTTATGGAAAAACCAGCCTGAGTTAGCGTTATCAGGACATCCTTCAGTAGCTTAAAGCCTTCATCTTTTGTGTTGCTCATGATCAGCACATCATCAACGTACACTAAAACGTTCCCTTCCTCAATATGGTGTCGTAGTGTCTCATTTATGATGCGCTGATACACAATAGGCGAGTTGGTAAGGCCATACGGGACTTTCAAATATTCAAAATGACCCTCGGGGGTCACAAAAGCGGTTTTTGAAATGGACTCCTCATCAATTGGAATTTGGTGGAAGCCAGTAGCCATATCAAGGCTAGAAAAATATTTAAAGTTTCCTAGCCTATCGATGTGATCCTCTATAAGAGGTAGTGGATACCGGTCTCTGCGGGTCGATCGATTCAATGCACGGTAATCCACGCACATCCTATCACTACCGTCTTTTTTCTTAACCAAGATAATTGGGCTAGCATACTCGGAATTGGAGTCGCGAATAATCCCATTACTCTTTAAATCGTTTATGATGTCGCGAACCTTGAGTTTTTCCGAGTGTGAAAGCCTATACGGTCGGTATGCGACAGGAGTGTCATTTGTCAAATCAATATGCATCTGACCAGTTGTAACGGTAGTCGACGCGGTGCCCGATATGAAAAAGTCCGTAAAATCACCGATTACATTCATAAGTGACTCACGTTCCGTTCCCTGAAGGGGCGTGTTAATTTCAACCATTGATTGGGACGTGGTGGTGTAAACACTTTTCTATCGACCGAGTTAGGTATTGCTTATCTTTTGTTCGTACATAGGTTATGCCTTCACGATTTAGAATATCAGTGCCTATTATAAAAGGGGCAGTCATATTTGATGCGGGTACCACGACAAAATCCGCCTCAAAAGAGATGCCGTTAAGCTCGACCGTTAATGTCACGAAAGAGTCTGCTTCAACTATCACGTCACTTATTCCCTTCAAAGAACAGCGTAAGGGTTTTCTTTCGCATGAAAAATATTTCAGTACGTCCGCCGATACCAAAGAAACGTTCAACGCACCACTGTCAATGAGCACGTCGAGAGGAATACCTTGAACAACCGCAGAAGTCAAGTCCGTGTGTCGCGAACCGTAGGACAAAGGTATCTCGCCACACAAGTTTACCTTACGCACATTTCGTGGCTCAGAGCGTTCTTTAGCAAAACAAGAAACCTCAGTGTGCCCCACCTTTTTGCAAAAAGTACAGGTTGGTTTACTACCACTCGGACCACCTGTCTCAGATTTAGGAGGTTTCGCATCACTAGGTGTGATTTCTTGTTTCGCCTTTTTAGGACAGTAAATTGCTTTGTGTCCCACCAGACCGCAAGTGAAACATTTAGCCCTAATAGTAATGTTACTGGTGTTTACTGGACGTTTTGGCGCCTCTTTACGTTTACCCTTATCTTGACCAACGCCCTCCGGCTTAATGTAAATCGACAAAAACGACACTAAGTCCTCACAAGTAAGATTAGCATTGGTCGCCGCCGCCTTAACCTGTGGGTCCATGATACCACGAATTACAATCATAGCCCTAAGATCATTACTCAATCCCTTTACTATTTTTAAGCGCAACAGGGTTCGCCTAGCATATTCTGCATAGGTGCTATACTTGTCGGATGTCGATTGCATAACATCATAGAGAATGCTTGCATAGTCGAGCTGCCGTGGACACAAAGGTCTAAACTCACGACAAAAGCTTGACCAAGTACGATCAGTAGTTACCCATTCATTTAGCCAAGTACGCGCGTCCCCCTTTAGACAGCCGGACACGCGAGACAGACACTCGAAATCACTCCAGTTATTAGCCAACCTAGCCCTATCGACTTCTTCGCACCACGCATCTATGTCTTGAATAGTTGGGTCAAAATTTGAGACAAAATACTGCTGCCTACCAGTAGACTGCAATGACCTGATAGCTTCGGCAAGTACTCGCGCCGACTCGGACACCGGTTCAGGTTGCACCGACACACATACCGACGGAGGGTCATCGTACACTGTGCTGGCCGACTCAAGCACATTCGAGACAGTCGCGGAACCTGAAGGGTGAACCGGACCAGCGGTATTAGACTGCACCACGGACTGTGTTTCACTTCCACTTGCATTTGTGGATTGAGTAGGTAGTGCTGTTGTGTGCGAGTTCGGGGGAAGACTTTGTTTTCCTACTTCATTATCGCATGGACCACCGATACGCTCCTTTTTCTCGAGAGCCTCTAATCGCGTGAGAATTGTCCCTAACCTATTTTGAAGAAGTACATTTGGGCCCTGCGGACTACGAGTCCTCGAGTGCGAACGAATACGCGAACGAGATCTTGCGTGCGAGCGAAGCCTAGTGCTATGCGAACGAGACCTACTGCGAGGACGTGGCCTGCGACGAGAAGATGACCTATCCCGTGAACGAGAACGGTACCGCAACCTATCCTCAACGTTGTACCGACGCGATCTATCACGTGAGCTATGCTGATTATCAGACATGACAATCTACCCGCAAATAAAAACGATCCAATAAAAACGGTGTTTTACTCTACCCTTCACTCTGCTCAACAAAGGAATGACTTTACACGAAAATAGAACAGAAAAATAGAAGTCAGAACAGCTTCCTGGCCTGATGGGCTTTTGGAAACGAATCCCACTTCTGAATTTAGGATTCAGAAGCCAAATTAATTTAAAAAAAACAATATCAATGTAACCTAATCACAATGTATTCTCAACTTTACAAAATCATAACCTCAACATGAACATAAATAAAGCAAAACACCATTTTTTACTAAATAAATCAAAGTACTCACAATTTAACACACACTGAACTGATAATCAACACTTTTACCAACTCTCAAATCGCGTCGATAACAACCCGTCTGTTTGAATTTCCGCAAGCAAATGAGAGGCGTACGCTCGGCACGCGCTTTATATATACTTGGAATGCCTTGATTGTGAGGTTTCCTAAATATATTATAATTTGGTACACTCAGTTCAATTTACCTACAAAAAAAAAACAGATTATAAAAAAATTGCTAATTGTTCCTTATCATGGGAAGGTCAACCATAACATGTTGGTATCTGACTCCAAATATAATAATGAAAATCGTTTTAAATAAATATCTTTTATAAAATAAGCTAACCGTGGTTTTTGATGACAATCAAAAATTTCTTTTTTTAATGGCGCCGCTTGCTTTTCGCTACGACTCTGCCAGTGTAGGTATGGAGTGTCATAAACTTCAAATAAATTCAGGCTAGTGTTTGGTGATTTAACGTTTTTATGACAGCTGTCTGCTTTGGCAACTGCGCGCCTGTCAATGTCGTTATCATGCATTTAGGGTGGGTGCTTGATATTAATAGTAGATTGTTCATTGAAGCGAGAAAGTGCCCGATTCCTACCGTGTGTGTCATTCGAGGACCGAGGCCCGTACTGCCGCCCATATCAAAAGTGAAATAACTATGTAAGTCCAAACTATTTTCGAGAAAATACAGTAATAGATTTTTTTTTCTCTCCATACAAGGTCATTATCAGCCCGTACATGTCCACTGCTGAACATAGGCCTCCCCCAAACGACGCCACGAATAGCGGTCCTGAGCCGCCTCCATCCAACGACTCCCTGCGACCGCTACGATGTCGTCGGTCCATCGAGTGGGAGGTCATCCCACACTCCGTTCGCATTGCATCGCGGTCGCCACTCGAGAACCTTTACTCCCCAACAGTCATAGGTTCTACGAGCCATGGCCTGTCCATCGCCACTTCAGCCTGCTCATTTTGAGAGCTATGTCGGTAACTTTGGTTCTTTTACGGATTTCCGTATTCCGGACCCTATCACGTAGAGAAACTCCGAGCATAGCTCTCTCCTTAGCTCGCTGGGTGACTTTGAGCTTATCCACAAGACCTAGACATACAACTTCATACAAGGTATCGACTCTAAACTTTCACAATATTACGTATAGATATAACATGTATACAATATTACGTTGTACTTGAATTGGTGCAAAATGTATGAATGAAGCTATTTAAATAAAAATTAATATTATCACGGTACAGATGTTTAAGACTGTTTTATAGACCGAATGTTTACTAGTCATAACCGTAATAAGTTATTGCAATTCATCATCATCATCATCATCAGCCCATACACGTCAACTGCTGGACATAGGCCTCCCCCGTACGACGCCACAAATAGTGGTCCTGAGCCGCCTCCATCCATCGACTCCCTGTGACCGCTACGATGTCGTCGGTCCATCGAGTGGATGGTCTCCCATGTAGGTGGGGATTTGCCATAATCACCACGCTTGGCAGGCAGATTGGTGATCGTAGTGTTGGTGTTTAAAAATACTCAGAAGGAAGCTGCTGCCCTTCCTCTGGTAGGTTCCCTTAGTCGGCTTTTACGACATCCACGGGTTGAGTTGGAGGGGTCGATATTCGTACGCCGCGACCCCACGGCTTTTATGCACGGCTGTTATTGCAATTATCGTTCGTAAATCAATATTAAACATATCATATATGTATATGTATTTTCTGTATAGTATACATTAGTATTTAATACGCCACCGTCTATACCTATACAATAATTACGTGTCCATCTAGGCCTCCCAGTGTGCAACTGTTTCTGTGTTTGTGTTTTCCTGTTTTGTTTTTGTTTGACCTGTAATGAAAATAGTCACAGCTTAAGGTTGAAATTTCGGAAAATTAAAGAAAATAACACGTTAGAAATATGTATATTTTCATACATTTTTCTCTCCCGCTAAACGCGTGAGAAATTAAATTCCGTAGGGTTTACCGTTCCGCATTTTAGTACGCCTGACGAAACAAAATGACATACGATTTATTAACCGACTTCAAAAGAAGGAGGTTATCAATTTGACTGTATGTTTTTTTATGTATGAAAAGGTCTGGATATGTCGCTTTCCGAGGAGATGTAGTATAAAATCGTCTCGCCTACTGTAACCATTAATTAGGTATGCATATTGGTGATTTTTTTGTTATATAATAAGTATGTACATATATTCCAATTGTTATATTCCTTGTCTCAAACATACTACACAAGCTGTGAAAAGAACATACAAGTTTGTTTAGAATTATGTCTAAGTCCTCTTAACATGTATGTATGTAAGTACTTATGTATTATATTATTTGTTGTGTGCACATAGGTTACGTTTCACGCCAGATCATATTTAATTTATTTTTCATATATCATATTATTATAAATAATAAATAATAATAATAAATAAAATAAAAACTTTTATTGTTCAAGAACGTTACTAATAGCTAATACATTCTGTACGATAAACTTAATCCTAGACTATTATGATATAAAATTAAACTAAAAACAATGGTGATAGGGTTATCATAAGTAACTAAGACTTCATGAGATTTTAAGCAAATTTCTATATTTTTAGTATAGAAATTTACTTAAAATCCCAATACATACATACTCAGATAATAATGAGTATGAGGTAGTTCACAATTTGCAAATGAGTGATGCATAGCTTGCTTGTGACTTCTACCCCCCGTACTAGTTTGACAACTGTGTTACGGCAGAGTAGGATCGTCGCTCGCAATGACCAGCATAAATTGCGACGTGAATTGCGGTCAGCGCAGAGCGCTGTAGAGCTCACGCAGTAGTGGTGTGGTCTACAATTGTTTTGACTTACCGTAGTAGTATAACCAAGGAGAACAGACTAATTATTTTAGTTAATGCTAACCTAATAAAACTAAAACTATTTTTGTGTCAGCTTATTACTTACATAAGTATTATCTTTCTATGTATGGTTATGGTATATAGGTATATTAATTGTAATATTTTTAAAATAAGTACATCATAAATAATTATGTAGGTATCTTGTTAAAGGGGTTTGCTACTTAATGAAGCAATTTAAGTAGTCGCGAGAGTAAATCTTTTCCCATTTCTTTACTAAAACAGCTGAACTGATATTAATGAAATTTTGGATGGAATTTAGATTTTTAAAATACGAAAATATTAATTAACTCAATTATTAAAGAATAAACTAGTTTATGAGTTCTTCAGTAGCAGTATAATCCAATTTTTGGAGATATTTGGTTATCAGATTCCTGCATTCATAGTAGCTCAATGTTTTTAATGATTTTATGTTTATGCGTATTGTATAAGTGAGGGCCTAGGTATGACGGTGAATTTTCTCCAAACTTTGTTTTGTATGTAGGTTTTGGATAAATATTAGGGATTCTTCTTTTTGTCTCAATATTGGGGGGTGTGATACGGTGTTGTCTTAAGATTATGGATTTTACAAATAGTTGTCGTACTGTTAACACTTCAAGTTCTTTGTATAGTTGTGTCGTAGGATGGCGGAAATCTTTAAATGTTGCTATCTTCAGTATGGCTCTTTGTGCCCTTTCTATCAGAATCAGAATCAGAATCAATAACTTTATTTCTTTAGGCTTACAAAATAAGCACTTAGACAAGTCAAATTGTATACTATAAACATAGTTATTATTATCAAATAAGAAATAAGGTGTTATTGATATTCTCTTCACTTAAATTTTTTGTCCACTAGTGGAAGAAGTGAAAAAGAAACCACCAGCACATTATAATATCACTTAAGTGTCTAATACATGTTTTCTAAATCTAAATTTAATACGATTTAGTTACATGTCAAAAATTTCCATAAAGCTAAACATTGAATTTCTTACATACTACTGTCAGTGCGGAACGGAGCGACATCTGGTCAAGCATTAACATCATTGATGTAATCATCTATGGAGTAAAAGGCCTTCCTGATAAGATTTTGTTTAATGTACTGTTTAAATTTACGAATAGGGAGTTCAGTTGCTTCAGATGGAAGCTTATTATAGAAGGGCACGCAATTGCCCATAAATGATTTCCCTACCTTTCGTAATCTATGTATGTATCATCTGTATTAGGTGAGTTTTTTTAGCGGCGCCCCAAGTGTATTTAAGTATTATTGCTTGTCATGAGTTTTGTGTACCTAATAAATTAAAAAAAAGTTATTTTCGATGTGTCTTTGTGATTCGTGAGGAAAATAACTTTTTTTTTTATGGAAGGGCAGAAACGATTTTAAATTCAAATAAGCAACAATAAAATTACTGAAGAGCACAAAAAAGAACTTTTTATGAAACCTTTTTCTTTTTCCACTCAATTTAACTTCCATTATTACCTGCCTACAGACTGTAAGTTTCATTTTAATGCCAAACTTTACAAAAAACACAGAATTAAAATATATTTCATGAAAAATATTTATAATTAATTTGAAATTATTAATTTCCCTGCTAAATTTAATATAATTTGTAAGGCCACCAATTTTATTCACAGTAAGAGGACTTGGACTGCTCTAAGTAAGTATATCTTATGTTTAATATTTGTTGTTATACCGGTAATTAAGAAACACAATATTCAGTGAAAATTTCACCCTTTTACCGATTTTACAGTTTGGGTGCGAAACCCTAAAAAGTAAGATTGTTTGATTTTGCTCACAAGTCAGATGTAATATGTACAGACTTGGCCTTAGCCGTCTTAGGTCGTAGCTAAGATCTATTGGGGTGTTAAGGGTTATAGTTTTTATACAGATTGATTTTTCGAGCGGGGCGGTGATGGCCAATTCCGAAACCACGAGAGTTAGAGAAAAGTCGTGAAAGTAGTCATGCTCTCGATTTATAAGGAAACAATTACTGCATATTTAGTTTTATTTTTCAAATCTTTTACTTATGACAGTGATTGACACGAATGATTTTTCAAAAAAGACACCCTTTATATTTATTTCTTTTTTTACTTTTAACGGAAATCGCCCGTTTTATTTTTCACAGACACCCTGTTTATTGATCCAATGAATTGTGTTGCTGATTAGGATCAATCTTTGCAAAGAAATGTATTACTAAAAATTTCATCAAAGTTGCTAGGTACAGTTCCGTTACGTATTTAAGGGAGCTTTCAGAAAATACCAACTCAGTCAGATTGATTTTACATATTTTTACTGCCATTTCTATCACCAATTCTTTAGGGTTAGCTGGAATACAGCCATACCTACGCTTGTACCTTTAACTCAACCTTGCTGGTACAAAAGATTCGACATTGCGTAAATGCCTCTATTTTGCCCTTATAACATTTCATACTATGTAGAATGTAGGTATATCATCATCATCATATTAGCCCATACACGTCCACGGCTGGACATATGCCTCCCCCATACGACGCCACAAATCACGGTCCTGAACCGTCTCCATCTATCGACTCCCTGCGACCGCGATGTAGGTAGTCTTGTCTTGTCTTGTTTCTGGACTATTTTCCGCAACTAGGCCACAGGTGGGCCCTTTTTGCGTGTCGGGTGGGGGCTGCTAGTCTAACCACCCGATGTCCTCCAGGAAGGCCAGCAGCTCGCTGACGCCGGTGCATGCCTCCCCAGGCGTCCTCGGTGTCCCGAGGTACTGCAGTCGTTGGGAAGCCACGCTATCGCACTCTACCAGCACATGCGCGGCCGTCTCCTCTGCATTCATGCACCCTCTGCATAGGGGGCTGTCCGTGATACCCAGATTAAAAAGGTGTTTGTTAAGCATGCAGTGTCCTGTGACAATACCGACGATTCGTCGGAGTTTGTCACGTTTCAGATTGAGGAGTTGGCGGGAGTATTTCGGGTTTAAAGCCGGAAACGCCTCCTTCGACTGCCTGCAATCTTGAGTACTTGCCCATTGTTGTTGGTGTAACTTGACAGTACGTTGTCGGATCCAGGAACGGACTTGACTGAATGGTAAGGGAATTATTGGTTCTGGCCCTGCCGTTTGCCACTCCGAACCTCTCCTCGCCAGTGCATCTGCTTCGTCATTTCCTCTGGATCCGCTGTGCCCTTTTATCCATTGGAGAATGATTTTATTGGACTTACATGCTTGTTCTAGCAGGTTGTGGCACTGTATGGTAAGTCCCGAATTATGTTCTCTCTTGCCTAGGGCCTGTAGTACTGCCGCGCTATCCGAGAGGATCCTGATGTTTTGGTCAGTTACCTTCCTTCGCAGCACAGCGGTCGCGGCCTGGATTATGCCCACACATTCCGCCTGAAAGATGGAGTTGTGGGTCCCCAGAGCTGTTGTTTTGTGGATGTTGAGATCTTCCGAGAACGTTCCCGCCCCCGTGCCTGTTTTAGTTTTAGAGCCATCTGTGTATATTCTTACTTCGTGTGTGTTTGAGCTATCACTTGGCTCTTCGTGCATTTGTATAGTGTAGCTTTTTGAGTGTAAGTGTTTTTTAGGTACTCTATCATAAATCGAGAGTAGCATAGGGTTACTCCTTGCGTACTCATCTATAATAGTGGTGTGTTGTGCTTTAGTGTCGTTGTTCCATAAACGTAAGGCCCAGAGTCTGTAAGCAGCTGCGGCTGCCTCTTGTTGCACGTGTAGGTGCAATGGTGTCAGGCCAATCAGTGCTTCGAGTGCTGCTGTCGGGGCAGTTTTCATACACCCTGTCGTTGCTACGCAGGCCAGTCTCTGGAACTTTTGCAGTTTGTTTATAGCAGTGCTTTGATTCGTTCTCGGCCACCAAACTAGGGCACCGTAAGTTAGCGATGGTCTAATGACAGTACTATACAGCCATAGGGTTATCTTTGGGCTGAGACCCCATGTTCTTCCTATCATTCGACGGCACTGCCAGAAAGAGATAGTGGCTTTCTTTGTCTTGTTTTCTAAATGTGTTGCCCAGTTTAGTTTATTGTCCAACGTTATACCTAGGTATTTTACTGTGTCGGATAGTGTAAGTTGTGTATCGAATAGGAACGGGAGTTGATATGTTCCTAGTTTGCGCTTGTTTGTGAACATTACTAGTTCCGTTTTGGATGGATTCACGGTTAGTCCATAGTCTGTGCACCATGTTTCGAGAACTTTTAGTGCGTTGTTCATAATGTTACACGCGATGTAGGTATATAGAGTAAAGAATTTAAAAGAATATTAAATAATGCACTTGTTTAAAAAAAAAATCTTTTCAATATTCGCTAAGTGAAGTAGTAACACTTCACTCTTCACAGTAATATTATATCAGAATCAGAATCAGAATCAATAACTTTATTTCTTTAGGCTTACAAAATTTGACTACAAGTCAAATTGTATATGTACTATAAACATAGTTATTATTATCAAATAAGAAATAAAGTGTTATTGATATTCCTTTCACTTAAATTTTTTCTCCACTAATGGAAGAAGTGAAAAAATAATATATAAATGCGAACGTCTGGCTGGACGTATAATGTTTGTTTTTCGGCATTTTGTTTCAAAAATGCCAAAAAAAAACACCTCTTAATGCCAAAACTAGTGAACGAATCAGACTGAAATATTATATAAAGGTAGTTCTAGGTCTGGATTATATAATAAATAAATAATACTGGACAATCCACACAGCATCATCTAGCCCCAAGCTAAGCAGAGCTTGTGTTATGGGTACTAGATGACTGATAATAAAATACTAGATAGATATTTTTCATAATACATAGAAAATACCCAGAACATCCGGAACAAATATTTGCAGATCGTACAAACATTTGTCCCAAGGCAGGAATCGAACCCGCATCCTGCGCTGAGGACCTACGCCCGCTGCGGCATATCGGTCGTCGCATAAAAATTATAGTCTATTTTTTACTCCAAAGAAACGCAAGTGTAGCCGCGGCCAGGAGCTAGTTATAAATAAAAATACTAATAAGCCCGTACCCGTCATCGCACAGGGTGGGCGTTAGGAAAGTGATTTATTAGGGCTAAGCCCAGGACAAAATTGCGAACACACACGCACCCCTGACAATGATAAAGATGTAATGTCGCAGGCATTCGGGGCGCGCCATCGGTAACCTTCGCTCACTCCAATCGTCGGTTATTTACCCTGATGAGACGGCGATGAGTTTATTTTGGTTCGGTATATCTTGGACTTGGGTTTGGGGGAGGCCTAGTGCAGCAGTGGATATATTACGGCTGATGATGACGACGATATACCTAACAAAACATAACCATACCTAACATAACATAACCGATCTACCTTGACATATAATTTTAAGTTAATTTTATTTTAATACATATAATTTTGAATCGAATTATAATTTAACCTGTGTAACAAGTGTAATTAGAATTAATTTCTGTACTAGTTCAATAAATAAATAAATAATAATAATATCTAGGAGTAGTTTCTGTCCGGGTTTCGTACGTGCTGTTTCTATGGAAGCTTTTATAGGTTATTTTTATCCCATGAGAACTGATTAATAGGATAGAAACGTTTATAATATATGTAAGTTTATATCGCATTAAATAGTTCTCCTAGAAACATATTCCATACGTTTGCATCCAATTATTAGTTCCCATGGAATAAAAATAACCTATAAACGCTTCCATGGAATAACACATAAGCTACACATTATATAGCCTATGTATTATTCATTGTTTAGAACTATATCGGCGCAAAATTTCAGGACGATTCGTTCAGTAGTTTAGGCATGAAAAAGTAACATATTTACATCCATAAATCCATCCAAACTTTCACATACATATAAAATATTATTAATGATATTTTCGGAAACGCACAAGTCGTAAAGTACATTATAGCTTAAGAGGAGCTATGGCAGCGTTAAACATTTTCGGTAAATGGCATGATATTCCGCATGTTTGGTTTGGTTCCAAGTGAACGTTGACTGTTGAGACACTTTTATCTATTTCAAACTTTAGTCTAACAAAAAGTTATCAAAACATCTAAAGTCCGGTCTCTGGAGATAATAATGCACATATAATTTTCTCTACAATTCAGAAACACACGAATATATTTGGTACTTTTATCTTGAGAGTATTAATTAATTTTAGGGGAAAATAATCCCTAGCTTTTATTTAAAATCATATCTCATACATATCAAAATAGAGTATATGTACAATAAATTGAGAAGTCGCAAATTACGGCAGCTGCTCATTAAAGCCCGTCAGCCATCCGAGTAATTTGCGAGACCCTTCGAGGGTAGGTACCTGTCTACAATTATGCGATCTCCACTTGGAGAATTGCACCTAATGTTTGAACGGAATAGTCTCAGCATTTTGAATTGGTGGTAGTATTTTTAGGTATAAACTAAGTTTTCAAATGGCCTATTGCGATTTTCCTTTGATAAAACAAACTGACTGAAAAAGTGGGCGTTTATTACGGACGACGTCAAGTTAAAGTGACATTGACCCTGCATCGACCCTGCTTATTTTGATACAAAAAATAAAATAGAAAAAAATAATATTTTAAGTCACCTTTATAAAACAAATTGTATATTTTGTCTTTTATATTTACAATAGGGAACCGACCAGAGGAAGGGCAGCAGCTTCCTTCTGAGTATTTTTAAACACCAACACTGCGATCACTAATCCGCCTGCCAAGCGTGGTGATTATGTCAAATCCCCCCCTACATGGGAGACCATCCACTCGATGGATCGACGACATCGTGGCGGTCGTGGGGAGTCGATGGATGGAGGCGGCTCAGGACCGCTATTTGTGGCGTCGTACGGGGGAGGCCTATGTCCAGCAGTGGACGTGTATGGGCTGATGATGATGATTTACAATAGGAAATGAATCAAATTATAAATGAGTATAATCCGATACGTAACTAAGGCAAATGAAAGATGAGTTACCTTCAACTGAAAAATAAACTACTAGCATTCTATCCTGTATAAAATATTAAATATTTTATACTTACTAGAAATAAACAAGTATTTACACATATATTTTTGAAATAAAATTTCCCTCTTGTTTGGGAGGGATCATTCACCATTCGACATAAAACTGCTGATAAGTGTTTTTATTAATTTCTCTAAAAGTTCCCTGTGTTCAAGTGGATTTAGACTAACGCGTCTCGCGCCCAGACGACGGTGCTTACTCCTTCCACTGTAGGAATATTCATGTTACTCGCTGTAATTACAACAAGGGAATTTGTTTTTCATTGTGATTATGGTGAGACATAGCTTCAGGAAGTAGCTGGTTCATAGACATGAAGAGACAACAGAAAGTAAAACAGTACAGAATAATGACTCACCCTGTTGAACCCACCACTCATTATTTCTCGATGGGTATCAAACCACAACCTGCGTCTGTGTGTTTGCGTCTGAAGCTGACATTCATCCACTGCACCATATTCATCGAATAATAAATTAATTCACCGTAAATGCAGACAATTTTATGAATGGAGGTGAGGTCTTAACCGTCTTATAGCTAACTACCAGTAAGTTGGTTCTTTAATAAAACTAGACTATTTGTATGGAAAAAATTGAGTTAGTTATTTTTTTCCAAGAAACATTCAATTTAAATTCAGATCGTTTTCTACGGTCTACCTAAAAATAAAATGAACATCATCTTGTTTCTCGTCCTAAGTCAATAAATAAAAATTTGCCTGATAATAATGTAAAGTTCCTTTCTTACTACAAAAGCGTTTTTTGTTCCAGCCATAGCTGACTTTTACCTATTTAGGTAAAGCTATTGTTTCATGATATTTTGGGTGTCGTTAGCCTTTCGGCCATCATGGTAACTGTTTATTGTAACCTGAGAAGAAATTGTCGTCTTGTCTCGTAACAAAGTTACAAATTAAGATTTTTTTTAGACTGGCCTAGGTCACGAATATGACTATAAAATGTCAGTCAATCCAATATGGCGATTGTAGAAAAGCCTACAATCTACCTGACATCACAATAGTGTGCACGACACCTCAAACCACGACAGTCCTTGAAGGTCGCACAGCTTAACTCGGGGTGGACCCGTTAAGTTTAATAATAATTTTCGTGAAGACAACCTGACATTTATCAGTTAACTGAACGCAGGTTATTTTGACAGTTATAAAACGTTAAAGCCGTATATTTATTAGAATTAATGATTATATTAGAATTCTAAGTCTACCAGCTATCTATTCCTTCACTAATTATTTTGATGCGGTCAAAATTGAAGCTTCTTTGGTAATGTTTCAGCTTAATAGCCAAAAATATAGCGGCTAAATGGCAGCAAACGACCGTAAAAACAACACCCCGTTTTAATAGATTCTTGATCTACTGACTTTTCTTTTGCGTGGGTGATTTACTCGTTTGAAAATTAATTACAATGTTTTGAGATAGCGAACATCTAAGACGTGTAAGACCTTCAAACTTTTCAATCAAAACACAATTGTTGATTAATAATTTACTTTTTAGGGTTCTGTCCCCGAAGTTTAAAAACGGGATTCTATTACTAATCCTCGCTGTCTGTCCGTGTGACCGGCCCTCCGTCAGCCGGCTGTATCTCATGAACCGTAAAATGGAAACAATTGAATTTTCACTGATTGTTTATATCTATAGCGGATTTATAAAAAAATTATAAAAATAAATATTAAAATTAAACGGCCCCTTTAATACAAAAAACTTGACGTTGGCTATTTTTGCTCTACTTTTGTCAAGGCTGTATCTCTTGAACCGTAATAGCGGTAACTCAAAAAAGTCTATATTCTGTTTTTTGTGCATCGTATAGCTTGTGAAATTGCGCATCTAATGAACTAAGCGAAATAGCGCTATCTCTACAGGAACATTGAAAAAAACCACTAAAAATATTTACGTAACTCGATTTTGTCTTACTTTTCTAAGAAAATATGCAGTATACCTGGCGATGGCAATCCGGTTTATTCTAAATCCGAATTAACCGGATAATTTATCAAAAAACATTAACCGGTTATAAGCATCGAAATCCGGTTAGTTCGAATAATTATTTGTAGTAATTGATAATATTTTTAAACAAGAATTAATTAGCTTGTGAAAGTAAATACAATACCTACAATACAATATGATGATTTAAACTTAAATTTTAGACATAACAAATTACAAAGTACATATATACACATAAAATAAAAAATTTAATACAAAATAAGTATATGACAAGAAGAGGCAGTCGGTGTTCAGTCTCTTCGTGATAAGCTGCAGGTAGCTGTTGTCGCACAGCTAGCGCATCAGGGACGACATTCAGTTGCGGATGATCGCGTAAAAGTCGTCTACGCGTGCATCCACAAATATCCCCGATACGTTACAGAACACGGCAGCCCCATCACCAACCTGGACCCATTGTTATACTGGACACGCAGGGTATTCCAGCATGGCTGTGTGTAACTGACCCATATAATGCACGTATAAAATGACTGGCAGTACTCTCTAAACAGACCCGTTTTTACGGCCGTACTACATCATGCAAAACTACGGGCCAGCATATTGGCTCTGACTGATAATGCTCTGCGTTCCCTTTCCACATCTACATCATCCATGAGGGTCTCGGAGACCAAGAGGCTGAACTTCGACACTCTTTTGAGTTACTTCTACACTACCTGCCAGCGAGACGGGTGGAACGGTTATATGTTTTTGAACCGGTTTTAAAAACCAGCTCGCTTTTACTTACGTTTTACCTAGGCCCACGTGCCTCCGCATACGGCTCACAAATGCTGAACAGCTTCCTGCGACTACTGATCGCTGGGCTCAGCAGTACCATGTCATCGGTGTTGCTTATGTTATTTTCTACCACACCATCAATAGAACAGCCAATCCCGGTACTGCTAAGCCCCTTCATCAGACGGTCCATGTACAGGTTGAAAAGCCGGGGTGGAGTCAGCCCGCTTGCTGCACCCCACATACTAACTTGGTCATGTCCGAGAGTAACCCTAACCATCTGACACAATTACGTAGGTTGCCGTACCAGTGCTTAAAGAGCAGCACCAACTCAGATGGCAACCCTTTATCGCCCGTCAGTTTCTACCACAACATGTCATACGTCAGATCAAACGCTTTAGATAAATCTAAGAAGCAGGCCTAGACAAGTGTGCTTCTGCTAGTGTAGTACTGGACGGTGTGCTCAGTAATGCTGATTCAGTGGACAACCCAGATCTAAAATTCTGATCTAAAACTGAACTGAAGGTCGTGCAAGGTAACATGTTGACCGAGGTTTTCATTAAGCACCCCGTCCAGCACCTTCGCTGTCACCGTTGCTAACGATAAAACCGCTTAAATCATATTTTTTAAGGTACCTAAAGAACCTTGAGCTTGTTTGTTTGTATAATTCTAAAATAATTTTCTGGTTTCACTAGATTTCTTTTTAGGTCATCACTGTTCCGTTGATTTTGTTATATTAAAACCACACGCTATGTAGAGTTTTTGTTAATGTTTCACTGTAATCCTAATAAACACAAATGGCAGATAGATAGTTAGTTGTATATGGACTTGTAAAGTGTTCCTTCTTGTATGTATTTTACAATATTTTTATTACTTATATTCTTTACATATTTTCTGGTTCTGTTACTGGTTCTGGTGGTGACGATACATTCAGCGTTCATGGCCTAGCCATTTGACAAACAGGCTGATTCTACGATCCATAAGGTTGAAATCAGTAAACATTGCTCGCACACCAGTCATGTTTTCGGCCCTGATCGACTGAACTGATTAACGGTATGTAGAGATCATCCAGAGATGAATAAGTATGTGATCTGTGAACGAGCTGCAAAATGCTGCTTACCGTTATTTAAAACTACCACATTATTATTTAAGGTTGCAAACTATCTAGACAAATTGGAAATGAACTCTGTAGGATCGTAGTCTAGTCATACTTTTAAGCAAATACCAAAATTTGAGTGAATTGACATCTTTTTTTTTTTTATTCTTAATTTTTAAGGGACTTTGAGTCATTGGAATGACTAAGTCAGCCCCGAAATTGACATCTTAGTCTTCATTATTCGCACGTCAAGAGTAATTTAGTTAAGTTTAAGTAAGTAAAGTAGGAAAACAGGATCGCCCTATCGGATCTCCACCTCAAAGTCGGCGGGCCCGGCCGCCAAGCCGACGAAATGACAAAATACTGCTAGATATTTATTTTTTAAAACTGGAACGGTTCCGTTTTATTTGAGAATACCTACCGGCCTGGATTTGTAACGTCAGCGTGGACTTGTATGAGAAAAAGAAGAACCCCGCGCCAGCTTTATAAAAAATATCAGTCTAATAACATTCATAGCCGTCATGTCCCAGTTTAGCCGCGCTGGGCTACATCGCAGATTTTGTTGTGTGTTGACTCTATTGAACAACATTTCATTTTCACTAAACAATCTACACCAAAAATAAACAAGCTAGACCTACATCGGTTACACTGCACATACTTACTCTGAGAAAAGTAAGAAACTCTACTAAAGGTTCAGCACTAAAGTTAATACCTGGATATTTACCATGATTTGAGTTTTGATGAAGACAAAAAAAGAGGGTAGATCAATATAGTATCTGCCAATAAAAACTAACTCGCAGTGACTTCAGTTGTTCCGTGATCATGGCGCATGTAACTGTGCCAAAATATTGGAGAACTCAAAACTCAAATCATGGTAAATATCCCGTAGGTATCTACGCCCTAAGTTCCTTAATTATTGTATTAAAATAGCAAAGAAGGTTATTTATAGAAATAGATAAGATATGATTTATATATATATATATATATATATATATTAAAATATATAATATAGCATACATATGTAAAGCTCTTAGAAAATAATAGATATAAGCAATAGACAAAGGATAAATAGAAATACGTTAAAATGCAATAAGGTTACATTAAGTCTCTGATCATGTTAGAGGAATAAGAATCACAATAATAAAAAAAAAATATCCCGTTATTAACATTAGTGTTGTAAATAACCATGATAGTTTCAAAAGTTTTATTGTACTAAAGGTTTCATAACAATATAAAAAAATAAACGTTTTTTTTCTTTACCAGTACTTTGTTGGCAAAAATAAAAGTGTACCTAGTGAGTTTAATCAGACTACATTTTAGCCGATCGTGTTACTCCGCTGTTCAACGTTTCTGTTGAACGAGCTATGTACGTTCCGGGAGGTCTACTTTCAAAAACGAAATACGATGTTTCGTGTAACGGATTGTACATTTTTCTTAAAGATAGATGTTTCGAATCCGAAGACCGATTTGTTCTTTCGATGAAACTGAAAATTATTTTGAAATGTATTCATTTGAACTCCTACCCGCGGTTTAGCACTCCCTACCCGATATAAAAGTAGCCTATTTATCCGGATTGTATTCTACAAAATAACATCTTGATCTGTTCAGTACCTAGGTTTTAAGATATTATTATATGGGTTCCCGAGAGCTGGTGACTATTTAGCATAGCGCATTAGCATAGCGCATTAGCATTGACATACAGCTGGGCAAGGCAGCCAGCGTCTTTGGGACGCTGATTGGTATTGATACGGACCAGTTTTGTTCTACGACAAAAATTAACGAAGTTATGACCAAATTACTAGCGAAGTTCACCGAGTTGCCCGCCGCGATAGCTGTGACGTCACTTAGTCCGTCGCCGCCAGTTAGCCCTTGGCTGTGATAAGGCGCGCAGTTTTTTTCTTGATTAATTGTGGTTTTAAAACAAATTCAGTGTCCAATTTGTGTAAAATCACCTTTATTACTATGTATAAGTATTGTATAGTGCCGAAATGTACAAACACTTCTATTAAAACGCCAGGATAACTATTTTTTTGCGTACCGAGGGACCCAAAAAATTGGATTTCGTTGTAAAATGAGATGATAAAACTCCACTTTCTGTCCAGACTATAAGACATTGCTGTGAAGATCATTTCGATGTACGTACCTACATAATAATACAACCCCCCTTCCCCCAAAAAAACTCCCCTTTTTAGTATCTTCCAAGCGGAGAAACTTTTAAGAATTTTCTTTTTTGGGTCATGCAGGGGATAAAAAATAATTTTGAATGCAAAAAAAATACTTCCCCCTTTCCCCCTCTAGACTCCCTTTTTATTCAAAAATCTAAATTCGGCCTAATTTTGAAATTAAATCCAAGATGGCTGACATTTTTTATCGCAGTTTTCACTCTTGGATATTGATTTTTACAAAATCTAAAACGTAGGTTACGAAAAGGGGAACTAAATAAATAAAAAATAAACAATAAACATAACTGCCGCGAGCAGCTTGCGTACTCCTAAAAAACCAGTTACTCTATAAAATTGTACTTACTTATATAGAGCAAGGTGAAAAGATATATTGGCGGATCGATCACTGTAATTTTTGTAGTTTCCAACCACGGATTTCAACGCTGGTGAACTTGGAATGATTATCCAGGTAATCAAAAACCATGAACGAATCAACTTTTGGAAGGTTATCTGATTAAGCTTGCACAAAACCAGCTTCTACTTTATTAGTACCTACTCATATTTAAGTACGTTTTAACTGAAATATTACAAAATTACACTCTAAACAATACTCTATGTAAATAATTTGCCAAAATAATGACCAACCGCGTCGCCGCTCCGCTCGGTTCGGGCGAAGTGACGTCACACGCACCCGCGTACATTGATTTTACCGGCAGGAACGACGTAATGTTTATTACTTAATATCTTCATATGTAATGATCCGATTTTGATAATTCAAAAAGATATATAATTCTTATGTCATAAAGAATAACGTGGATAATAGTTCTAATGAATTTGCTTTAACTTTACTGATCCTCATTGTAAATAACTAGTTCTAATTTGTTTATATTATTTGATTATATGGTTACATTAATTATCTACATCTCCAAAAACTAAGTAACTTTAGAACTATATAGGTAGGTATAATATAAGGCCTTTAGCAGGAAGAAACAGAGCTGTCAGTTGATGCGTCCCTAGTGAGTAGGTGGCTAGGTGGAAGCTTCCGGTTCGTTTTGTGCGACCCGTAATCCGAAATTTCGTATTTAATTTTTCAAAGTACGCCTCCTATTTCACGGGTTAGGTTAGATACATACCAGGCCGGAATTGAATGCAACTTCGTTATTACGGGATTATGGAGAGCCTTTCCGGAATTGTACTGCACGAATTGCACTAGGAATGTTGCACGAATTGCACTGCAATGTACCTCTTTATTTTGAGTGTGTTTAACGCTGAACAATAAGGCAGTAAGTTGCTATGTAAAAAATACAGAATTTTTTGCAAACGAATATGTTAGCGTCCGTTAGGCAAGAAAGTTACCGATTGGCTGCTTCAAGACTGATAAGAAAAGTGACGACGCTAATTTTGAAGGGCCGTAGAAAGGGGAAAGGGCACGTAGAAGGGAGCTAGTAGATACCAGGTAAAAGCGACGGACAAATAATTTTTTTTTTATTCCAAATCTACAAAATATTTCGGAAATCTAATAAAGCGAGCGTCATATAGGCGTTATACCCCATGTTTCAGAGAGAATGTTATGAGCCGTTAGTTCTGTGCCTGACTTCTCCCCGGTCGTATTGATCTGCTGTTCTATCGGATTATGACAGTGAAGGTATTGAGATTATTCCTGTGTTTCTGAACACTTGTGCACTATAATTATGCCCTGCGCACATGGCTAGTCTCCGTTGAGATAAGCCGCCGTGGCTGTTTGCCTAGGAGGACATCATTCCTCTATTCTATTCTCTTTGGTAAGCGACGGACATTTCCGAAAGCTTATAATATCAGGCTCAGGAATGCATAGATTAAGCGATACTTAAGTCATGATGATCGCTTTTAGTAGTAAGGAGAATACATCTACGTAGTTTAAAAAGTAATAATAATGGACCAGTTGAGCTATCTATAGATTGTTTGCAACAGTCTGCAGTTAGCTCAATTGTTTCAATTGTAAATACCAGAATATTAGAATGAAGAAATATTTAGTAACAATTCCGCGTATAACCTTCTCTGATAGTATTCATCAAAGTAAGTTGTCTACTAGTTTCGTCTCTCCACGAGACATCTTCAGGACACCACAATACTCGACCTTGACATTGAGATTGGTAAGCACAGCAACACCGACAGAGTCCCGCCAGTGATGTTGCCTCTCCGAGCTCCGCGCGCCAAGTGAAGCATTGCCCGCAAAACTCCCCTTTATATAGTCACGGATCAAACAGTGCGCACACAAAGTTCATAGTGTGTGTGTGGCAGTACTATTGTTTGAAAAGATTCGTAATAACGGTGACCTAGGCAAACCTGTACTAAGTTCATTCAACAGTGTATTATTACTATATTTTGTAATTTCTAAATTTTCTAAGACTGACATCCTAAATCCCTTATCACAAGTATGTAAAATAGAAAAACAATGATTTTGACTTAAAGAATGACCAGATTCCAATAAATGTTTTGCAAAGTTAGATTTTTCTGGATAATTGTTTCTATAAGCAGCTAAATGTTCTTTATACCTAACCTGAAAACTACGACCCGTTTGACCTACATAAATACCATTACATTCGTCACATACCAACTTATAAACACCCGATTTTTTATTGTTATCTAACCTATCTTTACCGTTACAAATCTGTTTTAATAAATTGTTTGTTTTGAACGCTGCGTGTACTTTATGTTTAGACAAAACTCTTGAAACTCCGTCACTCAATGGACCTAAATAAGTTAAACTGCCCACAAATTTGTCTATCCTTTCTGGAGCTACGGGATACAATAAGGAACGGATAATGTTTTGTTGTTTACTTCTTATTAAACCATCAACCATCTTTCTACTATATCCATTACTTTCAGCCGTGTGGTAAATAATAGATAGCTCTCTGTTAAAGTTCTCCTGAGATAAGGGTACTGACATCATTCTATGGACAAAACTACGGTAAGCTGATAGCTTATGTTGGAATGGATGACAAGATGAATTTGGTATTGTAATATCTGTGTAAGTAGGTTTTCTGTAAATTTGAAAATCATGCCTATTGTTTAACCTAGTTATTGTCAAATCTAAAAAGTTCAGTGAACCACCAATTTCTAATTCAAGTTTAAATTTTATTTTTGGATGAATTGCATTAAGTTTGTTAACGAACAGTTCTATTTGACGCAAACTTCCAGTCCAGCATATGATAATGTCATCTACATAACGATAATAATATAAAATGTTTGATTCCCCTATAATGTTTTTATTCTCAAAACTGTCCATGAAAATGTCTGCCATAAGTGGACTTAGTGGTGAGCCCATAGCTAACCCTTCTTTCTGTTTGTAATATTGATTGCCAAATTGGAAGTAATTTTGTTGCATACCAGTATGCAACAGTATGCAACAAAATTACTTCCAATTTGGCAATCAATATTACAAAAAAAATAAAAACATTATAGGGGAATCAAACATTTTATATTATTATCGTTATGTAGATGACATTATCATATGCTGGACTGGAAGTTTGCGTCAAATAGAACTGTTCGTTAACAAACTTAATGCAATTCATCCAAAAATAAAATTTAAACTTGAATTAGAAATTGGTGGTTCACTGAACTTTTTAGATTTGACAATAACTAGGTTAAACAATAGGCATGATTTTCAAATTTACAGAAAACCTACTTACACAGATATTACAATACCAAATTCATCTTGTCATCCATTCCAACATAAGCTATCAGCTTACCGTAGTTTTGTCCATAGAATGATGTCAGTACCCTTATCTCAGGAGAACTTTAACAGAGAGCTATCTATTATTTACCACACGGCTGAAAGTAATGGATATAGTAGAAAGATGGTTGATGGTTTAATAAGAAGTAAACAACAAAACATTATCCGTTCCTTATTGTATCCCGTAGCTCCAGAAAGGATAGACAAATTTGTGGGCAGTTTAACTTATTTAGGTCCATTGAGTGACGGAGTTTCAAGAGTTTTGTCTAAACATAAAGTACACGCAGCGTTCAAAACAAACAATTTATTAAAACAGATTTGTAACGGTAAAGATAGGTTAGATAACAATAAAAAATCGGGTGTTTATAAGTTGGTATGTGACGAATGTAATGGTATTTATGTAGGTCAAACGGGTCGTAGTTTTCAGGTTAGGTATAAAGAACATTTAGCTGCTTATAGAAACAATTATCCAGAAAAATCTAACTTTGCAAAACATTTATTGGAATCTGGTCATTCTTTAAGTCAAAATCATTGTTTTTCTATTTTACATACTTGTGATAAGGGATTTAGGATGTCAGTCTTAGAAAATTTAGAAATTACAAAATATAGTAATAATACACTGTTGAATGAACTTAGTACAGGTTTGCCTAGGTCACCGTTATTACGAATCTTTTCAAACAATAGTACTGCCACACACACACTATGAACTTTGTGTGCGCACTGTTTGATCCGTGACTATATAAAGGGGAGTTTTGCGGGCAATGCTTCACTTGGCGCGCGGAGCTCGGAGAGGCAACATCACTGGCGGGACTCTGTCGGTGTTGCTGTGCTTACCAATCTCAATGTCAAGGTCGAGTATTGTGGTGTCCTGAAGATGTCTCGTGGAGAGACGAAACTAGTAGACAACTTACTTTGATGAATACTATCAGAGAAGGTTATACGCGGAATTGTTACTAAATATTTCTTCATTCTAATATTGTGCAATGGATTTCCGCAAAGTAACGCCTGAATCTATTATTTATGTAAATACCAGTTTAATTTCTTTATATTATTTGATTGTTATTTTCTTTGTCAATAATAATAATGTTATTTTATTTTTATATATTATACTTATGGGTACCAAGAAAAATCTGGAAGTGCATCCCTGTGACCCCACTATACAGGCTATCTTGTCATAGTGTGGGGAACAAACTCTAACTCAAGGAACTCTACGTCTTGTCATTTCACTAGAAAATTGAAATAGCATTTAATAACCCTTTTCGGAAATAAACGTCTTATCTTTAAATATTTTTTATTACTAGACGTCATCATATGATGACGTCATTATTCATTCATTTACAAATCGACCATAAACAGTCTCCATCGCTGACCGCTTACCTACCTCGTTTAATTTTGATATTACATTCTGACATTAGCATTGCAACTTTATTCTTAGTCCCCTATTTAATTCATTTTCCCGTGCAATTCATTCAATGGCTAAAACCACAATATGACATTATAAAATCTATACGTTGGTCCATTATTAACCAACTATCCAAAAGCTCATTTCATTGTTCATTAAGCAAGTGACGAAAGTCCAAACGCACTACGAATAGCTAAAACAAATAACGCAGGCATTAATTACACGACGCTAACGTATGTCATTAAACAGCTTCTAGTTAAATGATGATGACATCCTCCTAATTTCAGGCGCGGCGGCCAATCTTAATGGAGACGAGCCATGTGCGCAGGACATATTGTAGTGCACAAGTGTGTGCAAAAACACAGGTTACTCACTAGAACGGCAGACCGACACGACCGGGGAGATGTCAGGAGCTGGACTAACTGCTTAAAATTTGCTCTCTCTATCTCTCTCTATATCTAGCTATTGGGATTTTTAGTCTTATGTATACGGTAGCCAGTTTAACTATTAAAATAACTCAAGCTAGCACTACTCAAAGGTTTTTTTAATAACCGGACGACGTTGTCCACTTCTTAACTTGACTACTTCCAAAGAGAGACACGCTAACATAGCAGGGTCGTGTTTGTAAGAAATGAAAATAGAATGTACTTAATACGTGTAGCAACTACATCGATACACCACCGTACACGTATTGCCTTGCGACAGTCAGGATAAAATAATTTTCTAGCAATAGAATACTTAGTGATTGCAGCATTCATTATTTTCTCTGTAGTTAAATTAAGAAAAACTAATAATTTTGTTAATGTTTGCACGAAAAACTGTTATTTGAACTACCGTTTTCATAAAATGTAGTATTTTAACTACCTTTCAAGAAATAAAAAGAATACCGAGCACCAATTTTAGACAAGGTTATGTAAAGCGTAATTTAACACAAAATTCGTGTAGTTCAGGCCTAACTACCATGAAATGCTAAATAATCATATTCATAATGGTAGGAAATCAGTTTTACGCCTATTGTACTGTTGTGATCCATCAGAGTCATAATCGATATTCAATTAGTTCTGGTGAGCGACTGCAGTTGACGTTCTTAGGATAGTATAAAGGGGGCACAAGATGGCGGCTTGGTAAAGGTTTCAATTTAATTAATATTGTAAATATAAATAAACTAAATGGCCTTTTATAGTAAAAATGGTTTCTATACCAAATCAATTTTTTTTAAAACCTCTGTAAACGCATGTTGTAAATAACACCGCAATGCAGCAGGCGTCTTCAACTCAACTGCAAGATTCAAGGCACACGTTAGTGACCTATATTTATAGTCTTTAATAATATTACGCATGTTATGAATTTAAGCAAAATTTAGTCATCTTTTGCACATGTTCAGCAATATTCTTCAACTGAAATTCATATTCTCTTCTTTCTTTCCTCTGATATTAATTTCCCCCTTGATTTTCAATCCTGCGTACATCCCTTTATATTCTCATTCATCAAGTATAATTGACGTGTCAAAAGCAAAGCAGCTCTATCTAGAAACAAAATTTTGTAGCAGAGACTTGTATTTTCTTATTAAATTATTTCTATCCTTATCTTCTAGAACTTTTCGAATTGAGTTCTAAATTTAGAAACAAGCTTTGTAAACTAGTGGCTGAATTGAGATAACAGACCTATTATCTAATCTAAGAAAAGATAGATATTAGAATATACCTAAATTATTACACATATAAATCGTAACTTCACCTATAGGCAAACTAATATCAATAGAAATAGGTACTTGCTGCTCAAATGTATAGATTACTCTACATTTGGGTAGTGTGGAAAACCACAAACACGTTACAAAATGGTATCACTACTTTTTATAAAAAGTCCTCCACCGCGTCTGTTTGTCTGTGTGTCTGTCTGTTCGCGATAAGCTCAAAAACTACTTTTCATTCGGCTTTCACTTATTGATAGAGTGATTCGAGGAAGGTATAATTTGTCAAGGTTTTGTTAAAATTGATTAAAATATAACGAGAATTGGTGGAAGGGTCGCGAAAAGTCAAGCCAACGCGGAGCTTTCATCGAAAACGCTGCCTAATCCCTTTGAGATACAACAAAACAATTCAAGTTAAAGATTTAATTTCAATCTAATTCACATATTCGACGCATCAAGCTGATGCGATCCTACTACAGACAAAACAAACATTAGCCGTGGGAAGGCGGGGCGGATTCTAATAGTTTCTAATAAATACAAAAACTCTTCAAACCGTTCAATATTTCATTTACGCATAATCTTGGCTGAAGCCAAAATTACCAAGGTTTTGAAAAATTAATTTTTCATTTTCCAAACAAATTTACACGTATGAAATTTGTACCCAACTTAATCATATATAAAAACTGCTTTTACGAAAACATCTTGTATTCGTAAGAAATTAGATTTCAAATTAGGTTGGTCTCATCCATCACTCACGTCTTGCTAGACTAACAGATAATGTATCGCTGGTTTATCAAAGCTGGTAGGGACAGCTTTATTTTTTTGCGAAGATGCCTGATAAATAAAGACCACCGACCTTCGTAAAAGAAACTTCTTATTTAGCTATTAGTAAAGTTATGGTTGTTAGGCCGTGGGGTCGCGGCGTACGAATATCGACCCCTCCAACTCAACCCGTGGATGTCGTAAGAGCCGACTAAGGGAACCTACCAGAGGAAGGGCAGCAGCTTCGTTCTGAGTATTTTTAAACACCAACACTGCGATCACCAGTCCGCCTGCTAAGCGTGGTGATTATGGCAAATCCCCCCCTACATGGGAGACCATCCACTCGATGGACCGACGACATCGTAGCGGTCGCAGGGAGTCGATGGATGGAGGCGGCTCAGGACCGTTATTTGTGGCGTCGTACGGGGGAGGCCTATGTCCAGCGAGTGGACGTGTGTGGGCTGATGATGAGGAAAGTTATGGTGTATTATGGCTGAAGTGGCAGTATGCAGGTCATGTAGCTCTCAGTACTGATAACCGCTTAGGAGTAAAGGTTCTCGAGTGGTGGCCACGATGCAACGCGAAACGGAGTGTTGGGAGACTATCCACTCGATGGACCGACGACATCGTAGCGGTCGCAGGGAGTCGATGGATGTACGGCTATTTGTGGCGTCGCGACGCCAAGACGCGGCGACGACGCGACGCCATACAACGCGTCGTATGGGTTAGGCATATGTCCAGCAGTGGACGTGTATGGGCTGATGAAACTTATGGTGTCTCACACTAGAAATCATCTTCTAATTATTGGTCTGGGTTAAGAAGTACTCGCTCCTAATAATATATATCTAATTTTAGATAATACAGATTTTGTAGGTATAGGTGTAACCTCTGTTAAAATAAAAAAAGGAAAGCCTATTTTTGTTTTAACAGAGGTTGTTTTTGAGAACATGGAAAAAAAATCATGAACATTATGCTCCACAACCTTTGCTGAGATAGTTTAGGTTTTGTTGTCAACAGAATCGACACGACATCAGTAACTAACTCAACCTTTGTATACTAATAATGGTCGCCGTTTGGTATATGGTTTCGATTATTTTTTACATAGACTGATAAAAATATCATACCGCCATCATCTATTGCTTCAGAAATAAAAACTTTTACGACGTGCCACACAATTTTTCTCTATTTCATCTAAAGCATTTGTTTCCGTCATATTTTTTTCACGGAACCTAATTTATCATGAAACCTTCTACAGCCGCTGAATATATTCAATTTGTCACAAACGCAAGCGGATGAAAACGATGTCACTTATTATGATGATGTATTGTCTTTTTATGTACAAGGTGAACTAGCTCAGTGCTTCAATTTTATCGCACTTATATTATAAATGCAAAGGTTTGGATGTACATATAGTATACGTGGGGATGGAAGGATGTTTGTGTTTTAATTCATTACGAGAAAACTACTGAACGAAAATCTGAAATTTTGCGAAAAAGTTGGGTCTACCTCCTGTTATAATTATAACACTTAAGCTACATTTTTCATCCCATAAATCAGTTCTCATGGAAACTCTTCAGAATTTCTTCAGAGAAATAACCTTACAAACTTTATACAGACACAACTAGTGCAAAGCCGCGCGCAGAAGCTAGTAGATCGCATGGGAGCTTAGTAAAAAATGTATAAAGCTTATTGATGTGTTGCATATACAAAACATAACATTATGGCTAGCTGTAACCGTCTTATTAAACCTTAGTTAACCTTACTATCAGAGAACCTTAGGCCTTAGGACCAACATTGAAAATCATAATTGTTTTTACGATGTATTTTCACTAGTTTATTTCAAAAAACTAAAAATCTTTTCAATATGCTTGACTTATTGCCTATTTTCTACAGTCTTGCCAACAATATTCACATTTGTTAGGCATAGTAATCATTTCTGCTACAACTTGTACGGAATGTTTGGTCGAAAGCGAAAAGGCGGTACGAAAATAGATTGTGACAGCAATAAAAATATATTTTGAAGTAATAAAAAGGTGCTAAAATGTTTTTCGGTACCTTTCTAACTTATGTATGAAGAAGGTCCTACTGTTATTTTATTTTTGAATATAGGTGGTGTTCAAACTGTTTAATAAAACAACAGAAATATTACGTAGAAGGCTATGAACCTCTCTCAAACGGAAACGGATCGGCCCATGCGGATTTGTTGTTGTTTCACGTCGAATGAAATGAGGCGCGCTATGAGTGAGAAAGCGCGTCTAACCGTCAAATACGAAGCTGTCATGTGGCTGTGTGTGTGTGCTCGGTGTCGGCACCATTTTTTCATATTTTTCGTACTTTCTGATTCATTTTGAATAAACGATTGATTTCAGAAATATTTTTGATTAGTTTTAATTTTGAATATATTTAGGATGTTTTAAGGCGACATATTTTCGAATAAAGATGCATAAAAAAACGCTTAAAAATGACTGGATTTGGCGGTCGAAATTAGTTTCGCTCTCATTTAAAGCTCATTATGTTTTTTGAAAAACTAAACCGCTGCAAACATGTCTATTTTTCATCCGATTACGTATGGAAAATTTCAATATGATCGGGGACATAGTTTCCAAATGAAGCGGAAAGTACGTTTGTATGGGGGCTAAGGCTATCCGTTCTTAAGCCCACGGTATTGTTGAAGTGATATCTGTCGCTACCTAAAACCTCATTACACGAAAGGTTTTTTAATCGACCCTACAGGTGGTTTTGCACACAATGCGTGCAAAAAGTTAAACAACTGCAGACTGATAGAAACAATAATACTATTGTTTTCAGCAGTTTGCAGTTTTTTCAACTGCTTCAACTGTTAATAATAGTTCTACTCGTATACGCACCTTATTCTGAGTCGACAAAGTATTAAAAACTGATTAAAAAATAAGCTAAAATGTATGCAAAAAGGCAAATCCGATCAGGATTTTTGTTGTGTAGAAGTAAAGAAATCAATCTCTACATTCATTAAAACCGTCGTATTTATAATAGAGTGACTAAATAAATGCCTCATATAAATAATATAGTAGTGAGAAAAGTTTCCATCATGCCTTTTTTCTTCTATAAATGGCTATATACGCTGGAAGCTTAAAAACCCAGATTCATAAGTTTTTGAAAATAATACCCTCCGAACCACTGATATTAAAAAGCATATTTTTATACATTCTGGTTATTACTGGTTATGTTCGGTTCGATATTAAGTCATTTTGATATGGTTGCCTGTTCCGATATTAAAATAGACCGTACTTGAAAGCAAATCGTTTAATGATTTCGCTTCTGATACGAAAAGATCTTATGAGTTTACTCTGAGAGTATATTTACAATATTGGAGAGAGGGTCGCTTTTTTGAATTTATTGAGATAATAATTTCTTTATATAGGGTACGGTAGGGATATTTATATCATATTATTTTTATAATTCAAAAATGTGACTCATAAAAACATATAATTATGAATAAGTGCCCAAGAAGAAGATTTATAACTTATTTATTTATACAAACTATTTCAAAAGCCATTTTTAATTGGGGAATTGGTAAATTTCAAACAAACCAAAAAAAAAACCAGCCCAAATACAAGATAATAAATTCAAAAAAGCATACCCGCACCCTACAAGGGTTGCTTTTCCTATCACAAAAAGGCCCAGTTAATCATTAGTAGATAACAAATGCAAATCTATTTGTACGGATAAGTTGGGCTCGATTTATCACCACCATAAATCAGTCTGTGGTTTTGTAATAATTCCATGCAAATTGAAGATAGTAGGATGAATAACTAGGCACTGAACTAGATGTGTAAATTTGGCTGGGGTATTCAAACATAGGGGATGGAATTTTAACGTACTTTAAATGGAAGAGTCCTCTAAACAATATAAAAGTCGGACCACTTATAAATTAAGTACCCATAACACAAGTTCTGCTTAGCTTGGAGCTAGATGTTGCTGTGTGGATTGTCTAACATTATTATTATTATTATGAAGACTAAGCAAAGTTTTATGCTATCGTAAAACTACGTAAACTACACAGCAACAGAAAAAAGGTTAGTTTTGTGACGAAATGTTACACAGGACCTTAATTTTGACTTCAAATATTGCATAGATTCAGCGCAGCCTCTCAAAATACGTTGGAAAAGTATAGTCCGCAAGTTGCACACCAACTTTTTTTGTGATGCTGTGTAATCGTTTTCACCGAAAAGATCTCAGTACTATTTTCTGAATTCCTTGTAATGATTTTGCATTTTTAATGTGTGATCCTAAAAACATCGTCTAGCCTCAAAGTAAGAACGCTCCACTTGTGTAATGGGCACAAGATAACTAATATGTACTAGTTCAAAGAAAGATATTATGGAGGTTTTTGATCTTAAAGATCTTCACTTCACTATTTTGTATTAATAAGCTTGAGGACAAGCGTTGAACAATTTGGCTTTTGTTTAAAAAACATATTTGTAAGTAAATATTATGTATGTAACGAGCTACATGCTATGAAGCTACGGCGGCGTAGCACGTGCTACGAAACTGTATGTTGTCGTTTTATATAATATGCATATAGTCCTTCATTTGACCACAACCTCACCGGATGAAAAGTGACGATGTGGCCGACGTTGTATCACGTCTAGAAGACAAACATTCACTCTTGACTTGAAGATACCCAGATTGTAATTTACCGGAAAAAGCAAGAAGCAAGAAAAACAAAGTTTCAATAGATAACCCCTTGATCTCGTTACGTTAAACTTATGTACCAACATCCTTCTCAACATCACATATACGCGTTCACTGCTGGAAAATACACACCTAGCTCAAACAAGCGGAATTGTGCCAGAATCGGTACGCTTGGCAGGCCGATTAGAGATCTCATCGTCAGTCGAGGTATTAAAAATACACCTAAAGAAGCTGCTACCCTTCTTCTTGTTGGTTCCTTTAGTCGGTTCTTCGGCACCCACGGCCTTAGTCTCGCCTCATTTTGTCATGTAATGCACCTTAAATCAAAGTGTTCATTCATTGCAGTGTGTCGGACATGTTTGCTGACGAGGGCGTGGATAGCTTCCCAGCTGTGATACGAGCTTGCTGCACCGTCGCGCTGCGTGTCGCCTGCACGCAAGCAGCAACAGCCTCCTGGCAGCGATGGCCAAAGACCTGGACCATCACTACCTGCAGCACTGAGTAGAGGTGAATTCAGTCCTTGCAACCTGGTACTGAGTGCATACCTGCCCGTGTCAGCAGTGTTGGTTTTGTATGGACTACTGTCCTGAAATAAAAGATTTATTTATTTATATATTCACAAAATCCACAGCTCTTATAGATAAACTTAAGGAAACTTAAACAATTATAACCTAAAGCCAATAAAGTAATTACTTTTATTAGATAACCTTGATCTCGTTACTTTACGTTTGTATAACCACATATTCATTATTTACTCGTATTATCTACCCCATACATTCGTATACCAAAGCACCGTAATTACCATCAAGCAGCATCTTTATTTCATCCGCTACGTTGCGCCCTCCTTGATAGTTCGCATTACGTAAGATGTTCTACTAAATTATCTCGTAACGCCTCATTTTCTGCGATACATCCCTAAATAATGATGGTAAATGATAGGAGATAGGAATTTGCGGTGTGGCGCGTTGGGCGAAGATCCGTTCTGCGACGCAGAAGGTTGCGGGTTCGATTCCCTCCTCGGGACAAATATTTGTACGATCTGCAAATATTTTTTCAGGGTGTTCTTGTCGTTTTTCTACGTATAATAAAAAAAAATATCTATCTATGTAATATATTGTATTATGTATATCAGTTATCTAGTACCCATAACACAAGCTCTGCTTAGCTTGGGGCTAGATAATGCTGTGTGAATTGTCCAACATTATTTATTTATTTATTTATAGGAGAGGAACATCATCATCGATGGCGCGGTAGATGTCTACGGGTATTTTTATAGGTATACATTTGAAGCCAAAAGCACCACCTATTGCACTCTTGTATTGTAAAAGTGTCTACTTTGTCAATTTGTATAATTAATAATTTTTCACTGTATTGTACGTGCCGGCGAAA
Organism: Eupithecia insigniata; assembly: GCA_947859395.1. Taxonomy (NCBI): domain Eukaryota; kingdom Metazoa; phylum Arthropoda; class Insecta; order Lepidoptera; family Geometridae; genus Eupithecia; species Eupithecia insigniata. The sequence goes on along the minus strand of OX401994.1, from coordinate 16,327,459 downwards.
CGAGGCCTATGTTCAGCAGAGGACGTGTACGGGCTGGTGATGATGATGATTGTACGTACAACATGCAAGTCTATAAAATTAAGGTTTTTCTCAAGATCCTAAAGTTATTTTTATTATGAACTAGCACGTTCAGCCGCGATTTATCGTGATAAGAAATAGCCTAGTTATAATGTTATTCCAGGTCCCAAATTATACCCATACCTACCAAATTTCAGCCCAATCAGTTCAGTAGTTTTTACGTGACATCCATACTCACAAACATTGACATTTATATGACGATTTTGACAATTACAAATTATCAAAATTCATTCATGGTTCTGCACAGAGATAGTATGAAGGTACTATACAATTTTAGTCAGTAAATTCTCATCAAATAAGATTCCATCAAACAAAAGTCAGGTCTAGAAGTTCCTTAACAGAGCGAAAAATAACATTAGCACCTAATATCGACATTCTAAAGCTTTTAAAATAACAAACTACTGAAACTCTACAGGGAAACTTCAATGAACTAGGGAACTCAAGACTGCCACGCCTTTCAAAGAACAAGTCACGGAACAAAATGAGCTTCCTGCTACATTACTCACGCTGTGGTGTGCGGCAGTAGGCACGCTTAGAGTTATTCAATTCAATTCAATTCATTTCTTGCAAGTATTATGATCTTAATTCAAGGTTATATATATATATATATAAGTATATATATATATGTATAAGTATATATTTGTTCGTACCTCTGTAATTACCTGTTCAAACTTCATATTAACTTCAATTCTGCAACAGAAATAGCTTAGAGAAGATATTTGATTATTGAGTCAGCGGACGAAGAATCGGATGTAAAATAAATAATTTTATAGCTATTTAACGACCGATGTGGCGCGGCCGGCGAAGGTCCGCCTGCAACGCCTCCTGCGTTGCGTGTTCGATTCCAACCTTGGGACAAATGTATATAAGATCTTTATCAAATATTTTTGCAGGAGTATTTTCTATGTATAATAAAAAATATCTATATTATGTAAAGTATTCTTTAATCAGTCATCTAGACCCCATAACAAACTCTGCTTAGCCTGGGGCTAGATGATGCTGTGTTGATTGTCCAACATTATTTATTTATTTATTCATAGCTCATATTACGACTTAACTATTGTCAGGTAAATTAATTATGTTAAATATTTGAAATTATTCTTTTCGCAATTAATTTCTTTTATCTTTTTATATAATTGCTGTGCAATTATTACGCAGCGGCGCATGCTCACGCTTTTAATCTTAGCCATAGATAATATTGTCAGAATAAATTATCGGTTCTAGAATGTTTGATATTTTTTGTAAATAATGGCATTACAAACCAAATAAATATTAGTGGCAAATATTTTGCGACTATTATTATCAAATCGAAGAAGGTTGAAACAAATTGTTTGAAAGCTTACATTCGTCTCTCATTATTTGAACTTGAATTTGCACCTTTTTCGCGTGTGCAACTGTGATTTGTTGAAGTTGCTGTTACCTTCTTGCTTTATACATACCTATTATTATTGTTCTGTTGGATTAAAGTTTTCATTCATCAATTTCTTTGTTTACCAAAAATATCTTGGATTCTAGACTCGAGTTTAGGCAGTGTAGCTACTGTTTGTACTTTACCTTGTGCGGCAGTTATTAACGCTGCCAATTTTAGAACAATTTGTTTTTGACGGGCGCAAGAACCTCTGTGAGTAGTACGGTGTACAGAAAAATAGCGCCGCTCTTGTTATAAAGCTACTGAAGCTATTTTTCATTAATTATTTTCATGAAGGTTTCTTGGTGAGATCTTTGGCACTTTTTATTCTTTTTATAATACCTTATGTAAATTTTCCTTAACCAGTTTTTATTCGTTTCTATGCTCTACGTCTATTTTAACCAACTGAAGTTGAACGTAATCATCATCATATCAGCCCATACACGTCCACTGCTGGACAGTGTAAGGCACTTGCCTAATTATTTGTCTCCTCTCTATTTGATAAACGATAAATTAGTGCCAAGGATGTCATTAATAATTCCAGTTTATTACACAGCACATTGGTGCTGAGTGTAATAGACTGTAGACCAAGCACAGTGTTGTTGTCTAGGGTTCAAAAGACAACAATGTCATCATATACATTGCGTAGGTAAATTATCGAAGTTGAAGTAATGCAAATAAATATTTTACGCGATAAATAATGTACTTTGTATTTTTTTTCTATTCTACCCTAGACAACAATTGCTATGCTTGGCCTAGTGGTTTTATGATAATGCTAATTGAATCCTTGAATTCACCACCGATCCGAACTAGGATAGGTGGTCAATATGTAAAAGCTTATTCATAATAGTCTGCTAACTTACAGCATTGCTAATTCTCACTCTGTCTTCTTCTATTGGCATAAGTTAGAGTGCGAAATAACACTGCTTTGCAGCTGTTTTAAGTTACCAGACCAATATGAATAAGCGGGCAAGAATTTAATACTTGTCTATTATAGCTAAGTCAGATTTCAATAAAGCTTTCTACCAAAAACGCAGTTTGAAGGTATTAAACATCGGTGTCTTTTGCGCTTATGATTATTGATATTAAACGCAGTATCAGGAAGTAACAAAACATGCATATCTAGTAAAACTGCAACATTTTAACTCCTATCTCCTTACCTATCACCGACACTATACCTTCCGAAGCCCATAAGCCTGCCGACGAACCAAAATTAATAACTTCCAGCACTAAGTCCCACCGACAAGCGTAAGTCGGTAAATGCGTTTAACTTTATAACTTTTAAATAGGGATCTTATTGGGGGCGATGAGGCGAGGTAGGACTTTATAGCTACAGGAGTAGAGGTTAAATTTAAGTGAATTTTATCAGGACTTTAAGCTATAGTTTCTGTTGCGTTATAAGGTAACTTAAGGTACAAAGGCTAAAACTTTATTATGATTTTAATAAAGTATAATTCACTCATTCCTCTCTTTATTTTGAGCATATCCTCGTAACGTCCAAATGATCCCGTAAGTGGGATCATTTGGACAAAATAACATTTTAGGACACTCAAAAAACAAATAAATGTAATAATTTGTAAACATAGATTATTTTACAAGCTTTTAGAGAAGGTAAGATAAAAAGGTTTTTTTTTTAAATATTGGCGTCCTTAAGTGGGTACGCCCTAGGTACAAACGTTCATAACTTTTTAATAAATTAATAAGATACTCAAAGGGCATGTTTTCACAAAATTTTCGTCAAAATGTTAATTAAGAAACTCCCTTAATTTAAATTTTATCAAAGACAAAAATTCGTGCTACAACTTTTTTTGGTAGGAATGCTAAAAATTTTGAATGAACGGTTGTTTTCTTCTTTCTTGTTGTGTAAATATTGGAAGACGGTCTCAAATAAATTGCCTGGACGAACTAAACGTCCATTTTTCCTGTTTTTTCGTTCAAATTGCATCAAGTTATGAATAAGTCAAATAAATAAAAAAAACTATTATGGAATAATTCCATGATAGCTCAGGACCATACCACTTTGTAGAAAGGCCTTTGGAAGACTCAGCCTAAAGAAAACTTTATTTCTTTAAGCAAAATAAGCACTTAGACATGTCAAATTTTAAACTAGTAGTTATCCCCTAACAATATAATCGTCGTGGCCATTTTAGTTTCATTCTTCTGATTTCTTCGAGCCCCAACGACGGAGGTCTATCTCGAGTGGTTCTGAAGTTATGACGGTTAGAAATTCTATTAGAGCCAAGCCTCGATCACTCAGATAACTAACTTCATGGGAGGAGATTATTGCTCCATAGACCTCATTCTCCTGATTTCTTAGATACCCAACAACGACGTCAACATTTGAGTTTTATTAACCAACAAAACAACCCTGTGTTACAGCATACAGCGGGGCAATGCAGCCAGCGTCTTGGGAACGTTTCTGACTGGTATTAATATGGATCAGTTAAGCTACCTGTAGATTGTTTGCAACAGTCTGCAGTTAGCTCAATTGTGTCAATTGTTAATACTAGTTTAATTTGTTTATATTATTTGATTGTTATTTTCTTTACCCTGTGTTAGTATAAAAACTTATAAATCTATAAAAAAAAGAATAAATTAAAATCTTTATTGAAAATAAACATAGTTGAAGATTGCGAAGAGAAACAATAAAAATATCAATGACTAATTGATAAAAACACCAGAAAACACTTAGGAAAAACTTAGATTAACCTAAACAGAAAACTAAAAAGAAAAACTTAGATGAACCTACGGATAAAACCATTGAAAAGTTAAAACTTTGACATAAATTGGCTGAAGAAAAATAAGTTTGGTAAACGAGAACCGAAAATAATTATATGAGTCGGAATGGTGCGCGAGAATATTAATGAAAATCACAAAAAACAATGAAAATGGAATTTCAGTCTTTTTTTACCTTCTGGAACGGTCAAAGAGGTTAGTTATGTTTTTTGTAGAGCACGGTATGAGAATACGACAAATGCAATGCAATTCGGTGCATGAGCTCCTGGTCGGTCATTCTAAACAAAACTATAAACACGGTAGAAAAAATAATAATTTGAAATGTAATCAATTACACGTTTCTTAAGATTTGATTGATTGTCCAAAGGGGAGGCCCTTTGGACCGCCTGATTACAAAAACTCCTCTACGGATTTGATTTCCTATCATCATCATCATCATCATCATATCAGCCGATCGACGTCCACTGCTGGACATAGGCCTCCCCTAAGGATCTCCACAATGACCGATATTGTGCTGCCCGCATCCAGCGATTTCCTATCAAATATCACGAAAATAGGATCACTCTGATTAGACAGTTATGCTGGAAGTGACTATTTTACCATAGAGTCGAATCATCCAAGCTGCCACTGAGAACTGAGCTCCACTTACTCCACATCCACTGCTGAACATAGGTTACCCCCAAACGACGCCACGAATAGCGATCCTAAGCCGCCTCCATCCAACGACTCCCTGCCACCGCTACGATGTCGTCGGTCCATCTAGTGGATAATCCAATAATAATATTAATTCTTAAGTTTAGTAAAATATTTGATTTCCGACAATTTCTATAAAAATCCACATTGTATTTTCTCTCTAAAGTTATAAGTAAAACTTTGCCTTTTAGTTTCTCATTTCTCCGTAGATGTAAACTCAAACGAAAAAGTTAAAGTATATAATAAGTAATTAAAGATTCTTTCTTCTAGAAAGACTTGGGTAAGTATTCAAAAGTAATTTTATCATTTTAAAGTAGTTCAAAGGAAACCAATCGTTAAGAATATTCCACTTTTCCTTTCACAAATTATTATAAGAGGCGGTTTCTAAGAGAATTAAACTTAAAGTTTTAGGAATAATGAAACATTACTTTTTCCAACCTAACTATAAAATAATGCACAGAACTACGGAAGCTTCACGATTCTTCTTCTTTTATGATTCAGAATCCGAGTCGATAATGTTTATTTCTTTACAACATCAAAACACATTTATAATTAGGCTTGAGGCGTATTTATCGTCACTGATAAAAGTCACAGGTATAGAAAATTGGCGGTATTTCACAGTGACAGAAACTAAATATATCACAGGCAGTGCCAGTGTCACGAGTGCAGGATATTATAAAGTTGTTATTTTATTAGGTACCTACGCAATAAATCGCTTCAGCTAGATAATATCGCTTCTATATTCTCTCTTTGCTAGTACACACCTAGTATTTTATACTTGGAAATTTGAAATGTATACCGCAATGTAACAAAGTTGTTACATTGGGTACACATACAATTCAAGAGGAATTTTCGTTACATAGCGGTACTATTGCTGCAATAAATATATTATTCAATCAGTAGACCAATGAATTTTTACGTGATTGGTAGAAATACTAGCTACTATTTTGTCACTGGTATTTGTCACTGGTATTTGTCACAGATATTTTGAAGTCACAGTAATGTAAGTCACAGGTATCGGATTTTGTCTAGTATAACCCAAGACTATTTATAATGTTAAATTGTTTAACATGAGGCATTGGTGTGCACTTCAAGTGCAGGATTCTTATAATTGTTACTGGATTTGTTAGAATGAAAATAAATTCATGCACGAAGGTAAGTAAGGTAAGTGTAAGTATATCGTAATTTCAACAATTACGATATACTTACCTTCGTGCATGAATTTATTTTCATTCTAACAAATCTAGTAACACTTATTTAGGCATGTCAATGCTTAATTTTATATTTTCATGAAGTAACTTTTTTGATTAAATTCTTGCCAATTAAGACTCATCAGCATTCAATTTGGTTCCTCCTCCATCGGATATAAGCTGGCCAGCTGGTCAACGTACAAACAAGGACCTAGATATGTTTTCCGTCAGTGATTGGCCTTGGCTGGTGGGATCTTGTCCGACCATCCTTTACAGTGGTAGCTAAATATTTGTCTAGCTAATGATAGGCTATTCCGGAAATGCTTGTTTGATGGGCCTTGATGGCTGGTTTGGACCAAGTTAAGGACGTTGAAGGAATTGATAGGTACCTACTTGTCTTATTAAAGGTATGGACTGCCATTGAATAGTTATAACTATAAATATTGTAGTTAAAAATATTGTAGTGAAACTGACGCTTGTATAAATTGCGTAATTATAGAAAGCGATTAAGAATGACGTCATCTCTCATGCAGACCTCACTTCAAATTCAATCTGAGCAGGACACCATGAGAAATATCGTCATTCTCGAGAATTTAAAATAAATACCACATTTCGAATACGACACAAAAAATTAAATGAATAATTGAACTTAAATTTAAAACACACTTGAAATTAAGGATGCAGTAAATGTTTTGGTCTGCCTCAAACTATTTCTTTACCAACTTCGAAAAAAATTAGGAGGTTCTCCTGTATGTATGTTTTTTTATGTATATCTGTCGATTTCGGGCTTGATATTGATGATTCTCATCCAGTGATAAAGAACACAATTCCAAGGTGGTTCCATGAACATTTTATTCCTGAGGGATAAGTATTTATCCCGCAAAACTTAAAAACAGTTTAAAACTATGGGATCCAAGGTCGGTTTTAGTTATTTCAAAACAATCAAATTATTATTTTTATTCTTTACTAAGTCGGAATCTCTAAACATGCACCCATCACCAAATGCCCTGAGCTATCTCAATTTCTCCCATTGATTGATTGCGTCACTCCGGCCTAAACGGTTCCGCACATTTTTCACCCGTGACACCCGCGACAATAGCTCCATTCAATGAAGGGAGGGATTGATAGTTTTTTTTAATTAACTTAGAGGAAAAATCTTTAACAGATTACACAGAAAAAAATGTTTGTTTACTTAGAAAAAACATTGGACATCAAACAAAGGAAAACGTAGCGAAGCAGGTACCGGCCAAGATGGAAGGACAAACTAGATTTGTTTGAGAAGATTGTGTCCACAATAACAACTCTGGACCGCGTGTTAAACCCTATTCATACTTCATTATGGAAACCCTTTGCCCAGAAGTGGGGCGATACAATGCTTATACCGGGTAGGTAATAATAAGGATAAGTAATAACTATAAACAGACATTTGATTGAGTGTCACCTAAAAGTATGGCCAACTGAATCACAAAGGCACGAAATGCACCAATTCATCTTTGAGCTTATCTGCTGGTTTATGAGTTGTTTGTGTTTTCAGATCATTTTAAATCCACAATATACTCGGATTCACTGAACAGTCAACCGAAAAATACATGTTTTGTTATTCATTTAAATTTTGCACACAAAACAATAAAAACTTGTGTAATTAAAAACAAAACCGAATTGCAATATGCATGCAAATTTCTAGGTATGTAACCAAAAAGCATGTTCCGTTATTACTGTGAACATTCGGAACCAAATTTTTATTAGTTTGGAAGTTACTATCAAAATATTTACATCGATTGTGTGTGGATAAAACTGGAACAGTCTAGTTTTAATTGTTCTGTGGTTGAACAGTAGGAATATTTTCAATGGACGTGAAAACAACAAACGAAAACAAATAGAAAACATCCTAGTAACAATTAAACGAGGATTAGTTTTGATCGAAATTGCTACGCCCTAGATTATTTGCGTTCCATGAACCAAGCCTAGAATCAACATTTCTAAAAAGCTCTCTCTAATTTAACGGCGCACCCATTCGTTATATACAACTTTCTGGTTTTACTTTTTTGTTGGTACTACCAGTAACATCCTGAAGTCCGCTTTTTATTTGGTGTAGTTAGTGACTATTTTCAAAGTATCCTTGCACCGCGTCAGTAGCATCATTCCCATATGGGGAGATAACGCGACGACGACGGTTGGAAATAGAAAGTTTTATACAGCTCTTACTCCTCACCGCAAACTAACCGCTCATTCACTTCAAACTAAGAAAAATAAAATATCAGAAAATAACTAAAGAAAGACTGATTATTAAAAAAAAATCCTTATCCTAAATGTTGCGTTCAGCAACAAAAGCACAATGTAAATGCACAAAAACCGTACAAAATTGCGCGAATGAATATGTATGAGAGGATTACACTGCACAATCTGAAGCTTGTTAGGGCTGTGTAGTGTGACATGTACGTTTTGTTTTTAATTTTACAGCCTGTGTGATGTTTTGGGGGATGGCAGTCAACTAATCGGAAAGATTGCGGGCATATTATTATTTTAATTTATCACATGCCAAGAAATATTGTAGTAACGATATTCTAGTGACTATCGATCACACTTTTTACCCATAGTTCATAAATTTTACTCCCATTATCGCCACTTAAATAGCTATATGTGACGTCACAACCAAAGACCAAGACCCTGTTATATCTGCTAGACCGTTCATGCACCAAAAACTTGACTCACGCATCAAAAAACGAATTAGCAAAAAGAACATTTCGCTAAAACTCACTACGACCTTTTTGCAATCAAACCCCCTATCCCTAAACTTTTCAACTTCTTAAAAGCCAACCCTAAACCGTACCCCAGAGAGTTAATATTCCGTATTCATCTCATTAACATGTACCGTGGAGAGATACTCAGGCGAAGTTGGTTATAACCAGACCCGGATTTCGGGTAGTACTACGTACGTGCCATTTACATTGACTTTGAGTCCCAAATGAAATGACAAGAACTAGCAATAATAATGTAATCTTGTGTTTATGTACATAAACTTTATATTATTAGGGCCAGGATATATCCAGGTACCACGTTAGCCCAGCCAGGGCCTATTAAATTGGGTACCTATAATCGTTCTCGTATCAGTATCCAAATCAGACAGAAATACAAATAATTTAGAAAGAACTAAGATTTTTCCAAAATTAATGTTTATTCATTCTACAAAAATCTACGTTACATAACAACTTTTGCATAACATTAACGCGCGGCCATAATTGAAACCGCAGCCCCAACTTTTAGGATTCCACACAGAAACCGAGAAACGCAAACTCTTTCAGCGTCGGATAACTGAAAAAGTATCAGCGACGACAAACTGTGACAAATGTTTTGTGTTGAGTTTAAAGATGGGGTCGTTTGTAGGTTGTAAAAGTTTTATAACTTTTTGATAATGTTGAGAATTTGTGTACAAAAAAAGGGACTTACTGATATTTTGTTATATTCTTACAAAGAAAAGGAGTTTACCAATGAAATTGAATTTTTAACATATATGAATTAATGAAAATACTACTTTTGCCCTCGGAGTTAATAACAATGCCGTACCTGAATTCTATTTCCGGTAAAAATAAAGATTTCTGTTAACATTGAAAAACTCGAGATCTTAGGGTAAAATGTACCGTAATCCGTATTTTTTTCAAGGCTGTATGTATTTTGTTCTAAAGCTAGTCAACCTGTGATAGAACTGCTCGAACTATCGCCCTTGTTCAGTTGATTTTGACTTATTTTAGTCAAGTTATATGAGGAAATATTCATATTTACCCACTTTATAGTACTAACAAAGAAAATCAAAAGAATAGACACTGCAACATTTTAGTTGGATTTGTGTTGAAAATAGTGAATCTGGAATATTTCCATAGGAAGTTAATATAATATTTTCAAATAATATAAATCGTTGTGGTGTCTTTTGTTTTAAATAAAACACTAGGTTAACAAATATTACAATAATCCTACGATATCCTATGTGTTACATTAAGATAATCCTGTATTTTTCTCTAAGCAAATGTATATTCTTTTGAAAAATAAAATTCTAAAATTTTATCGTAATAGATTGAATAAAAAGGTATTGTCTTACTTGTATTTTATACTAGGTTCTGCCCGCAGCTTTTAACGCATTTTTTTTAATTAAAAATTGCCTAGATAATGTTTTATGCGAGGTTTAGAGCTAAATCTATGCAAAAATACATCCCTGGCTACTTTTGGTGTAAATTAAGCATCCAAACATAATGATCATCCAACTATAAAAATTTACAATATGAGTTTGTAACTTTGTTATTTTACAAATATAAATTACATTTTATTCTTAAATTTCTTCATGGAAAATCCGTCCAATTATGTTATTACGGAACCAATTCGTTAAACAATAAAAACACGTTCTTTTTCACCTCGTCACTGTTCACACAAGGCATTATTCATTCAGTGAACCGCTCATAGCGCAATCCTTTTCATTTCGAACTCGTAACGATTTCAAGTACCTAGTACCTATAATCTGGCCAAACTCAATTATATAATGTTTGTAAACATCTAAAAATTACTTCCTTGTTGTTGATTTTTTCACAGAAGTTGAACTAGATACTGATCGGTTTCAGATTATTACTGCAATGCATATTGCTGACAATTAGAGCGCTTGTATACGTCCATTTTTTTTTTCACCGGACAACGGGCTGAAATCAAAACTGAGTTTAGAAACCGCGTAACTAACCTAACGTCCATCCGGCATAATATTTAACATGTACCAATGTGTCGTTGTCCGGTGAAAAAAGGACATATTCACGGACTGTATACAAGCGCTCTTACTTTCAAAGTCGATGCCAAAAAGAGAATTTTGCATTTAGGTTTTATACAAAAAATGTAAATTGAGAATGACTCGAGTACAGGTACTGAGGTTCGTATCAAACAAGGATCTAGTAATGGAACCAACATTTCATTAAATGCGGACAATATTATCATACAAATATGTAAAGTTACTAGCTTTTTTCTAGACCCGTTGTTGTTGAACAATGTTCATAATCGCATTAAAATTCAAATTGGTGTATTGTTCTGAAAATTTAAATACTTGCACATGGCTACATTACATTTTCAAATGGTTATACAAATCATCAAAAACAAAAAAAATAATACTTATCTTTTTACTGTCATTTTAGGTGAATAGCAAGAGCGGAAGCCTTATTAGAATTAATGGACGATAGACCTTCGTTTGGCCACAAACTCACCTGATGGAAAGTGACGATGTGGCCGACGGTGTATCATGGAGGTCTAGAATATGCACCATTCGAAGAAACCATTACCTACCATTTTGCCATTTCAATATACTTATCAGTAAGTTATTACCATAAGTTAACCAGTAACTAGTAGTGTCTTGTGAATATAATAGTCCATACCATATCAGTAACTTTCCTTGACACCTACATCAAATACGCAAGTCAAAGGGTTTTTTTAACACCAACCAGTAGCCTTACCATGGATTATGTTATAATATACAGTGTGTCCCTGGATAAAGAACAACCCCGAAAGGGGGTGAAATTAGATCAAAAATTATCGACAAAAAAATAGTTTTTTTTTTTTTTTAAATCGTATATACTTTATCGATGAATAAAAATTTTTAGTACTCACTAATGACTCTATTTAATAAAAAAATGATTTCTTCTAAAGTAGTGGGACTATTTTGTTAAAATAAAAACCATAATCATGTCAGATATGTGACGATGACGATAAAATAACAAATAACTCACAAACGAGTGGCTATCGTGACTTAAAGTTTAATTTTTGTATTAAAATTAAATTTTTTATGCTGTTTTTTTCCAATAATCTCCAAAAATCTTAAAATTAAGCCTTTAATACTAGATATTTTTATGACTTTTGATTATTGTCTATCATAATAGCTTTTAAATAAAAAAAACCTACGTTCTAACATAAAAAATGCGCTGGCTAGGAGCTTTTAAAGTTGACCACTGATTACGTCACCACTTAGGTAGAGACCCTTTTTTAACTTCTATTGTTGTAGATTATGGTTGCTGGGCCTGTTCTATGAAAGATGAAGGGTGGAAATCGAAACAGGGACTCGCAACAAGGCACGCCAGTCGCTCCGATATTCTCGCCGCTGCTACCGCCTATCGTACCTTACTGCGCCTTCAAGTTTTGTTACGTTGTTTTGCTTTTGTTTTGTTATTGACTTTTTGTTACGTTTTCGACTTTTTTGTTACGTTTTTGACTGTACTTTGTGGTGTTGTGGAGATGCCGCGATTGACTGAGTTCTCTCCGCGAGAAATCGCTGACATCCATTATTATTATGGTATGTCACGTGTACACACAACAGTCGCTCGTTCAGCATACATAAATGCGTTTCCGAGCAGACTTATACCGTCGTATACGTAAACACCGAGGCAGAGTTACAAGATCAAATCATGCGATGTGCCGATGAGATAAGAAGTGACCCAGAGATGGTGCTTAGAGCCACACAACAAATCGCTCTTCGTGCGGCAATGTGCCTACAACAACAAGGAACCCATTTTGAGCATTTAATGCATTAAACAAAACCCTTATTTCATACTTACATGTAATAAGTTAAATAAAAATGTTTTAATTAAAATAAACACGTTATCAGCGTTATTCGGGCTAATTTTAACGTAAATAACGCGCCACTTTATTTATATCGCAAAGAACAAAAATTCGCGCTTATAACGCGTTATGCGTGTTATAAATAACGCGCGAATAACGCTGATAACGTGTTACGTTATACGTTATAATTCATGGTAAGGCCATCTACGACAACCCTCAAGCACAACCCTTTTCACTGACCTAAAGTGATAAAAAGTGTGTAAAAATACATAGAAGGAAGCTGCTGCGCTTCTGGTAAGTTCCCTAAATGGCTGATTGGACCCACCCGGCACCCGACCACACCACCTCACTTTGTGAGGACGCTGCGGTGTTAACCAGTGAACTTCGCGTACGCCACGGGTGGACGCCGCGTGATCTACCAGTGAACCTCGTTTCCGTGAACGTTGGCAATGCGCTGTCCACACAAGGCAAGCATGCGAGCAGCGAGTTATCACCAAGTTGTCTACGCGTCGCCCGCGCGTCAACGTTGGATAGTCGAGTCGCCGTCAGCGCGTGAACCGCTTGCGAGCGAAGCGATTCGGAGTTGGAACTAGCGAGCGCATAAACAGAATTACATACAAATAATACTATCCGCACCAGGCTTGGCGGCGCGGTTCGGGTGCTGTCTGGCTGTAATGCGCTATGACCATCAGCTAGGTCTTGCGACATCCGAGATGGAGGGGCCTATTCTTATGCGGTGACGATTACGTACAACAAATAAGGACCCGAAATAGCACCTTCGTCTATTGTAACACTCAGTGCCAATATAATATACGACCTCACTTCGCTCGTACACCTTTTAACGAGCTTAAAATGCATTTTCTTCGCCATTTTTTGCACTTCAAGTTTATATCTTTCTCGGTAGAATTTTACTAAAAATACAATTTAGAATGAAAAACTGAATTTGTCGCGACGTTGAAGTTTTATGAAAAAGTAAAATTTAACCTGTTTTAATTTAATGTTTAAGTTTAATTTAAGTTTTAAGTGTTACTTGATTTGGATAAAAGTCAGACATTTTGATTCACACGTACAAGACCAACATTCATGACACTCCTTTCATCCGTAGTTGGGCAAGACCAACAATCCATTTATACTTCCATCTTTACAGGCATTTGTTCTTAAACATACATATGGTGGTTAAAATGTCCGTCAAAATGGCGGACGATAAATCACAAAATTCCTTTGTGATGCTAGATTCGACAACCTGTATATACATACCTAGAACTTATGTAGGTTAACTTTGGCCCAAAGGCTCGGCATTTATTTCATTTTATTTTGCTGACATGTACAATTTTACATGTAGGTATACAGCTTAGGTCTTACGCTTAGGTCAATAGTACATGCACCCTGTAGGGCACTGCAAAATAATTTATGTAAAATAACAAAACAGGTTTATATTAAAAATTATTCATTTAATTTTATTATTTAATTTGTTAGTAATCTAAAAACGGCTTTTATAATCATGATGACAATAATTAGCCCTCTGGTTCCAACTCCTGGGCAAATATCTCACTTTCCACTACCATACATTTCGGTCTAGGCCGTTAGGGGACCAATTATTTACAATTATGCTAAATAGAGATTGGTTAGAATAGAGTCCCGTAGTGAAATCTCACAGTAAAATTAATGCTATGAGTGTTTACCACACTGTTCATCACAAATATGTTCATAATCTTTCCTTACTCAGGTTTTGTCTCCCCAGCAGCATCTCAAACTGCCCATGTATTTTTACCCGACTACGACGAGGGTTATGATTTTGACACCCTATGTATGTATGTATGTATGTAGCCGATTTTTATGTTCATTAATACATTTTTTCACAGATAATAAAACGTACAAACATGCATGCTATATATAGCCTAATCTTTAAAGCTGAATAACTAAATAAATTTTGAAGAATTGTCAGCCAATTTAGGTATAAATCTGTAATGATTGCACGAGACCGACCCACTTTATTTGACCGACGTTGTTTTCTATAATTTTGTCCTCAGTTGTAAAATGATCTTCATAAGTACATATCTATGAAGATCATTTCACAGCTGAGGACAAAACTAAGAAACTTAATTTTGATAGAGACATCTTTTGATGTCCAAAGTCCACTCTATCAAAGCAGTATCTTAAAATCGGAAAGTCTCAGCTTACAACCGGCTTAACTCTTATATTTAATGTCCTGCGTTGATCCCAGACATCGATAAGGCTGTCTTTTCACAATGTGAGAGGTGTGTTTTTTGCTTTGAAAATAAGTGGAATTCCTATGGGGAATAGCTGGGCATGTTTTCTTGCATACTTCATGAAGGAACTTCAAAGATAAAATTTAATAAAGTTGTGCATAATGATTTAACTCAGGTACCTAAATTTACAGTCCGCGACAAAAATAGGGTCAACCTCAAAACATTATAATTATACTAATCACTGTTACTTTTCGCGTTTACTACCCGTCATCCATCATAGGACCATGGCAGCGTATATTGATTAACCTATAAACATCAATATCCATTAAATATGAAGAATAATCAAGTATAAGTTAAAATAATTTACTTATTTGAAAGTTACTAATTTTGATCTATTAGAATAGCGCACAGATTGATCCTATCTTTTCATAGGTATATCAAAGTGTTTTATTTCCTTTAGACCTTACAGGACTCTTGGATACGACACAAAATTAAAATTACACAGGTAAAACAGGGAAATAAAGTGATCACTTTGATTTTTTGTTCACTTCAATCTTTTTAAGGTAAAGTAAAGAAGCGAACAAGAAACCTTTACCTTGTTAGGTTGTTAGTTTTCGAGTTGGAGCAAAATCTGTCCCATGCGTTTTATCCTCTAAATAATCTGATATTTTGTAATAAGCCTTTTTACAAAGGACATGTTTGATAGTTTGTTTGAATTTACTTATTGATAATTTTTGCAACTCACTCGGAGTTTTGTTGTAGAAACGTATACATTGCCCTTTAAAAGATACACTAATCTTGTGCAGCCTAGTTTTTTAATTTCTATATCTGACTCCACCGCAAAGAACCCACAAGCTAAAATAATCTACTTTTGTTTTGACTTGTCGGGCTCCATATGCTAATGGAGGAACCTTTTTATACGGAACCTACGTCAGGTCTGTCAACCGCATGGACCGAGAAAAAAGAAAAGTACTAAGTGCCTTTGACCACGGACATGTTATTAAGAATCGTGTGCAGATTTAGCTGTTGGTGGTAATTGGTACCTTCAGACATCATTTTCTTTGGACATTCAATTTTATACTTACTCAATAAAAAGTAATTGCCTACATATACAATACTAGCTGCTGCTCGCGGCTTTGCACGCGTTTTTCATGTACCCTATGTCCGTTCCATGGATACCATCTACCTCCCTGCCAAATTTGATTAAGATCCGTTCAGCGGTTTAGGCGTGAAAAGGAAGCAGACAAACAGATAGACAGAGTTACTTTATAATATTAATCGATTATAAGTAGGGTTTTTTTTTCCTGTCCAATAAGTTTGTGTCTGTTTGATTCTGAGGAAACAGAGAATCAAAGGTAAATAAATACGAGAAATAACTTTGATGAGATAAATAATAAAAGACCCTGACCCGAGACCCGAGACCTACCTAAAGGGGTGAAAAAAATTACACAGTTGCGTGCGCTATCATCATCATTAATATTATCATGATTAAGTAAGTAACAGACGACCGATGTGGCGCGGTGGTCGAAGGTCTGCCTGCGACGCAAGAGGTTGCGGGTTCGTTTACCGCCTTGGGACAAATGTTTGTACGATCTGCAAATATTTGTTTCGGGTGTTCTTGGTATTTTCTATGTATAATAAAAAATATCTATCTATGTAATATATTGTATTAATATCAGTCATCTAGTACCCATAAATAACCCAAGTTCTGCTTAGCTAGGGGCTAGATGATGCAATGTGGATTGTTCAGTCCAGCATTATTTATATTTTTATTAATGATAGTTAAAAACAAAATTTTAACAAATATTTGGAAAAATATATGTATATAACTAAAATTTAGATTCCTTTCTATTTCAATAAATCCTCATATAGATGTTTTCAATTATGTTAATTTGTACTTCAACTAGACGCTGATGTCAGTCGTCTAATATACAAACATTATTTAGATGTAAATTCCATCAAACATTTTAATGAAACAGAGTTCCCACTACTAACCTATGTTAATTAAAACGCATGGCGTGGCAAACTCGACCACAGACTCGACTGAAAGGTTGGTGTATTGCAGTGTACCCCGAACCATTTTTCTCTTTATATAACCAGTTGAGCGACATTGGACTATCGGACTAGCCGTACCGTGAGTGTCGACATACTATGTATGACTAAGCTACGTACTCTTAGGACGCAATGGTTGAAAACTTTTGTTTTCAGGCAATGCGCTATGGATGACGTGAAAACTCCACGTAGTTTTCCAAACGCTGCCTAGCTTAGAATTATAGAACTAGAACATGCTCTATGACTCTTCGAATGACAGGAGGGAATGGAAAAGCTTCGAAGAGGCTTTCACCACCGAAGGCGGTCCTTACCAGACAAAAACTGCTCCGTGATTGTAAATTAGTATAATTTAATTATAGATTTATTAATATATAACTACTGTAAGTTTAATGTTATTTATATATTATTTACTAAGAATTTAATAATATCCCAAAAAGTTACGACTCCGCGGGACTTGAACCCGCGACCCTCCCCTGAATACGGGGATGCGCTAACCAACTGCGCCACGGAGGCGCTATAGTCCGTAAGTCCCAAAAATTTTCGACAGGTCGGATACTTGCCTCCGTGGCGCAGTTGGTTAGCGCATCCCCGTATTCAGGGGAGGGTCGCGGGTTCAAGTCCCGCCGGAGTCGTATATTTTTGGGATATTATTAAATTCTTTAAGATTACCCCAAGTACGGGCATAAGCACTATAATAACAAAAACCTTATATTATTTACTAGCTGGTAAGGAAAAATCAAGCTCTTATTTTATTTTATTTGCCTTGCTCAGCTGGATATTTTCTTAGCTCTCAGCGATGTTTCTAACCAACTTCATACAGGATATCATGTATATGCCCATGTTGGTATATACCCGAGGTATTTAAATAAATAAATAATGCTGGACAATCCACATAACATCATCTACATATCTCCAAGCTAAGAAGAGCTTGTGTTGTGGGTACTAGATGAATGATATACAAATAAAATACATAAATAGATATTATTTATATAGAATACCCAGAACACCCGGAACAAATATTTGCGGATACAACAAATGTTTGTCCCAAGGCGGGAATCGAAACCGCGACCTCCTGCGTCGCAGGGGGACACTCGCCCGCCGCGCCACACATCTGTCGACAGATAATTACTAGCTTGGAGATTAATGACTTGGAGTTATCAGCACGGGTGTTGAGACTTGATATACAAAGGTACCGGGCAGTTGAAGTGTAAAATATGCTGTATTTCAAATCAACTTCGAGAAGTTCACGTACCAACTGGTCTCAGATCAAAGTGGTCGTCGATTAGGATTTCACTTTTATGGAAATAAGACCAATGCACCAATATAAATGTGCTAGTGGTTTCTGTTTCACTTTTTCCACTAGTGGACAAAAAATTGAAGTGAAGAGAATATCAATAACACCTTATTTCTCATTTGATAATAATAATAAATATGTTTATAGTATAAAATTTGACTTGTCTCAGTGCTTATTTTGTAAGCCTAAAGAAATAAAGTTATTGATTCTGATTCGCTGCAAGGCTGAAGCTTAACAGCGTCTTTCAATTGTTTTTCGATTTGGTCTTGTTCACCAAGCTGTTTCTTATGGCTGTGATGCCATTAAATGTTTATAATACGTAATTAGAGTATGGGTCTCTCGTTTGCTACAAACAACACTTAATGAAATTAATTGCCACTGTTTTAATGAGCATAAAGTATTTACTCGTTAAATATTGTTGTGCCTGTTGTAGGGTCACAAATGTAAATAATAAACGTGAGATTTCTCACGTTTATTATTTACGTCTACTAAATGTCACTTAAGTATCCATGTTAATTCAGTGGATAATAAAATTAGTAAGGCAGACTATGCGGTACTTTAGTTCTGTTGTAATTATGGTATAATTTTTTTGTTTTAGCGGGCCCAGTTTAATTGCACAGGGCCATTTGACATTAGTTTTCTTATCAGTTCCAGTACCGGGCGGGAAGAATCCCTATCCCTGTATTGCAAGTCTCAACACCCGTGCTGATAACTCCAAGTCATTAATCTCCAAGGTAGCAATTATCTGACGCTCCCGCAACTTCGCTACCGTTGTTAAACTCATATTAAACGAAGTTCACGTTGAAACCTCAACTGTTTTGTTCTCGTTACGTCGTATCGTGGCCGTTATTCTATGAGCACATGTAGATCTAACGTAAGACGCGGCGTGTTGTGTTTTGGGCCGACGTCGTCGCCGCGTCGCGACGTCATCGAGATGCCGCATCGCAAACCTTTTGTTGCTACCTCGGTCGTTACTGGATAAAGGGCGATAAATAAATAATTAATGCTGGGAACTTCACACAGCATAATGTTACTACTTACTTCAACCAGTAGGACCCAGCAACAAATAAAAAGATTGATTTAAATATTATGACAGTACCATGACAATATATTTATGAATACTTTTTGTAAACTCATAGAAATATCAATCGATTCTCTAAAAATACCATCATACATAATTTAAATACATACAAGAAATAAAAATAACTTGCTGCTCACAACTAGGCTACACAACATTAGTAAATGTATACGCACTTCTATAACAAAACTTCAAGTGAGTTACAGAAAAATAATTAAAAATTCAAACAAATTGTCAAACATATCCTTTGTTTTGGCTTACTACAAAATATCAAATTATCTCGAAGACAAAAAAACTTATTACGCGTTTTAATCCAACTCAAAAACTATTACTACTCTAACCTAACACGGTACAGGTTTCGTGTTCGCTTCTTTACTTTATCTACTTTTTTTTCTTTAAAATATCATTCTATTTCCTTATGTACTAATGTAATTTGATTTTTTTGACGTTTCCAAGAGTCCTGTAAGGTCTCAAGGAAATAAAGCACTTTGATATCTATTAAAATTGTAAACGCGTTAGGTACTGGAAGTGATATATCACTTCCAGAGTCAGACATAAAGTTTCTACGAAACCGGACCACATGGGCCCGATAGAGTTTGATCAAGATCAATTTCAGTAGGTACTGGTTGTTTGCCAAAATTCGCAACGTGTCACGTCAAACGCGCTGAACGCGTTATCATAAACCCGTTATTGGTCTGGAATCTTCGCGAATACGGGCCTTTTTCTCGTAAGATCAACCGCTATTTCATATTACCGGGAATTTTCCAGAAGATGGTTCTCGTACCTACTTCTAGCGTCATGTACACGAATTTTCAAATAAAGATACATTTTATCGAAACACGATATCCGCACGAGAGATGAGAGATTGAACTTTTACTACGTTGTTTAAGAAGTTTTAAAGGGAATTACGTTTAATTCTGGAAGTTTCAGGTTAATAAAATTTGTTTTTAAGCTCATTTGTAGTATCTGTCTTCTGGTACCGAACCAGTTTCTTTGGCAAATCCTTTTCCATCCAGGCCGTAAAGTTGTGGAACGCACTACCTGAGTCCATTAGAAATGCTGGACCTACCTGTCTTTAAAGCTAACGTCAAAGATTTCTATTAGTCACAAAAGTTAATATTGTTACTTATTTATCTTGCTCTTGGTATTTATTTATTTATTACATACATACATAATTTTTATTTTATGTTGGTATATTAAAGTTAAATTTTGTTTTATTTATGTTTATTCTTACATAAGAATAGGTATTAACACTAAAGTACACGCGCGACCTACTATAGTAGACCAGGGTAACTCTTTTTGCTATAACTTTTTAACTAAGCGCACGAAAAACCAGTGATTTCAGGTAATCCTCGTCTGGTATATTTGTCACAATCTCGATACACTCCGCGGCCCCACCGCCTACCCACGCATAAGCATTTTGGCGACAAACGCTCGGGCCTACTAAAGTAGTCCGCGCGTGTATTGGTGTACCAAATTCAGGTATGTTTTAAGATAAATAATAGATTCAGGCGTTACTTTGGGGAAATCCATTGCACAATATTAGAATGAAAAAATATGTAGTAAAAATTCCGCGTATAACCTACTCGGTCAGAATTCATCAAAGTAAGTTCAACTAGTTTCGTCTCTCCACGAGACATCTTCAGGACACCACAATAATGATTTTATGATAATGATTTTTATATAGCCTTATAAAACATTTATTATCTTACAGAAAGATAAATTTTTCCATTCAACTTCTTTAAGACCTCAAATAACATAGGCTACTTCTTACCCTGCTTAAACGCGTGCAAAGCAACAGAAATAAGCTTGACTGTTTCTAATAAGAAGCCTATATTAATTAAAACTGACATGAAACTAACTGCGCAGTTAAACAATTAAGGCATCCGAAACAGGCAATTCCTTTCATTTGCAGTTTCGTTTTCGGAATTAAAACAGGTTTATTTGCGTTATAAATTGTTTAAATAGCAATTTCAGGGTTAAAATGGACAAGGGGTTTTAGCTTCAAAATGCCCATCAGCTTTAAAAGCTTCTATATAGCATACAGTACCTAATCATGTTTTTAGCCACAGTTTTAAGCGAAATAATATATCCTACTTATTTTTGACTACTTCACCTCACCTGCGACGCAGGTGATTGCTGGTTTAATTCCCATTTCAGGACAAATGTTTGTACGATCTGCAGATAATTTTGTTCTGGGAGCTCTAAGTGTTTTCTATGTATAATAAAAAAATCTATATATTATGTATTGTATTGACTGAAATATGTATGATTATTTATCTACTTTTATCTGTATAACACAAGTGATGTTAATTTGGAGCTGTGTGGATTATACAGGATATCCTTCGAAGAACCGGGATGTCCAAAGGAGTTGAAAATAGATCAAAAATAAATACTCTTTAGAATATGTTTGAAAAAGAGCTCTCTTTCGCACTGAATGGCAGTCCACGATACACAATTGCTTTCCACGAGTGGTAATATTCAAATGGCTACTTCCCATTTAGAGATGAAGAGATTCTGGCCACTTTTTCAAAAATATACGGCGATAATTCTTTATCTAATTTCAACTGCTTTAGGCATCGACTGTTTTGGGGATATCAGATATTCGGGGGACACCCTGTATAGTAATTGAAAGATGCACCTTTGAGACGATAAATGTTTTGAATGTATTGTAGACACTTAAGGTGAATCGCCTTTTATACAAACAGTTATTGGACACTTACTAGCAAACTTATAAAAAAAAAGCTTTATTAAGTTTAATATGTTAATACTGTAAGGACGCATAAATTATAAAAATACACATTTAAATTCTATATCACTACAAAACGCAAAAACGTTAAAAATCATATTACAAAGTAGCGCCATCTAGTTTCGGCACTGGAAACTTGATTAAGAATTACAGTTTTTTTCTTAGATATTTATTCATTACAAAAACAATCATAATATACATAAAATGTTGTACCGTAAAAACCTTGTGAGGTTTGTCTCGGTACTCACATTCGTTTAATCTTTATTTGTACTCTAAGTGTTAATATTATATTACTTAATTTAGGTTTAGTTAAAAGTATAATTTAAATTAAAACATGAAGGAAACCATAACCCGGTAACAGCTCATAATTTATTTAGTGTTTACTACCCAACTTTACTTTCACCACTCAAAAACGTCGTAAAACTTTACAGCCAATTAAAATTCTGTTGGTCATTACGAATTTATGGCGTTCATTCCTTGTTGTATAAAACAACAAAGTTCAATTTAAACATACTGTCCTAGGAGTATTACAACTTTTTTAAATCTCGTTACATTAATATCACTGCATAAATCAGTCCAATTATTCATTCGTTGCGTTTGTACCTGTCTATTAATAATATTATTGTTTATAGTCTGCAAGGCTTCTATTGTTTTAAATTTCTATGTACCTTGGCGATAATGATCAGTCTAGCAAGAATGTGCACAGCTAAAGCAACTGACGACACTTAATCATTTCACCATTACAATGGTATCTTCTCAGAATAATGCATTTTGGCACTTTACCTTTGAAGAAAGAACAGTGGCAGCGTAGCGTGGGCTGGTACACAAAAATGCTGAACCGTCTTGGGGGTTGGTTGACAATTACCGACCTTCAACTCATAACAATATTAAGTACCTAAGAAATTGGCAATTGGAGCGAGCTGCAGTAATTTTAGAGTTTGGTGAGGTGGGGTTAGCAACAAAGACATATGTATATAGGCTAAGACGAGAAAGAGTTTTTTTTTTCGGCGATTGACAAAAGAAATACCCTTGATGGCGGGGAGCGGAGCGAGCAGAGGGATTTTTTTATGATCTGGCTGTGCGTATGAGTTTCCGTTGTTACCCTTTCATGGATTCGGAGTGCTGAGAGGTGCCAAGATGGCACTCCTCGGGGCTTAGCACCCGAAACCCCTTCCTCTTGCCGTTACGCCGCTAGTGCGAAAGAAACAGATCGAGGGACGCGTGTCAAAACTAAGTGTCAAGGTTGAGACCAAACTATCAATATCTTTGTGCAAATAGTATTTCACGTACTAGAGAGTTTTTTTCATCTATTGAGGATTCTATAACGATACCATTGTCATAGTAAAGCTATTGGTTCGCAGGATTTGGCCCCAGTTAGATCCCACTACGACCAGGACCGCTATTTGTGGCGTCGCATGTGGGAGGCCTATGTCCAGCAGTGGAAGTGTATAGGCTGATATGATGAAGATACCTACAGCTGAAAATAAACAAAAATATCAATAAAATAAGTAAAAAACAAAGTCATTGGCCATATTGAAATTCGAGTTTCATAATATTCAGACTTTTTGGAATGGTACGAAACCAATACAAACACTGAGCAAACAATAGATAATGAATTTTCGTAAGTTTGAAATGAAAACCAAATTTGTATACGGTGATTCCTTCAGTTTCTTGAACGCAAAACCGAGATCTTATGATGTAACTTTATCTAGACAAACTACGGACATAACAGTAAAAAACTGAATATTGGAGAACTCAAAACTCAAATCATGGTAAATATAAATAAATATAATAAATAATGCTGGACGCAATCCACACAGCATTATCTAGTCCCAAGCTAAGCAGAGCTTGTGTTATGGGTACTAGATAACTGATATACATAATACAATATATTACATAGATAGATATTTTTGGTTACACATAGAAAACAACCAAAACACCCTGAACAAATATCTGCAGATCGTACAAATATTTGTCACGAGGTGGGAATCGAACCCGCAACCTCCTGTGTCGCAGGCGGACCTTCGCCCATCGCGCCACAGAGGTCGTCCCGTATCCCGTAATTAACTTTAGTGTTCAATATTTAGGTATGTATAATCAAACATTATGGTCCAGGGGGCTAATTCTGCGTATCATGTCATACTTTATCGAGTGATACTAATTATCATGGGATAAAAATATCATGTGATAAATATCGAGTACCGCCAAAAACTGCATTTCAAAGGAAACCTTCGATAAATATCGATTGGCAGATTTTGAGAATACGCTTATTTATCACTAGATATTTTGACAGTTCTTGCCATATTTATCGATTAGATATAATTATTGCCAGAATTGCCCTCCAGACAATACCTTGAATTCGAAATTGCGACAACTAATGTTATGATTAATTGCTAACTGGTGTTTGTATTGGGAATCCCCTGTGAATGTCTTTAGATATTATGTCCTAATTGATTATAGGTATGAAATAGGTCGACGCAGAGCTGTGTTTCGTGAGACGTTGGGAATACTTTTCGTGCGACGCTGCGACTGAGCACGTTTCACGTGATACGTTAGGAATGACTCTGTCTGTAAGGTATGTTGTGCGACAAGATAGAAATTAAACGCACAAGACAAGTTATGGGTAAAGTCTGGTTAAAGAAGACTGAGTTAGCGCGGTGGGCGAAGAATCAGAATCAATAACTTTATTTCTTTAGGCTTACAAAATAAGCACTTAAACAAGTCAAATTTTATACTATAAACATAGTTATTATTATCAAATAAGAAATAAGATGTTATTGAGAAGTATTTGAATTTGAAGATCCGCCTGGGACGCAGCAGGTTTGCGGGTTCGATTCCCGCTTCGTATAATTTTTGAACGATCTGCAGTTATTTGTTCAGGGTGATCTCGATGTAAAAAATATATATCTTTGTAGTACGTATATTATTTATGTATCAGTTATCCCATAACACAAGGTCTGGAG
Organism: Eupithecia insigniata; assembly: GCA_947859395.1. Taxonomy (NCBI): domain Eukaryota; kingdom Metazoa; phylum Arthropoda; class Insecta; order Lepidoptera; family Geometridae; genus Eupithecia; species Eupithecia insigniata. The sequence goes on along the minus strand of OX401994.1, from coordinate 16,302,432 downwards.
CTAGATGATGTGTGAATTTTCCAGCGTTGTATTCTGATATCCTAACTTATAAAGCATCGCAATTTAATATTAATTGGTTCTATATTAGGTTATTCTAAGGCTTCATAGAAAATTTAGCTTATTTAAAGGCATTCCTATCAAATCAAAGTGTTTTATTTCCTTTAGAACTTACAGGACTCTTGGACACGTCACAAAATTAAAATTATAAGTTTTTATTACAATTTATAAGTAAAACAGGGAAATAAAGTGATCACTTTGATTTTTTGTTCACTTCAATCTTTTTAAGGTAAAATAGAGAATCGAAGAAGAAACCTTTACCTAGTTAGGTTGTTAGTTTTCGAGTTGGAGCAAAAGTCGTCCCATGCTTTTTTATCCTCAAGATAATCTGCTATTTTGTAATAAGCCTTTTTACAAAGGATATGTTTGATAGTTTGTTTGAATTTATTTATTGATAATTTTTGCAACTCACTCGGAGTTTTGTTGTAGAAGTGTATACATTGCCCTTTAAAATATACACTAATCTTGTGCAGCCTAGTTTTGGGCAAAGCGAGTTTATTCTTATTTCTAGTATTTACATTATGTATGTCAATTTTTATTTTTAGGGAATCGATCGATATTTCTATGAGTGTACAATAAATTTTCATAAATATATTGACATGGTACTGTCATTATTTTATTTCTTTGAATTTATCACGTACGGATTCTCTAGGACCCATGTTATAGATAGCACGAACAGTCCTCTTCTGCAGCACAAATACGGTGTTAATATCTGCAGCGTTCCCCCACAGTAATATGCCATAAGACATAATACTATGAAAGTAGCTGAAATAGACAAGTCTAGATCAAAATTTGATTGCGATTTTCGAAACTGCAGTTATTGGACTGAATCCTCCTGTCCTGGGGCATTACTTCGGGCGGTACAGTATCCGATGCTCGTGTTACCTACGTCCAATGAGACTTAAATACATTGGTAATGTCATGACGGTGTTGAATACCTTTTCTGAAAGTCAAAAATAGAAACGAATTTCAATTTTTTTTTAAATCATCAATTAGTTAGTCTTCACATCAATGCATCGCTGGACATGACAGATCAATCAAAGTTACTCATTCAATTAATGTGAAAGACATTAAACATTAAAAACACAATAATGACTTAGGCAGATAATAATGCATAGGTAATAGGTATATTAGTAGACCTTGAGTTTGAAAAAACCTAATTTAATATAAACGAAATGCTTAAACTACCTTCAAAAGGGTCGGTCCTATTACCTCACGTAAGTAATCTCAAATTTTAAGTGATACATAAAGCTAATGGGCCATAAAGGTGAAGTGCAGTGGGTACCGTAGGGATCAAGTGTAGGAGAAACATAAGGATAAATAAAGATATAATAGGTACATACCTTAATAAGGATGTTCCAAATTCTGGAAGATTTTCCAACTTGAGGTCGAATTCTGCTAAGCAATCGCTTTAGTTAGCTCTGCTCTTTGCTTGGGATGATATGATGCTTTGTGAATTGTCCATTATTATTTATTATTTACTATATAACTGTGATATCGTCCCAGAAACTTCCAAAGATGAAAGAAACTCTAGATATTGCGTGCGGTGCTATTTGTATCGAGAGATGGAAAGAATGGTTTCAACCTTGACAATTTTGACAAATGTGCATCCATCGGTTGTTTCTATCATCAAAGGTAAAATGCCAAATGTGTCATTTTGAGATGATGTCATTTAGTTATGGTGAAGCGATTAATTTAGGGGAAATAGGACATACAAAAAATTTTAATTGTGAGGGATGGTCATAGCGCAAAAAGACCTTTTAACTGGGCTATACAGATATATTAGTATGAGTCTAACACAATATTAGAATGAAGAAATATTTAGTAACAATTCCGCGTATAACCTTCTCTGATAGTATTCATCAAAGTAAGTTGTCTACTAGTTTCGTCTCTCCACGAGACATCTTCAGGACACCACAATACTCGACCTTGACATTGAGATTGGTAAGCACAGCAACACCGACAGAGTCCCGCCAGTGATGTTGCCTCTCCGAGCTCCGCGCGCCAAGTGAAGCATTGCCCGCAAAACCCCCCTTTATATAGTCACGGATCAAACAGTGCGCACACAAAGTTCATAGTGTGTGTGTGGCAGTACTATTGTTTGAAAAGATTCGTAATAACGGTGACCTAGGCAAACCTGTACTAAGTTCATTCAACAGTGTATTATTACTATATTTTGTAATTTCTAAATTTTCTAAGACTGACATCCTAAATCCCTTATCACAAGTATGTAAAATAGAAAAACAATGATTTTGACTTAAAGAATGACCAGATTCCAATAAATGTTTTGCAAAGTTAGATTTTTCTGGATAATTGTTTCTATAAGCAGCTAAATGTTCTTTATACCTAACCTGAAAACTACGACCCGTTTGACCTACATAAATACCATTACATTCGTCACATACCAACTTATAAACACCCGATTTTTTATTGTTATCTAACCTATCTTTACCGTTACAAATCTGTTTTAATAAATTGTTTGTTTTGAACGCTGCGTGTACTTTATGTTTAGACAAAACTCTTGAAACTCCGTCACTCAATGGACCTAAATAAGTTAAACTGCCCACAAATTTGTCTATCCTTTCTGGAGCTACGGGATACAATAAGGAACGGATAATGTTTTGTTGTTTACTTCTTATTAAACCATCAACCATCTTTCTACTATATCCATTACTTTCAGCCGTGTGGTAAATAATAGATAGCTCTCTGTTAAAGTTCTCCTGAGATAAGGGGACTGACATCATTCTATGGACAAAACTACGGTAAGCTGATAGCTTATGTTGGAATGGATGACAAGATGAATTTGGTATTGTAATATCTGTGTAAGTAGGTTTTCTGTAAATTTGAAAATCATGCCTATTGTTTAACCTAGTTATTGTCAAATCTAAAAAGTTCAGTGAACCACCAATTTCTAATTCAAGTTTAAATTTTATTTTTGGATGAATTGCATTAAGTTTGTTAACGAACAGTTCTATTTGACGCAAACTTCCAGTCCAGCATATGATAATGTCATCTACATAACGATAATAATATAAAATGTTTGATTCCCCTATAATGTTTTTATTCTCAAAACTGTCCATGAAAATGTCTGCCATAAGTGGACTTAGTGGTGAACCCATAGCTAACCCTTCTTTCTGTTTGTAATATTGATTGCCAAATTGGAAGTAATTTTGTTGCATACAAGTTCTAGTCAAAGATATTAACTCCTCCTTTTCTGCTGGAAGTACTCGTTGTCGCTCAAGATGTCCTTCCAATATTATCAAACTCTCCTCATAAGGTACGTTTGTAAATAAACTTTCTACATCCAGCGATAATAACTTTGCATTGTGAGGCAGGCTAACATCTTTAACTTTGTTGACCAAATCCATACTATTCTTTAAGCTATACTTTGGATTGAATCTAGATCTACTTTTTAATTCGTAATTTAAATATTTTGATAAACCATATGCTGGTGCTCCTATGTAAGAGACAACGGGCCGGATTGGAATATTATTTTTATGTATTTTAGGTAAACCATACAACATTGGTGTTCTTGGATTCATAGGAATTAAATATTTAAGAGAGTTTGGAGAAATAAAGCATGAGTTTTTTGTCATTTCTTTTAATTCCTGTGTGAAAACTTTGGTTGGGTCGGAATTCAATAATTCAAAATCATTGCCCTGTATAACCTCATTAACCTTCTGCACATAATTACCCCTTTCTAAGATAACTACAGTATTACCCTTATCTGCTTTTGTTATCACTAAGCTATTTTGATCTACCGTATTCCTTAAAGATTTAAAAACATTTAATTCCCTTGGTAAACTTGGAACTATAGCTGAACTAATTGGTTTCTTTATTAAAGAGGCTACCTCATGTTTAACCCCTTCGTCAGCTTTACCCCTAACAATTGCCATCTCTGAATCAACAGCCAAAATCTCCAAAGTTTTCTTTTGGCTGTTACTTGGCTTACGTGAGGTAATAGGACCGACCCTTTTGAAGGTAGTTTAAGCATTTCGTTTATATTAAATTAGGTTTTTTCAAACTCAAGGTCTACTAATATACCTATTACCTATGCATTATTATCTGCCTAAGTCATTATTGTGTTTTTAATGTTTAATGTCTCATGTCACAGCCAAAAGAAAACTTTGGAGATTTTGGCTGTTGATTCAGAGATGGCAATTGTTAGGGGTAAAGCTGACGAAGGGGTTAAACATGAGGTAGCCTCTTTAATAAAGAAACCAATTAGTTCAGCTATAGTTCCAAGTTTACCAAGGGAATTAAATGTTTTTAAATCTTTAAGGAATAAGGTAGATCAAAATAGCTTAGTGATAACAAAAGCAGATAAGGGTAATACTGTAGTTATCTTAGAAAGGGGTAATTATGTGCAGAAGGTTAATGAGGTTATACAGGGCAATGATTTTGAATTATTGAATTCCGACCCAACCAAAGTTTTCACACAGGAATTAAAAGAAATGACAAAAAACTCATGCTTTATTTCTCCAAACTCTCTTAAATATTTAATTCCTATGAATCCAAGAACACCAATGTTGTATGGTTTACCTAAAATACATAAAAATAATATTCCAATCCGGCCCGTTGTCTCTTACATAGGAGCACCAGCATATGGTTTATCAAAATATTTAAATTACGAATTAAAAAGTAGATCTAGATTCAATCCAAAGTATAGCTTAAAGAATAGTATGGATTTGGTCAACAAAGTTAAAGATGTTAGCCTGCCTCACAATGCAAAGTTATTATCGCTGGATGTAGAAAGTTTATTTACAAACGTACCTTATGAGGAGAGTTTGATAATATTGGAAGGACATCTTGAGCGACAACGAGTACTTCCGGCAGAAAAGGAGGAGTTAATATCTTTGACTAGAACTTGTATGCAACAAAATTACTTCCAATTTGGCAATCAATATTACAAACAGAAAGAAGGGTTAGCTATGGGTTCACCACTAAGTCCACTTATGGCAGACATTTTCATGGACAGTTTTGAGAATAAAAACATTATAGGGGAATCAAACATTTTATATTATTATCGTTATGTAGATGACATTATCATATGCTGGACTGGAAGTTTGCGTCAAATAGAACTGTTCGTTAACAAACTTAATGCAATTCATCCAAAAATAAAATTTAAACTTGAATTAGAAATTGGTGGTTCACTGAACTTTTTAGATTTGACAATAACTAGGTTAAACAATAGGCATGATTTTCAAATTTACAGAAAACCTACTTACACAGATATTACAATACCAAATTCATCTTGTCATCCATTCCAACATAAGCTATCAGCTTACCGTAGTTTTGTCCATAGAATGATGTCAGTCCCCTTATCTCAGGAGAACTTTAACAGAGAGCTATCTATTATTTACCACACGGCTGAAAGTAATGGATATAGTAGAAAGATGGTTGATGGTTTAATAAGAAGTAAACAACAAAACATTATCCGTTCCTTATTGTATCCCGTAGCTCCAGAAAGGATAGACAAATTTGTGGGCAGTTTAACTTATTTAGGTCCATTGAGTGACGGAGTTTCAAGAGTTTTGTCTAAACATAAAGTACACGCAGCGTTCAAAACAAACAATTTATTAAAACAGATTTGTAACGGTAAAGATAGGTTAGATAACAATAAAAAATCGCGTGTTTATAAGTTGGTATGTGACGAATGTAATGGTATTTATGTAGGTCAAACGGGTCGTAGTTTTCAGGTTAGGTATAAAGAACATTTAGCTGCTTATAGAAACAATTATCCAGAAAAATCTAACTTTGCAAAACATTTATTGGAATCTGGTCATTCTTTAAGTCAAAATCATTGTTTTTCTATTTTACATACTTGTGATAAGGGATTTAGGATGTCAGTCTTAGAAAATTTAGAAATTACAAAATATAGTAATAATACACTGTTGAATGAACTTAGTACAGGTTTGCCTAGGTCACCGTTATTACGAATCTTTTCAAACAATAGTACTGCCACACACACACTATGAACTTTGTGTGCGCACTGTTTGATCCGTGACTATATAAAGGGGGGTTTTGCGGGCAATGCTTCACTTGGCGCGCGGAGCTCGGAGAGGCAACATCACTGGCGGGACTCTGTCGGTGTTGCTGTGCTTACCAATCTCAATGTCAAGGTCGAGTATTGTGGTGTCCTGAAGATGTCTCGTGGAGAGACGAAACTAGTAGACAACTTACTTTGATGAATACTATCAGAGAAGGTTATACGCGGAATTGTTACTAAATATTTCTTCATTCTAATATTGTGCAATGGATTTCCGCAAAGTAACGCCTGAATCTATTATTTATCTTATGAGTCTAACACTAATGCTTGCTAATAGGTACTATTTTCGCATACTTTTCTTTTTTATTAGTTATCTAAATGCTAATAAGCTGCGGGAATAATAATGAGCGATTCAGATAGTTGGTCACCCTACGTACATAAGTAATGGACCAAATCTGTAATCTAAGTTTACAAAGTAACTTTGATCCATGGAGCAACTTAGGAACCTGTTTGAACTGTATAATTGAGATTGATATTGGAACAAGATACGTGGCTAATGTTATCCACGAGACATTTATTAATTTAAACTTAATAGAAGCTAACAGCTTACACCAAAATGCTACTATCTAGGGTACAAACTAATTAAAACTAAGGTACAATCTCCGAGACATGTAAATAGAAGCTAGGGTATCATTAACAGGTTGCATGTTGGAACTCGAGCAGAAATTCAATAATTTGAGCGCGCGTCGTGTAGGAGCACGATAGAAGCAAGCATGCTGGGTTAGGGGAGTGCAATAGGCAAACACTTAATAGAAGCTAACAGCTTACACCAAAATGCTACTATCTAGGGTACAAACTAATTAAAACTAAGGTACAATCTCCGAGATATGTAAATAGAAGCTAGGGTATCATTAACAGGTTGTATGTTGGAACTCGAGCAGAAATTCAATAATTTGAGCGCGCGTCGTGTAGGAGCACGATAGAAGCAAGCATGCTGGGTTAGGGGAGTGCAATAGGCAAACACTTAATAGAAGCTAACAGCTTACACCAAAATGCTACTATCTAGGGTACAAACTAATTAAAACTAAGGTACAATCTCCGAGACATGTAAATAGAAGCTAGGGTATCATTAACAGGTTGCATGTTGGAACTCGAGCAGAAATTCAATAATTTGAGCGCGCGTCGTGTAGGAGCACGATAGAAGCAAGCATGCTGGGTTAGGGGAGTGCAATAGGCAAACACTTAATAGAAGCTAACAGCTTACACCAAAATGCTACTATCTAGGGTACAAACTAATTAAAACTAAGGTACAATCTCCGAGACATGTAAATAGAAGCTAGGGTATCATTAACAGGTTGCATGTTGGAACTCGAGCAGAAATTCAATAGTTTGAGCGCGCGTCGTGTAGGAGCACGGTAGAAGCAAGCATGCTGGGTTAGGGGAGTGCAATAGGCAAACAGTCGGTGTTTTCGGAGGCATCTCGAATATATTCTGGACATAATAAATGATTCTTTAGGAAATAATTAAATCAAATCGTTTATTTCAGCACCAATCGTACCTTATATACACACATAAAAATTCATACAGTGCATTTGAAATTGATAACATTTAACATTAACATATATTTATCAGGCCAAATTACACATTAAAATGCAATTACAAACCGAGCTAAAAAAATAATAATAATAATCATCATCATCATCATATCAGCCGATCGACGTCCACTGCTGGACATAGGCCTCCCCTAAGTATCTCCACAATGACCGATTTTGCGCTGCCCGCATCCAGCGATTTCCCGCGACCTTCACTAGGTCGTCGGTCCATGGCGTGGGGGGTCTACCTACACCGCGCTTTCCGGTACGTGGTCGCCACTCTAGGGCCTTAAAAAAATTATAATACAGTACATTTCATCAATATAAAATTAATGTCAAAATAAAAAAAAAGTAGTGTACAGTTCAATCAATTAAAATATATAAAAATGTTCAAATGTAACCTCACACAAATTCATTTCCTTTCACGTGAAGCTGCAAATAGGTGAAGTATAAGGCAAGAAGGAAGAATAGGGCAATCAGGTTTGGTCGCTGAAATCTTCAGCAGGCTATTCGCGCTGGAGTGGACGCGGCGCAGCAGTGATGCGGCTCTCTTCCGCATGATGGCATGGAACCCATCTGTCTGAGCGGCAGCAAACATGCCTAATGCGCTTTAGCACTTGGGCAGCCGCACTAGCGCTCTAAAGCCGTAAAAACTGACTTCAAATTATTTGGTATTTACACAGTTTTTTTTTAAATTTTTTGGTACAAATTCCAAAATGCCAATCCCTTGGGAATAAAATGTTTATGGGAGTAGCTCGGGATAATTTTCTATACAATAGCGAAAGAAAAAAACCAAACCGGTCCATAATTGATGGAGAAATCTACGAACATAGAAAAAACTACATACACAGCCGAACATAATTAAATGTCTTCAGATCTTGAGTCTATAATTACTTTCTTTCCCAAGAATAATTCGGTACGCTATAATACTTTATTATTTATGTATGTATTTATGTATTCTTATGTATCGAATAGTCTAAGTAGTATATTTTATTACGTCTAAATGTGTTCTTATGTTAATGGTAAACACATGAATTATTAATTATATATATATATATATTTCTGTATGTTTCTTGTAATTCTCGATATTTAGCACTACCTGAAATTGTTGTCCACACTACCCAAAGGTTAGCAGGTACCTAGAGAATGCTATCCAGCATTATGTTCGCCTATGTACAACTTTTGAGCAATAAAGTATATTCTATTCTATTCTATAATTATGTATGCCTCTCTTCCTCCTCCGACCTACTCCTCTTTCAGTTTTCATCTGTTATAAAATAATATTGCCTTCCTAAGATGGAAGAATTGTTCACTTTACTCCGCGGTACACATAGCTAATGGTATTACGAGAGAATGAAAAGTCAAAGATCTTTCTTTCGTTCATTGCCAACGACGCACATGTGGCTCTGCAATGCCTACTAGCTGCGGCCCACCCGCACCCGCCCCTGGTGCAATGGGCTTCGCCGCAGAGGCTGGGCACTGAAGGCGTTAAAATAACTATCATGTGGTAGGCAGGCATACGAAAGCATCCTATATGATGTCATGTAGATATTATAACGAAGTTTATAGCAAAATTTTTAGTAACAAACTATACAGGGAAGGTAAAGTTCAAAACTATAAAGTAACAAACTATATAGGGAAAGTAAAGTTCAAAACTATAAAGTAACAAACGCAAACTTTCCGTAATCTTGTTATTTTATGACACGACAGTAAAAACACGATAAAATAAGGTTCTAGTGTTATTCTTGTGATAGCTGAATGGGATCTTATTTTTAAGTGCAGGGTATTGTATTCTACTTTCCTATATCAAAATTTTAATTAATTTACACATGGAGTTCATTTATATCATTTTGTTTTAAGGCGTTATAAGTTTGTTTATGGAATTCCGAATTTTGGGGTGTTTAATGAAATTTGAATCCCATTCTGTTTTTAAACGTGTCGTTTGTTTATTTTATGTGGAGTACAATGTTTAATTTTGGAATACGCTTTAAAAATTGAATTAATGAAGCAGCAGATAACCTTCACATAAATGTATAGCTACATATATATAATATTAAAACTTAGAAAAACTAATACTAAGCAACAATAACAGCATCAAATCCTACTAATATTATAAATGTCAAAGTTTGTATGTATGGATGTATGGATGTTTGTTACTCTTTCACGCAAAAACTACTGGAGTAATTGGGCTGAAATTTGGTATGGGTATAGTTTTGGGACCTGGAATAACATATTGGCTATTTTTTTAGCCCGATAAAACATGGGCAAAGGCGCTAGCAGGCTAGTTTAATATATTTTCAATTTATCTGTTAAAAACAATTCGAAGTAGAAAGAACCTTGGCGCTAGGACACGTCTGGGGTTGTCTACCTCGCTGTAAGAAACTACATACGTATGTGGAGTCTATGTACAGTCGAGGGCACAAGTGCCTGTCAAAAATATAACCTATTTGAGCCAAAGGTTATCTACATATTTGAAATCTTTGGATCAAGATCCGGACTTCTTTAATTTTAGTTCCACTCAACAACAGTTTTTCTTGTACAAAATCGACGATCGGGGCTATTTTTGCTTAATCTATAGTTTTATTAGATGACAATTGTACACAATTGCCGATTAACACGATTCTGTGACGATACGATTGACATAAAGTAGCAATTGATTTAGCAGAATATGGCTGCTGTTTTATTAGATTTTAGATTTAATAGACGTCCCTTCTTGAAAGCATTCTGGTCCGTACAATAAAATACTTTCGTAATTCGTTCCCTTTTTATAAATTTAACCTGACAGCACTTTCAGCGATAAATATTTCAATTACAAACAACAAAGGGCTGTTCTATCCATACTCACTATATTCTATAGCATACAAACTGATAGTTAATCTATGTTGTTTTTCATAGTAACTGTTGCCACATCTGCGGCGAATAGGTGCTTTAATCGAATTCTTTGTAGCCGTACAATAAATTAGCTGCAGCGCTTCACGGACCCAGATGCTGTATTTACATTTAAACAAGATGGATGTAGGGAGCGCTGATGGAGGATTTTCTGTAGTCAGCAGGTACTTTGGAAGTTTTAATAGGTCATTGATCTGAAACTTGTTACTCGACAAGGTTGTGTTGTGGTTTAAAGTTATATGCATCGGCTACCTACTTATACATATGTACATATGTAACACGGCCGCCAATCTCAATGGAGACTATAAATGTGTGCAGAACACTCGAATATTATTTCTCAAGTTTGTGCACAAACACTTCGTTCTATTCGCTATATATTTATTTTTGTCTCTTAACATGCAGATGCGAAAATAGGCACCTTACCTTCTCAGCACACATAATCCACTATGAAGTCCACTACTGAACATGACTCTTCATGCTAGAGGGATTTTGGCTTAATCACCAAGCTTGACAGACGGATTGGTGATCGCAGTAGAGGTGTTAAATGACCTGACTCGACTCTTACGACACGGGTTGAGTTGGAAGAGTCGAAGGCTGTCGCGGTCCGGTACCGCGACGGCCGCGGTAGCCTTAAGGTAACTGACCATGGTCAGTTATCTGTAATGCATTGATATACTATTCTATACTATAGACCAGCATCATCATCATTATATCAGCCGATCGACATGACATCCACCGCTGGACATAGGCCTGCCATCGAGCTATTGTCTTTCGAACTAGAGTACGAGGCCCTCCCCTAAGTATTTCCACAACACGACCGATTTTGCGCCCCCGCATCCAGTCATATCCCGTGACCTTCACTAGATCGTCGGTCCATCGCGGGGGCGATGGGCTACTCAATCTACGCCTTCTGGTACGTGGTCTGCACTCTAGAGCCCTGCGGCCCCAGCGGCCGTCAGTCCTGCGAGCTATGTGCCCTGCTCACTGCCACTTGAGTTTCGCAATTCTGAGAGCTATGTCGGTAACCTTGGTTCTTCTGCGGATCTCATCATTTCTGATTCATTCCCGCAGAAAAACTTCGAGACTATATAATAAAGGCTGCCATATAGCATGCCATGCAGCCGCATAAGAATCGACTCTTCTAACTCAAGTTGTGTTTGTCGTAAGAGTCGAGTAACCTAATAATGCTTTTATACTCTCCACTGCCACCTGTTTTGGTGAAAAAAACCCCAACATTTTATTAAAATCCTGATTGAAAATGTATCGAGCAACCCTTTCCAGATAATAATGCCTCTGAATAATAGTGACTCGTAATAATAGTACTCCGGATAATAATGCTCTCTGCCTCTTTATAGACACGACGCCTCTTGCTCTCTACGGTATTGTGCATTATTAAAAAAGGATTTTCTGTAAAGCTTAGTCATATAGCTAAGAGTGCTTTCTTTGGTTAGAGTTGGGTATGAACAAATTTTTTCGCAGAACAGAAGAAACACGTGCCTTCCGCCGCCACGTAACACAGAATTTGGGATACAGCGGCGGTCAGTATTCATCTCAATGAAGGCTAGCTATTATGTATACATAGTGGACATTGTTAGAGTGCACAAGTGTGAGCGCAAGCCCAAGTACACTCTCTATTCCCTCACTCACATGGTCCCGCAAACTGGCACGAATAAGAAGAGGCCAGGAGCAGGAACAATGGCTACAGGCTCATTTTACAACAACTGGCAGAGGCGTGGCGAGCAGTTTTAGTGTCAATTCTCAACATACTTAAATACCAGTATCGCTTAATTGAAGAACACTTGGTCCCAGCTAACGATGCGCGAATGCAAATTATCTGTCTAGTCGAATGATCTACAACTACTAATTTCCTCATTCGACTTGAATATTAGTAATATACTAATCTTCAAAGTCGAATGAAACTACTAATTAGTAATAACTAATGTCTCTACGAATGGATCATTCATGGCTCCTATTCGACTTTGTTAGTCGACCGATGGTTTTGAGAGTGATGAATGAATTATTCGTCGCTCCTGCGGGGATTGAATGGAACAGATTAGTAACTAATTTTATCATTCTTGTGCGGTTGATAAGATTGTGTAGTTTTTCAAGTATAATATTATAGTTTTTAGCTTTTGGTGTAAATGTTATAGTGTGGTGGACAGCTGGTAATTATAATGTTGAATCCGGTAATGTAACTATTACAGATAACCAACTGTTAGTTCAATAATACCTTTTACTTATGTTAATTTTGTTCAAATATTTTATATTAAGTTAGTTCCCTGACCCAAACTAGCGCTGCTACCTATTTCATCGTATTATTACGTTAGTTTAGGAAAAAATGCGAAGTTGTAATTTTTGGCCGCCAAACTCGGTTTTCGCATCTCCTACTTCCTCGTAAACTTTTACCTGTGAAGCGTTGGGTGGCCGCAGCGAACGAACTCGGAGTCGAATGAAATATATGTAGGTATAATTCTATCTCTCTCTAACTAAGCCCGCTCCCGCTCAGTCGAGCGATTACTAACTAAATCAGTTACTAATTTGCTCTAGTTATTCGAATCGTTCGAATGACTTGTCAAGTCGAATAATTCGAATGAAATCATTCACAGTCGCGCGTCTTTAGTCCCAGCTTGAAAAAGTGGCTTTATCTATCTTTCTAACGTTATACTTTTAACCCATGGACCACAAGCAAACGTCTCGGACACTGATTAATCTCAGCTAGAAAGAACCATGTCAACTACGTAACTGTGTTATTATCGCTAAAGCCATGAATAGACAATCCTTCTTTGGTCCTACCGAGCTCACCAGCAGCTGATTAGTGTACAAATTCAAAATAGAAACATACACAAAAAAAATCGGTCAAGCCGTTTGGTTACAAACACTGTGATGCGAGGTTTTTATATATGAAGAAGATATACAAAAAGATATAGATAGCTTCCATAGCTACCTCATCATATCTCTTACAGCACGGTGTCTGCTCACCCTTTGCTGATGGACACGTAATTTCACTGAGTGCGTAGAGGTAAGTCACCCTATTGTGACGACTTTCTACACAATTGGCTAAGTAGATTATGGGGTCTACCTGAAATATTAAATTCTGATTGGTAGTAATATAACCATGAAGATTTGGGTATGTAATTAAATGAGAAAGTAAACAGTAATTGCAGGTTTTTGTACTATTAAATAGGTATTTAACTTTAGGACCACTCAAAGTATCCGAACAATTTGGCTAATTTTAGCCAACCGTGTGGACAAAATGTCTAATAACCTATTTAGCGTTTCCAGATTTCAAACGCAATGTTTTGAAATAACAATCTTTTTTAGTATCTCCAAATGGGCCAGTTTTTATAAATATGAGCAGAAAAACTTGGCCATTTGGTCACATAATATGTGACCATTGAGGCCATTATATGGCCTGAATAAATTCTATAAAACACTTCTATCGGTGTCTGTTCGTCCTACATGTCACGTTTGTAATCTCAATCCTCGCTCCCGTAGAGAGTGCAGTGCTTACTGTGAGGGTTAGCATGGGCTAGTTACGTTGACGTTACAATAAGGGTTCAAATAAAAATCCCCCACCCCCCCTAAGTGAAAAGGGTTGAAGGCAAAACAACGTTTGGCAGGTCAGCTAGTAATATTATAAAAGCGAGAGGAACCCTGTCTGGTACCTTTTCACACCTAAGCGGCTGAACAGATCTTCATGAAATTTGTCAGAAAGGTAAATATCCCGGGGACGGACATAGGCTACTTGAAAAGCGTGTGCGAAGCCGCAAGCAGCAGCTACTAAAGAATACTTTGATTAATTGAATTCTTACCAGTAGAATCAGCCTATTTTAGAATGGCTAGGCCACATAAAAATTAGTAATCAATGGAATATCTATGCTGATTGTTTAAACGACCAACGTTCGATGAAATGACTAAACGTCTATTAATTAACGATAAAGGTATTCCTAACAAATCAGCGTTGATTTTGTAAGCGGCCAGCCATTTTACATACGGCCTGGTTCTACTATCTGGCAGCGACGTAGATACCCAATCGTTTCTAGGGCCAATTCTTCTTCTGTCTCCTTTTGACAAAAAAGTAGTATTCTTTTTTTTTTTTCAAAATAACTTCCTCGCTTCACTTCACGCATAACTTCAAATCTAATTCGTTCACCTCGAGTAAGTTATGTATGTAAATTCAAAGGAATCCTTGCAAATAACAAGTCTTATCCCATTCGTTTTGAACCCATTCGGGACTAAGCCCGGAATAAATTTAGTTTTATGACCGCAGGATCCGAAAGTCGAATTTTCTAACGTGTTTGTGGTATAAAGCGGGAACGCTAAATTATTGTGCTAAGGCTAAATTTGTGTTAGAAGCTTAAGAATTACTCAGCGGTTGCAAGTCAATAATGTCTTGTGACGAAGTACCTCCAAAAAGAATAACAACATGAGGCGATTACAGCGTACTAAATATTTTTCAGCTTATCCAACCAAAAAAACTGTAAGTAGGTACATAATTATGTGGAGCAAAAAAATTATATAATGTTCCTTGCATCCTTGCGTTTATCCCGAGGTTAGATTATGCAAAGGAGGAAGAGAAGAAGAGAAAAAAGACTCAATAATCAGTTGAGAACAAATAACTGCACAAAGATTTACTCAAAAGTTGAGTAAAAAAATATGGTTCACAGATACAATGTCATACACTCAAGAGCCAAATCAGAAAACCAAGCAAAAAGAAACCTTGTAAAGCTAGATATAAGAAACCTATCGTCCACAATGCTAGTTACAATCTAAAAAACAATGTTCCTAAATCAAAACTTTTCATAACATTTTTAAAGACAGACAAAACCAAAACGAATAACCCTGCAAAAGAAACCTTATTGCCAGGCAATAAATACCACTATATCTTACACAGTAGGTACAGTCTAATCCAGTGAGCTCGTGATATATTTTCCGCGCGACGCGCGCTCGTTGTCACGCGCCGCGCTCAAACTCCGTAAAATATTATCTCCCTGACTGTACTCTGTAAAGTTTGTGTTCCACTGAAAGCGAGCAAAATTGTTTATATTTTAGTTTTAACACCGATTCTGTTAATTCCAGGACGCAATGACAAAGTAGCAACCCGGAGTCAGGAGGTTCGCGTTGTTACACCCCCCGTACCTCGGAAAGTACGTTTAGCCGTTGGTCCTGTGCCTGACCTCTCCCCGGTCTCTGCCCTCCCATCGGATTATGAGAGTGACGGAATAAAGACCGCATCTGTGTGTGCGTACACACTTGTGTACTCCAATAAGTCCTGCGCATCGCTAGTCTCCATTAAGACTGGCCTCCATGTGGTAGAAATTTGGCTATTAGGAGGAACGTTAGCTTAAGTAGCTATAAGAGTTCCCTCTATTTTTTGTTCTTTATTATATTTAATTTTAAATTATAAGTTATTGTTTAATTTTGCCATGTGTGTTTTATGTGACAAATTAATAAGTTATTAACATCATTACAATATGTTTATAAACTCGCACATTACACATCATTTTTATTAAATAGTTACCTAGCTATTAGTTTACCTAAACTTTTGAAATAAAAAAAATAATATAACTAAGTCGTTACGATATCTAGCTTTTATCGTTTCTCTTAGCACTAGTGGAGAACAAGCTCAACCTGCATTGTTACCGATCCAACATCTGCACTCCATGGTAAAGTATAAAACGACGCGTTCCAAGTTTTTAATTAGTTTCGGAACATGTTAAGCTGGTACGGAATTGCTTCAAACTTTTCATGAAATAAGCTTATGTAGGTTGCGTTGCGTGGAATTATCTGATTTTACAATATAATTGACTAAAATGTACCGACTTTCTTCAGTAAATACATCATCATCATCATCATCAGCCCATACACGTTCACTGCTGGACATAGGCCCCCCGTACGACGCCACAAATAGCGGTCCTGAGCCGCCTCCATCCATCGACTCCCTGCGACCGCTACGATGTTGTCGGTCCATCGAGTGGATGGTCTCCCATGTAGGGGGGAATTTGCCATAATCACCACGCTTGGCAGGCGGATTGGTGATCACAGTGTTGGTGTTTAAAAATACTCAGACGGAAGCTGCTGCCCTTCCTCTGGTAGGTTCCCTTAGTCGGCTCTTACGACATCCACGGGTTGAGTTGGACGGGTCGATATTCGTACGCCGCGGCCCCACGGCCAGTAAATACATATATTTATCTAAATTATTTGCAACAGTCTGCTTATGACTCAAATTATTATCAAAGTCGTAGTTTTTTTTTTTACTTTGGCTTCTGTTACCTCCGTGGCTGAAATATATTCAGAAACTTCCACAAAAATAAATTTACTTGCTTATTTTACTTTACAAAGAAAAACTTCACTGTATTTTCGCCATTTTCCTTTTATCCCTTACACATTATCATTCTTTCATCCCTTGGAAGAAAATTAAATTCAATAATAAGAGTTCCCCAACAAAAGTTTGTAATAACAGAGGCTATTGATAAACTATCCCTTTTCGGGCCCTCTTTCGGCACAGTTGGTGGCATGTAACGTAAGTAATTTTTTTTTTCTGTATTTCATCTCTTTTCTTGTGATCACAAACCCACCTGCCAAGCGCGGGAATTATTTATTGTAAAGTATTTGTACAATTTGATGTTCACATTTAGGTACAATACAAGTTTTCACACTTTTATCCAGTTAGAGGTGCAACAAACAATAAAAACTAAATTGAGATTAACAAAAAAAAACACAAACGGGAGTTGAAAATGTGTTCAGATGGGGAAAAAACAATGTTGTTACAATTTCGTTGGATATTTGGATGCTGCTGTAAAAAGTAGGTCTTCTTAATCATGTAGTCATTTAAGTTAGTCTCTTCTTCGCCTTAGTCTCTAAGCAAAATGGTCGGCATGTCTGGTAAAAATATACTTACTTGTTTTACTTTAATACATATATATGACGACTTCTGTGGCGCGGTGGGCGAAGGTCCGCCTGCGACGCAGGAGGTTGCGGGTGCGATCTGCAGATATTTGTTCAAGGTGTTCTGGTCGTTTTCTATGTATCATAAAAATTATCTATATATGTAATATATTGTATTATGTATATCAGTTATCTAGTACCCATAACACAAGCTCTGCTTAGTTTGGGGCTAGATGATGTTGTGTGGATTGTCCAGCATTATTTATTTATTTTATTTTACAGTATACATTATACTGATGAGCAGCTGCTCGTGCAAGGCGCCGCCATTGTTCTCTGTCAGTTGTGTTGTGGAAGCAATCGCTCATGGTGGACTGTATGAGGTGATAAGACCCAACCTCTAATTGCAATGCGACCATGGGACCTGGACCTCCATTCTGTCTTGTACTACGGAGCGCTCTATGAGTCTTGGATAGACAAGACTACACACCAGACGAACCTTAGTGGTTTTGGTTATCCGCCGGTCTTTAAAGTCTTGCTGATCCTTTCAGAGACAGATCGTGAGATTAACACAACATCTTCTGATTATTTCTGCACAGCCTCCAGTGTTGCAGAAGTTAATCTCTACTACAGCATCAAAAGCTGGAAATTTGTGGATGAAGCTCGTAAAGGTAGACCGATTGAGCTTGCGTGAAAAAAGAGGCTTTAACTATCCAACATTGTGTGCTATGGCCTGACGATCATGACAATAGCTTTAAAATGATAAACGCTTGAAAGCTATATCTTTAATTGCAGTTATTTACGTTATTTTTCCAAATAATTAAAACCACCCTTTTAAACTTGAGCACTTACATATTATGTCCAGCACTGGACGTGTATGGGCTATGATGATGATGATGATGATGACTTACATAAGATAACGCTTCCAGCTTTATCTTGCCTTTAATGTAAAACCCAACCTTCGTTTTTCTGTCGCTCTATAGTCGTTAAAAGCTAGAACAAAAACTCTTTACTAAACAATACAAGAACTCCCGTTTTTATATCGCTGTCACAACCTCACCAACTTGTTCTTCTGTTTACGATCTTTTTTCCGTGGTCCAGCTCCTTGGGAGTCTTTTCCGCTGTATTGTGTGATATCCTTCAATAAACAGGCCATTTGTGGTGGACTTTCAAGGGTTGATTGATACGTGTATCGGCCTTCTTCAATTGATGAATTATTAAGCTTTGTCATTTACTATAAACGCTTTACACTTACCAATACTTACAAGACTGTTCTTGAACGAGAGCTTGTCATGTACCTATGCGTTAAAGGAATGTTAATGGCGAGAGATGAAAGTGAAACGAAAAACACGCCGTTTTAGCTATCTTGCTAAAAATGTATGCGCACTTGAAGACATAAATAATAATCAATCATACCTACTTGTACTTATTTTAATTCAAAATAATTGTTGCGCCCTGACAGGGTTTTTATGCATGTGTACCCACTAAGACTACCTACACCTAAGAACAATACCTGTATGCATGAAATCACAATAAATAAATAAATGATAAAACAGCGAGTATTTTTTAACCGATTTCAAAAGGAGGAGGTTCTCAATTCGTCTGTATGTTTTTTTTTGTATGTTATGCGATATCTCCGCCAATTATGGACCGATTTTGAAAATTATTTCACTATTCCGTCCCTTTTTTATCTCCAAGAGAGTAGTATTAATACCGCAAAACTTAAAAATAAGTGCAAAAGTAAAGTAATATGAAGTCGTTTTTTAAAAACGCCATATATATTATTCACGCACCGTACCAGAGAACACACGAATTTGCCATGTAATTAATTTCTTATTATCTGGGTATTACCTTAGCTTTCTCTTTCCTTTGTATCAGCGCTGTTTAAATCATCTGTTCCAAGCCCCTTTGATCGTGCAATATTCACGTAATTTCCGTGTAAGGAAGCCTTTGTAAGACACGTATAGCAGAGTATTGACTGGGTTTGGTTATCTACAACATTTTTTCCTAGACCATAAGAAATTGTTCTTCATGTTCATGTGGGAATTGACACAGTGAACCGTAAATTCTTCTTCAAAGTTTGAGTTTTTTAATGAATGATTTTATGATAAAATTCCTAGAAACACTTTCAAAGGTGAGCAAAAGTAATTTAAAAACGCGAGTTAATTATATTAAGAAATGAATTAGAGCTGACGTTGAAATTCTACAAAATACACGCTAGCAACTGAAACCAGTGTGCCAGCAAATTAACAACCCGATACGCAGGATACAGCTAGTAAAGACATCGCCGAACTAACAGCACAGTATTGCGAAATTGGATCACGAGAGTAGAATGAAGGTACTGTTCTGCTTATGAAACAACTAGTTACTGCGCCTTCGCCCGCGTTTTATCGGGATAAAAATAGCTTATATGTTATTCCAGGTCCCAAACTATACCCATACCAAATTTCAGCCTTATCGGTTCAGTAGTTTTTGCGTGAAAGAGTAACAAATATCCATACATCCATACATCCATCCATCCTTACAAACTTTGACATTTATAATATTAGTAGGATTTTATTGAACGATATATTTCGAAAAAATATCATAAACAATTTTATTAGTATTCAAAGAAAAAAAAAGAAATTGCCATTAGCGATAAGGCCGCCCATTGTGCAACTGTTTCTGTGTTTGTGTTTTCCCGTTTTGTTTTTCCCTATCTTGGTGTACAATAAAGAGTATTTCCATTCTATTTGGAATGCTGCTTATCACAGAAAGCCCTATGTCTAGCAGTGGACTAGTAAAAGCGGTTGATGAATAGAAATAATAATGAAAAATTCAGACGAACATTGTTGTGTATGCATTTTATGTGCTTTTGAAATGGAGTAAGACTTGACTAAGAGTTCTCGGTCGCAGGGAGTCGTTGGATGGAGGCGGCTCAAGACCGCTATTTAAAGATTTTTTACGACAAAAGGTACATACATAAAATAATTACAAATTAATGAGCTAATTACAAGTATAAGCAGACAATAATTTGAAGGCTAATTAGTTCATTTTAAATTAAATTTATACTTGAAAGTAAGTGGGTACACAACTTATTACAATAACATGGCCGTTAGCAGCCGTGCTAGGTCGAGCCTGTGTTACGTTACGGGCAGTCCGTAACGTAACACAGGCTCGACCTATTCGTGGCGTCGTTTGAGAGTGGCATATGTTCAGCAGTGGACGTATACGGGCTGATGATGATGATGATGATGTGTTCTCTATGAGCTTTTTTAAAAGGACTGACAGTCATTCACAGCAGTTAAAAAGAGTATTCTGCACTTCAAGTACTCTTGCAATTCCTCTTGCATTCCAGTTTTGACGACTGATGTGGCGCGGCGGGCGAAGGTCCACCTGCAACGCAGTAGGTTCGGGTTCGATTCCCGCCTTGGGAAAAATGTTTGTACGATCTGCAAATATTTGTCTTGGATGTTCTGGGTATATCTATGTAATGTTTATTATCTATCGGTCATAACAACTAACACAAGCTTAACGCAAGCAAGCTCTGCTTAGATTGGGCTAAATGATGCTGTATGGATTGTCCAGAATTATTTATTTATCATTTTATTTATTACTAGCTGACCCGTACCCACTTTGTTGGGCGATAAACATTTTTAGTGAACCGTGAGACCGAGTCGAAGATCAAAGTTGTATCCACTTCCAGCAGTGTCTTCGCCACGACAGTAGGTAGGTATATAAGCGAGTAGAGACTGAATAGTATCAAATGCCTGGTGCGTTTCGCCAATGCATTGCAAGCGGTCATCCCAGGTACGCAGCACAATGTCACGCCTGTCATAGTACTGATCTACCAGGACGACAGCAACATCATTGGTAGCGAGAGCTTTGTACAAACCGGATGCTGTCCAGTAGGTCGTTTATCGGCACTAATAACAATTTTGTAATCATTTGGCTTTGGGGTATGGACTCGTATTGTATGTCACATCCATCCCACTCCCAAGGGAACTATAACGAATTCCACGATAAAACGTATTACATGATCATCCTCGTAGTATGAACTTAAATCATGCCAAGTTTCATTTGAATACATTCAGTAGTTTCAGCGCTATGCGCAGCCAAGAAATTTTACCCTACTGCGGGGGGCCACTAAAGGGGGCTACTGGGGGTCCCACTGTGGGGCAATTTGGGGTGCCCACTGCAGGGATAAACTGCCGGGGGCCCCCACTGCCGGTGTCCTCCACTGTGGGGGCCTACTGAGTGGGTCCCACTGCGGGGGGTAATGCGGGGGGCTACTGGGGGTTCCACTGCGAGGAACTGTGGGGGGCCCACTGCCGACGCACCACTGCCGGTGCTCCCACTGTGGGGGATAATGAGGGGGTAACACTGCGGGGCAATGTGGGGGGCCCACTTCGGGGGGCCATCTACCGGCGGCCCCCACTTCCGGGGCCCCACTGCCGGTGCCCCTCACTGTGGGGGCTATTGAGGTCCCACTGCGAGGCAACGTGGGGGCCCCACTGCGAGGGGCTACTGGTAGGGTCCGGTTGCGTTAGGGGCCCCACTGCTGGGGTCCCCACTTCTGGGGCCCCCACTGCTGGGGTTCCCACTTCTGGGGCCCCCACTGCCTGGGGCCCCACTGCCAGTGCCCCCACAGTGGGGGCTATCGCTCTCTACCGCCCTTGCCCCGGGCACCTGCAACGCGCAAAATTTTACTTCCATCATAAGGGAACCCTTCTGAGTTCCGGGATAAATAGTATTTTATGTCCTCTCTTATAATATGAACTGAAATCATGCTAAATTTCATTTGAATACCTTCAGTAGTTTCAGCGCTATGCGCAGCCAAGAAATTTTACTTTCATCCCCTCTCCCAAAGGAACCCTATTGAAATCCGGGATAAATAGTATCCTATGTCCTTCCTCATAGTATGAACTCAAATCCGCCAAGTTTCATTTGAATACATTAAGTAGTTTCGGCGCACCCCCAGCCAAAAAATTTTACTTTCATCCCCTCTCCCAACGAAACCCTATTAAAATCCGAGATGAAAAGTATCCTATGCCCTTTCTCGTAATATGAACTCAAATCCTACCAAGTTTCATTTCAATACATTTAGTAGTTTCGGCGCTACGCGCTGCCACAAAATTTTACTTTCATCCCCTCTCCCAAGGGAACCCTATTGAAATCTGGGATAAAAAGTATCCTTTGTCCTTCATTATAGTATGATCTCAAATCCTGCAAAGTTTCATTTGAATACATTTAGTAGTTCCGGCGTTATGCGCAGCCAACCAATTTTACGTTCATCCCCTCTCCTAAGGGAACCCTATTGAAATCCAGGATATTAAGTGTTCTATGTCCTTCCTCGTAGTATGACCTCAAATCCTGCCAAGTTTCATTTCAATACGTTCAGTAGTTTCGGAGCTATGCGCGGCCAAGATACAGACAGACAGACAGACATGATGGAAAAAAAATACATTTTTGGCATCAGTATCGACAATAGAGCGCCTTCCAAAAAAAATGTTCGAAATATCTTCAATGTACAGAATTGGACCTGTTACAGTTTTATTATAAGTATAGATATCATAACGGTCGCAGGGAGTCGTTGGATGGAGGCGGTTCAGGACCTCTATTCGTGGCGTCGTTTGGGGGAGGCCTATGTTCAGCATTGGACGTATACGGGCTGACGATGATGATGATGATGATTTATTTATCTATTTTATTTTTATTTTATTTTTATTACCATATACCATATACCAGTGCAACTTTTCAACATGTTTAGAATACTCATTGCTTACAATGAGCCGAGCCGTAGCTTTCTTGTTTACAACTGCAATGTAAACTAACTTCTACTGTTACTCCGAGCTTGTAACGTATTGTTGCCGTCGAGACGTTCCATCGTATTTTGTACATTTCGAGGTCCAAGTTCCTCTGGGTTCTTAAAAAAAAATGTATCATTTATGATACTGACTGCTGATGACCAAGTAGGTCCTTACCTACTAGCTTCTTAACTACTGTCCTTCTATAGCTCAACGACCCTAACAGTGTCTTAGATTATGCGAGACAACCATTTTGGTATGTTTTGGTGCAGGGTACCGTCGTCAGGCCTCTGTAGCCCTCACTGGTCCACTTCATCACGTCCGCACATCTTCACCTTAACTGTTAAGTTTCAGCGAAAGCCTTTTGGGTTGAGAAACGCACAAAAAAAAACGAAATAAAAAATACTTAAGCAGAATCAAATTAGCAGCAGTTTCTTAATCGCTTCAGCTTACATTTTGAACCACACTTGCACTTAGTAAAACAAACAAATTTAAACGTTATGGCTCATATAATAGAGCTTTCATGTGTTAGAATTCAAGCTACGTTTACTTTGCCATTACGTCATGCTTGAAATTTAGCTTTTCCTTTTGTTGATTTATGTCATGGATATAAGTGGTCATGATTTTATAAGAAATCTTCTACAAAGTATTAGAAGAATAGGAAACTGTTTGTTTCTTGAAAAGTAAGTACTTATGTAGATACCAAGTTACTTACCTAACTCTTGCTTTCGTAGAAATAGCGTTGATGGTCGAAAATAATGAATTCATATACCAATCTAAAAATGTGAAATATTATTATTTCAAAACCAACAAATGTACCTTAATACTATTTTTCTTTCATTATAATACTTTTTCTTTTCAAAAGTCATAATATATACTAAACTCAGGGGTTTTGGAATTTGTGCGCCCACCATCTTTATTGTCGATTCTCATTTTTTTATTGATTTCTCAATTGACCCATAATTGCTAAACAGGGTTAAAAAAATTCTTTATGTTTAAAGCATATCCGCGCTTTTTGATAGTCAGAGTGCACAAATCAAACTACTCACATTTTATGTATGACCAGAGCGGTGGAAATGGAAAATACAATCAATTTCATTCCTTATCACCGTCCTCTAAGGTTCGGTTTTAGTGTTTTTACTGGTTGAACGCCAGTGATATTGAATTTATGCACCAATAAAGTTCAGTCGTAAATAGGACCATGAAAATGGCTATCGGGTCAGTGAAGGCAAATAATAATGAATATTAAAAATCTGCTGCGTGAGCAGAATCAGAATGTATGAACTTTATATCAGAATTTGATGAAAATATGGCCAGAATGACCAACCATCGAGATTTATGGAAGTTGTAAAAGCTTGTTTCAATAATTTAGCTTCTAATAAATACTAGATTCGGTAGCTGTATAAATGTACATGTAAGCAAAATAAATTAAATATGAAACATACAAAATGTGTATCGAATAAAAATATTTATATAAGACGGATCCAGTAATTGAGGCAAAAAAAAATGTATTTAACCTCAATTTCAATTCTAAAGTTATTTGGAACCAGTTTTTGCTTAATTATAATGTTTCTTCGAATTCCTGTTTTATTAAACGGATCTTCTGTTAGTCATTATTTCAACGCTTAAATTTAATTTCACTTTTAATTAAAACAACTCGAAATTTAAATTGAAAACTGTTGAATCACGGAGTAAATTTTTACATTTGATTTCGTGATAGAAATCTCAATTTCCTAATCCAGCTGAAAAGTAAAATAGCAAAGAAGTTCGTTATATTATCAGAGGGCACGTAATTGAAATAAATTAACGCGGAGGAACGTAAATAACTGACGTCTTGGGGCTCCGAGGGACGGGAGGGCCATAAGTTTTGATAATACGCTTATCTAACGGCGACCCGCCTAGTACTCGTACCTACAGAGGGAGTGTGTGACGAACTAGAACTGTTTCAAGTGTTACGAAGTGGTATGACAGAAGAATTTTTGCCATTGCAGACTTAGTGCTCATTATACACGAGCGGCAAAGTGCCAACGGCAGAGGTAACTGTAGCCATCGATACTTGTCGACGGCAGCCGTCGACGCGCTAACGGCAGCCGTCGACACGCGCCGACGGCTACAGTTACCTCTGCCGTTGGCACTTTGCCGCTCGTGTCGAGCCGCACTTAGAAATAAGTATAAATGAAACAACAGTAACTCGCATACAATATACACGGAGGGCCACATAGTTACTTTCCATAATGTTAGATTGTGGTCAACCAAGGGTATATACTACGTTATGTACTATAAAAAATTAGCAAAATTTAATTTTTGTATTTTGATTTCAATAATCTCTTTCGAAGCCAAAGATACAAATTTGTTGGTTGATTCAGATGTTTTTGTGAGTGTATACGTATTATTTTTCTCGCTCATAGCTTCGTTTTTGTTTGTTTTTATTCATTCTCAAAATGCAGCTAATCAGAGGCGAAATTAGTATAAGTATTACACTGCTCTTATTGTATAAAATCATGCTCAATTAATTTTCTTTGAGCATGATTGAAAGAAGTTTTACAATCGTGAGTTTCTTTCATTTAAAGAAAATCACCAAAAAATGTTACAAGTAAGACAAAGATATCATCGTCTTTCGATAAGACCAAGTAAGATTTTTTTTTTATAAAATAAATATATGAGCACAGTGATGAAATTAACATAAAATGATTATCCCGGGACAAGCCACGCGACAAGCTGAACTAATAGGCTATCCCGGGAAGCTGAAGTAGCACAATCCATGCAAGTTAAATGGCAGTGCATATCTAATTGGTATTCAGCAGCGTAACTCAATGTCATTTGGAGTGGCGCTCGCACGTGTACGGGTGACGTCCCGGGAACTCACGGTATAGTTGGCGTAATTGTTTTAGAGCCCCGGGATTTTCAGAATAAGATTTTGTAATACATTGCTGATAGTGAATTTGAAAAACATTGTATTTTTAGTGTGATGTTTCACAAAGTTACATGATTTATGTAATTTTTTTATTTACCTAGTGCGAAGCCTATATGTTTTTATGCGGGTGCAATTATAAATACATGTCTAAAGATATAAAAAAATGGAAATCTAATTCATATTTTAGATTTCTATTGAATTATTAATTTAGGAAGGCTACGTTATCGCTGGATAAACGCTGTCGCAGATATGAGGCGCACCATGGTATAAGAAAACAGGTATGCTCTTCCGAGACACGATGGTCACGTGGCGCGTGGGTGTCGCCAGGCTACGTCATCGACGCCATCGGCGAATGAGAAACGACTCTGTTTCCTGGTGTTACCAGTAGCGTACAATCGTACTCCCAGAACTTCTGTATGAATCTGATAAAACTATGTAGTTTTGTATTTACTAATTATTTATCACATTGACTTGTGTTACTTGCGCAAAGATCCTGTCAACTAACGCTGTTTTGACTGATCTAACAAATATAATTGACGATTGACATTTTTTTATCGATTTTTCAATTTACTCTTACCACATTTGTTTCCTAACTTCTAAATTTTGTTGAAATGAAGTGGCAACTGGACAGTGCCGTCACCTGGATGTCACCTGGCACTCCTGGAAGAGCATACCTTGTTTTCTTATACCATGAGGCGCACCAGACAGCACAAAAATATGTTTTAAAATATTGTTTTTAACTCTTATGATTTAGATGCATTTCTTTGTGACGGCTAGATCACAGACAACTAGTGGGGGGCTATTTCGTCACTGTAAAATGTATCTAAATATAACGAGTTTAAGGGCTCCTTATACCACAAATGCTGTTTATAAAATCAATATGAATCAGTCAAAAATTTACGTAAATTTCTGAAAAAAATATATGTTTCAGTTGAGGATCTTACAGATTACAATTCGCTTACATTTACATAATCTGATGAACTTCGCTCGATAGAAAAAAATACCAAAGTTGCCTCTTTTTAAAAACCATTTTCAATACTGTGCCTAAAATAATAAACTATAACATTGGCCTTATTTTTACACCAATCTTTAGATAAATCATTTTTCTAGTACAAATCGCTGAGGTGGATGTTGTAGTATTATTTTCCTATTAATGATGCCTAAACACCTACAAACCCGCGAGCGGCGGCGCGACGCCCGCGGGCTTCGTCAGTCGCGCGGTGGCGCTTACCGACGAACAAGGTGGCCTTAAGCCCATATCAGAATGCACATTTTTGTGCTGTGCGCAGAGCTTATCAGAAGCGGAAGCGAATTTTTTACTGTTTTCAACACAGACATGGTAGAGCTGCGCCTAAAGCAGACCAAACATATTTTCACAATTACATAGAAAAAAATCTATCACTTCCTCTCTAACCAAAAATGAATAAGCCTATCTCACCTCTTTTTACTGTAACAACGCTAACTCACCATAGACAAAATTTAAGATGAAGCAAACTGCCATGCCATGTTGCTAAACAACATGCGTCAAATTTTAATGTCAGCCAATTGTCATGTTATGATCGTATTGTGCGTGCTGTTACTTCTTTATTTTATATAAATCTCGTGAAATATGTTGGAAAAAGACTGTAATAAATGGCGAAGTGTAGTGCATCAATGTGCGGCAAGGCATCGTATTGGAAAACACCCGAAATTACTTTTCATCGGTAAGTTTTGTTGTGCCTTAATAACTCAAATTGTTTTTGCATTACTGTGTGGATATTTGGCGATAATTCGGCATTATTTATACAGTGAATAACTGTTCTATGTCCAGGATTTCGTAAAACATGTACTAAGGTCGCTTATAAATAGTCCTATAATAACATTTATCAGTTTTTTAAACATTGTTGCTTTATTTTGACTTTTCTTAAACTTGTATGATTGTCAAGGGCCGCATCTAGGTTCAGCCTGGGTCCATCTTTTTTAGAAGTGTGTATAATAATAATAAATAACGCTGGACTATTCACACAGCATCATCTAGCCCCAAACTAAGCAGAGCTTGTGTTATGGGTACTAGATAACTGATATATATAATACACTATATTACATAGATAATTTTTATTATACGAGTACATAGTAAAACGACCAAAACACCCTGAACAAATATTTGCAGGTCGTAAAAATATGTGTCCCGAGGCGGGAATCGAACCCGCAACCTCCAGCGTCGCAGGCGGACCTTTGCTCACCCCGCCACATCGGTTGTGTGACGAAGTTTTATTTGCAGTTTTATGGTTTAGTATCCATTCTTAAGAAACCCTTTGATAGGTATCAAATAGACTGAGTAATATATTTATTGAACAATATTAACAATTTTCAGGTTTCCACAGCATGAAAACCTAACGAATACTTGGTTGGTAAACATAAACTGAATAAATTGAAAAAAGAAGAACAGAATAAAGGAAATACACTTTATTAGTGTGATTATGTACAGCTGAATAATCTAATTATTTATGTTGTGATTTTAATACCAGTGATGAACACGCATTTGATCATTTGCATTAATTGATTTAGGCTTTTCTAAAATTTTATGTAGAATTAAGAATAAAACATGATGCTCAGCAAAGCAATTCAATGGGAAAAAATCATTAAAACAAGTATTTTGTTTAAAAATAAAGAATATAGCTGTGTTTATTTATTTGTAGATGTGGCAGTATATTTATCGGAATAGATTATAATGCCACAGTTGTAATGCCCCACCCCCTTGTTCCTGAGTTCGGCCCACAGTATCTAGTATCTTTAACACATTGTCCATGTGTACGTGATATTTGTATGTAGGTGTAATTGGCAGGCATAGTTTTAGAAATGTTTTTTCTGCTTCCCTATTAGATTTCTGAGGTTTTTAATGAAATGATTCCTCGCAGTGTGCTATTTTTAACCTACTTCAAAATATGAGAAAGTTCTACATTTGGCTGAATGAACGTTTTTTTTAATGAATGTTCGTCGATTTCTTCGACTTTTAATGACCGATTTGTTTTTATTCCCTATTTGTATGGAGAACGTTTCCAAAAGGTCCTATACAACTATTATTCCTGAGAGATATATGGGTATTTGACCCACAAAAATTTGAAAACAGTGTAAATATGAATATCACTTAAGCCAGCCTTTAAGCCAGCCTTTGATTAAGGCCCGCTGTTAGAGCTACCGAGGAAGAGAAATGATAACTCTAACGCTGTTTGATCGCAACTGTTTATGTAGTATTTAGGTTAAAATGAAATATTAATACGGAAGAACATACATCACGTATTAAACGTAGGAACTCGATAGGTATTATATTAAAGATTAAACATACACGTACTTCCTGAATAACTGTACTTTGTACATCTTGGGCACTAGAAAAAGGAAACAATGTCAAAGTTTAGAAAGGGGCCAATGAGGCAATATTACATAATATTCCGAATAATACCTATAATGTACAAGTACATTTTTGGGTACTTAAAAGGAAGACAAATATTTAAATATGGTCAAACTGTGAATATAAGCTAGTTGTACAATGTAGTAAAATAATGTGAATGTTGATTAATAAATGTAAATAGATAATCATTAATATAAAATAACAATAAGAGCTAGTAAAGCTAACAACAACAATTCTAAGATTTAAACTCTATAAATTACTATCTAAATATCCTTACAGCCTAATCATTTGTCTTATTGTCTTTACATCCTTATCTATTGGCACTTCACTGTCGGGATATTTAAACCATTTTTATATAACGAATCACTGTGCACTTCTGGGATATTTAACCCGTTTTTATATAACGAATCACACACTGTATCACAAGCTGGCTGCTGCTGCTGTGAGGCCTTGGGGCCTCCCGTCAGGCCCGCCGAGCTGATTGTCGCCATGCCAACAGGTACTGCTGCTGCTCGCCGCGCCTTTCTCCTTCGTCGTATGATATAGTACCACACACCAGCCAGTATGAGTATGGCAAGTATTGCGTACATCAGTGTATACTGGTGAATGTCGTGTACATTGAGAGATACGTTCGTTTGGGCCTTTATGTCGTCTATTTGAGTTTTCATGTTTGACCACTCTTCTTTATGATTATCTGGTATAAATGGAGCTATTACGGAGGAGTTGACGATTTTGTTGAGAATGGAGATTTCAGGTACTTTTGGTAAATCACCTTGTATGTGAACTTGACTTAGGTAGTTGTTGTGACCGTATATTGAAAAGTCACCACTCTTTACTACACAACCTTGACCTACTAAGTAATCCATTGCCGGTCAATGTCTCCATCTGAACTTCGGTGTCAGCGCAAAAAATGCGCACTGCGCATTCGTCGTTGCAACATGAGAATAACCACATATTAATGTTTTGTAATTTAAACCATCGAT
Source organism: Eupithecia insigniata (assembly GCA_947859395.1). Taxonomy (NCBI): domain Eukaryota; kingdom Metazoa; phylum Arthropoda; class Insecta; order Lepidoptera; family Geometridae; genus Eupithecia; species Eupithecia insigniata. The sequence goes on along the minus strand of OX401994.1, from coordinate 16,271,949 downwards.
CTTGACAGGTCAATGCCTCGGTATTATATAACTTTTCATTGTCGTTTATGCTTATATTGCAGATCGCCTTTGTAAGCGGTAGTTCGAAGATAGGTTTATCGTAAGGACATAGCATCCGATTAGTTGAAGTATGCACACATGAATGAAGATCTTCTGCTGTCATTAGTATAAAAATATCTCTTTGTATATTGAAAGCTACAAATAGCGCGATAAATCTGACCACGTGATTCTGATGTGGCAGACTTACTACGCTGTCTAGTTCTAACGCTTCCTTGCTAATGAGGGGAATCTTTATTTGTATGATTAGAAAAATTTCTCCAACTCTAGCGCTCGTCTTCATTTGTTTATAGAGCTCGTATAGGCTCTGCTTATCGACCGCCAGCGTAAGCTCTCCTCGTAAGTGGCTGGATATGATGCTGACTTGTTTTTCTAGCTGTTCTGGCGGTAGCAGGTTCATATCTAAATGACCGTGTGTTATATCAGTTAATACATACATGTCTTAAACTATCTTGAATGCGCCTTAGGCTAGTTATAATAATATTGGCTGTCAAGGATAGTGATAATACATTAAGCTCACTTGTCTGCTCCATTTGTATCTGACGCATTCTGTGACGCATACTTTCTATCTGCTGCGTTATAGACTTAAAATTAGTATTCATGATGTTCTCATTCCTTTTCATGATATTTTGAGCTTCTAAAACGGTGGTCTGGTTTTTAAGTAATAGGTTTATATGACCTTCGTTCTGTGATATTTTCTCAATGTTCTTCTCGTATTGTTTTGCAAATGAGTCATCAAGGACACCGAATAACGCATTAGCCAAATAACCCACTCCATTTACCAATCCTCTCTTTTGCCGTTTGCCTATTTGATTATTAGTTAAAATTTTATTATAATGTTCAATTTCTACTATCTCTTGCCGTAACTGATCAATGATACCCTTGTATTGTGGCGGAAGCGGTGTCTGTGATTTAGGTACTGATTTAAATGGGAAATGTGATTATAAATATTGTTTAAACCAGTCCAGTATGACGACATATTAAAATAAGCTACGAGCTTCCATCCCTGACCCGAATAAGATTCAAAGTGGCAATTTTTTCAAAGTAATTATTTTGGTGATGATCTAAATAAGTAATATTGTAGGAAGCGGACCCTTGTGTCGGAGTGAGTACCGCTAAGAACAATATGAGTGCCATTGTGATGAGATGGCAGAACCCTGATCTCGTCGCACGTTTTTGTTTCGTATGATTTTGTCCTGGCACCTCCTCATCACTTTCTTGTACAGCATCCTGATTTTCCTTTACCGGTAAGACTGAAAGTTTTAAGCAGGGTCTCATAATAATCCCGTTTTTCGTTTTCATAGAGGCAACCCAGACACGTCCATCCTTTCCAGGGTGCACTTCTGTTACTCTTCCCATGAGCCACTTTCCGGGTGGCAAATTTTCCTCCTTTATTGTCACAATGTCATCAATTTCTTTATTCCTTGATTGCTTTCTCCACTTGGACCGTACTTGTAATTGATGTAAATAATCAGACGACCAAGCCTTCCATATATCCCTATTTATTGCTTGCACCATTTGCCATCTGGTGGTCAGATTGACATGTTCGGGATCCGGTGGTGGATTGATAACAAAGAACTTCCAATCAAAAAGTGACCGGGCGTAAGGTATATGTCATCGGGACTTTCCGTGAGGGCGATCAGTGATCTTGAATTTAGACAAGCTTGTATTTGATGGAGTACCGTAATGAACTCTTCAAATGTGAGCTTTTGCTCTCCTACTACTCTCTTCAGGTGGTACTTCATTCGTCTAACTGCCGCCTCCCACAATCCACCCGCGGAAGGATATGCCGGTGCATTGAAATGCCATTGTATCTGAAGATCACTCGCTCTATTAATGACGTCTGGATTTAAGCTCTGGAGGATTGCGTCATACTCTTTCTTTAGTAATCTGTTCGCACCTACGAAATTCGTTCCATTGTCACTATAGATGTGGCTAGGCTTGCCACGGCGCGAGCAGAATCGAGACAGCGCAGCTATGAATCCTGGAGTGCTAAGATCTGACACTATTCCAAATGTACTGCTTTCGTCGACATCCACACGAAGACACACACGTATCCCTTCAGAGTCCTTACACCACGTCTTTTGTTCGCCTTTATGTCAAAATGTCCTGTAAAATCAATTCCCGTGCGCGAAAAGGCTCGCGGGGAGGGAGTTACCGTTGATTCAGGAAGGTCGGCTAACATTTATGGTTTACTGTGGTCGCTGTGTCTCTTACACCTAACGCACTTGTTGAGTTCACGTTTGACAATCCGTAGTCCACTGATTATCCAAAATCTATCTCTTATATAAGCTAGGGTGAGACTAGGACCTCCGTAAAGCGTGATTCGGTGCGCTTGGTTGATAATTAGCTCAGTGAGGCGGCCGTGACTTGATAAAATAACAGAATTCTTACCCGACTGCTTAAGAAGCTAATTATTAAGTCGTCTACTTTTAATAATCCATCTTTCTCATCTATGAATGGATTTAAACATAAAAGTTTACTTCCTCCTTTCAGCGATTGATTTTTCCTTAAACGCTCTATTTATTCTGTGAATTCAACATATTGCACTGTTTTAACGATCAAATTATAAGAATAATTCATTTCGCTAATCGTGAGATAGCTTTGTTTACTTATTTGCTTGTTGCGCAACCACTTTATGAAACGCAAGAGCCAGCCTACTTTATCGCTACGTGCTATATTGACTCATTCTCATTTATTAGTCTTAAAATTAAATTGTTTTTTGTGTGATCTAAGGCTGTATTTACACTTATCTTATTCTTCATGTCAATGGAGGGAGATTGGTATGTCTCTGTACTAAGCCGATTGGGATCAAAGTTTTGAATCCATTGAGGCCCTTCCCACCACAAGGAGTAATCCGCTAGCTGGGTAACACTCAGCCCTCTTGTCGCACAGTCGGCGGTGTTGTCTTCTGAACGCACATGACGCCATTTTGTTGCTGGAATGACTTTAAGGATGGACAGTACTCTGTTAGCTACGAATTGTTTCCATTTGTTGACGCCACCGTGTATCCATCCTAGTACAATCATCGAATCGGTCCAGGCGAACATGCTTACATCCTTTTCAGAAAAAGTATTTAAGACCCTTTCCATTAGACGAGACAGGAGTACAGGAGTGACCCCTACTAATTCCATCCTCGGCAAACTGAGTTTGTTCTTCACTGGAGCCAGCTTCGTCTTGGCGGCGATCAATCTCGATGTGTACTCGCCTTTATCATTAATCGTAACAATGTAAATACAAGCGTAAGCTTTCTCTGAAGCATCACTAAATCCGTGTATTTGAAAATCATTATTTTTATTTCCTAAATGCCAAGGTATTTCTAATTGATGTAGGTTCTGGAAGTCTGTTTTCAATAGATGCCATTCTCTGGTAAATTCCTCTTTTAATGGTTCATCCCAAACATTTTTAGCTTCCAACCATGTTTTCTGGAATAAAAGTTTTGAAGCCGTTAAAAAGCCTTAATCGTGAGCGTCGAAATCCAACCTAATGGGTCAAATTTCTTCGGAATATGAGATAATAACTGCCGTTTCGTTAACTTGTCATCATTTATCTCCTTAAACTTATCTTGATATGTAAAAGTGTTCGTGCTAGACCTCCAGCTTATTCCAAAAGTTTTCTTGGAGTCTCCGCTCTTAAAGCTGAGAGGAGAGTCGATACTTCCTTCGGGTAAATCCTTGGTGAGCTCCGGCGTGTTACTTGACCACTTACGTATATTCATTCCGGCCTCACTCAGGATTGAAATTATTTGCTGTTGTAAGTCTCGAGTTCCATTAATCGTTTCACCCCCTTCTAGTAAGTTATCCATATAAAAGGACTCCTGTAACGACCTTGTTACTAGAGGATATTTATTCATCTTGCTATAGTCCATCGCGATTTGTTAAAGGGTCCTCATGGCAAGGTATGGTGCAGATTTTGTCCCATACGTAAGGGTCGTAAGGGAATACACCCCTATCAGCTCCTGTGGTGATGACCTCCAGACGATACTCTGCAACGGTTGATCAACCTCTCGTACTAAAATTGTTCTAAACATCTTTTCTATGTCCGCTGTTATGACGTATTTATGGTGACGCCAAGTAAGGATAAAAGTTTGTAGATCCTTTTGCAAATTAGGACCCAGTTCCATTAGGTCAATGAGGCTTTTTCCAGTAGAAGTTTTTGACGATGCATTGAAAACAACACGTAGCTTAGTCGTCGTCGAGTCAGCTCTAAACACGCCGTGATGCGGCAGATAGCAGGAAATGCTTTCCTCGTTTCATGTGACTTGGCTCGTTTCATGTGCCCTAGTTCCTCATAGTCACGCATGAATTTTTTGTAACTCTCAGCGAACGACTCGTTGTTTGCAAGTTTATTTTCTATTTTATGAAATTGCGCAATAGCCTTTCCCTTTGATAAGCAAAAATTTTATTGTCTGTTTGTTGTCTGTAAAACAAACCTTTTCCTCAATACACGAAGTAGACTTTACATCTATAGACCCAGCTCATCATGTACATTCAAAATGCAGGTGTAAATGGAGGACCACCGTCCCATTTTGCACGTGATTCCGGAACCGCTCCGTCGTCACCAGAACATTGTAATTTGCACTCTCGTGGGACGTGCCAGAATCTACATTTGTAGTTTAAGAGATTACACTATCATCGTACCAATACATCAAGTAAACCTGCATCGCCTTGAGAATTTGAGTCTTAATGGCTTTATAGTTATTCTGTGTCTTTAGCAATTTCTACGCGTTTTCATTTGTTTGCTTTTTTTCTAACTGGACTGCAAGTTTTTTATTTAGATTGTTCAGCAAGGGATTCACGTTTTACTCGGATTTCTATAATTATATAATTGTCAAGATCGTAAGATTACGAGACGAGTTTTAATAACGATTTGCTACGGATTTTCTTGGCTGATACCCAACAAAAGAAGAGCTTTTTCTTTGGCTTACTTTGATGACTATGTTAGTCTCGCGAGGCTCAATATTGGCAAATTGACTTCGAAATGTATCGTTTCAAAAGCTAACTACCAAAAGCTTATGAATTGATGATTCTTCAACCGGTAAGCTTTTTCGGGCAACTTTCGTAGCTTATGCTCTCTGGACTCTGGTTACGACATCTGCTTTATAGATAGTGCTAAAGAGAACGAAACTTCTATCGGAGGCTAAAACCAAGCCAGCGTAGTTAGTGATGATCGGAACTGATAAAATTTCCGAGAATTCCGATATAAAACCATTATCTTATAAATATAACCATTATAAAACCTTTCCACATTAATTTGTTTTTCATTTTAGTGACGCTTCAGCTCCTGTGCTATTCCAAAGCGCAGGGTTCACGTGACTTTGGCACTCGTTGCTTGCACTTTAGAGTTGAAGTTTGATTTATCACTATTTGATGCTTCTTACATATGCTTATTTCGCTATCCGTTGAAGCACTTTGTGTAAGTTTAATATGAACATCGAAGTGTACCAGATTTCAAATAGTTTTGTGTTCCAAATAAGTGAACATATTATTTATTTTGCGTTTTCTAAGAGAACCTTGCTCCTGTCATGTTGAAATCTAAAATTAAGATTTTTATTCATTTTACAATGCGGGTGGTTCCGTCCATCAAAAAAGTCTTACTCAGGGATTGTTTTGATAGATTTTCCGCTTTAAGTTGGAGTATTATGAAGTGAAAACTCTTATGGGAATTGGGAATTAAAGCAATCTAGCAACTACCTCGCGTTTTTTGCTCTCCCAATCATAGGCATATCATTTATTTGCCACTGAGTGTACACATTAGATGAATTGTCAATTTTTTTATAAAAAATAAAATAATCGAATCAATATATTTTCACTCAATCTTATATTAACACTAGTTTTGGCTCGCGGTGCGTTTTTCCGGTATGAAAAGTACCTATACCGTCTATCTCTCTGTCAAGTTTCATTCAAATCACGTTATGGTTTAAAAACGTAACAGATAATCAGAATTCCTTTCTTTTTTATAATAGCATGGATTTTTTTGTATAAAGATATAGAGCGAGTTATGCTAAAAAAGAACTTCACAAAAGGTTAAGCAGCAAAAATCATAAAAATCTGATGCCGAGGGTTTCATTACAATTCTTTGATTAAAGCTATTGAATACACAACTCGAATTCCCGAATTCGATAAGTTGTTAGCTCACGTGATGCTCCGACGCTGAGCTAATTGGAATCCAACAGCCCTGTGAAAGCATTAGACATGGCCATGGCTGTCAACTTCCACTTCTTGCGAGATGGCCCTGCGTCTGAATAAGACGGATACTGGCAGAATTGCGACATAGCTGTCTTGAGGTTGAAAGTACATGACAAACGCAACATTAGTCTGTTGGCTTCCGAACAAAAAAATATTTAAAATTTTCTATGACAAAGTTAACGTACATTATTATGTATAGAACGTTCGTTCTAACTACGGTTACAGTCGTGTCTGATAAAACAGCTTCACCCTAAAATTTGTTAAAAGTTAGATTGTAACCTCGTTTCTTGTGTTTGATTATGGACATGTCTTGATGTTTCTGAACTGAAATTTTCATTATTCGTATGATTTCCCTGAGGACTTGAAACTTTTCAAAATTTTCTTTGAATCTTCTACAAAACTCCAACAAATCCAGCTACAAATTGTACACAATTAAGTGGCGCAACTACACTATCATTCTGGATAAGCTTAATTACATTTAATTTAAGCTGCAAATGGTACAGTTTAAATTCAACTCTCGCCTCATAAAAGTAGAGATTACTATCGGATGTATAAAATATTTTATGTGAATAGAAAAGGAAAAGGTTGAAAGGCTTTTAAAAGTTTTTCTCTTGCTGTTGAATTGATTGTAGCCAATTAAAAAGTATTTTTTGCAAACGCTGCTTTTGAAAGGTTTTCTTTATTTTTCAACCAGTGAACCAGTGATGCTTAATTAACGATGAACGAGCTGAGTAGAGCACTGTAGTGTTTTCTTTTCTCGTCACTTCTTTACACGATCTTTTTTAAACTTCTTTGCCGGAGATACTAGACAAGATTTTTTTATGTCATGGATCACATTATTATCGGAACCTTTGATATATTTCGTTAATCATTTAAATTATAACACCCTATAGAACGCGTGAAGACTGACAAATCCCGGAAGTAAGTTCCACCTAAATTCCAAGTCCAATTTTTAAAGTTATCAAAATTTTATCGCCATTTGTTAAACTTTAAATAGGTTTCGAAGGGGAAACAAATAACAGCCTTGTTTAAATTGTTGAGTAGCTTTGCTTGAAAATTGGGGTTACGTCAGGCGTGCAATTAATTTTGTGTGACATCTTGAAGAACCTAAATTTTACGCATGACATGCCACTGCCACCTGTCGAGTCACAAAGTATATCCACGGTGCTAATAGACACATTGAGTTTGTTGTGGAATTCTTAAGAAACTCAAACTCCTGTCTTAACAACAAACAGAAAACAAACTGAAAGTAGTTACCTACATACTTGAGGAATGTACGATGCGTACGATAGGCCTCCAGAGGCCGGGGAATGTAATCGAGGTAAGACGCTGTAAATGAGAGGTAGAACAAGAATTGCTAGCTTTTATATATTGTACAGTTAGCTGCGAAATGTTCAGATTAAATCAAATTAAATTCATTTATTTCATTCAGGCTCAAAAGTACACTTAGAAAAGTCAGACAGATACCATATTGATATACAGAATTTAAAATATAAAAAATATCAGGTACATTATCAATGTATGGATTAAATTTCACAGTGTATGTTGTGTGAGAATGAACGACCAAGGAAAAGTGTAAAAGTTATAATAAGAGTAATGAGTTAGAAAATTCTGTTAAAACCAATAGAAAAGACAAAGTGAAAATTATATTAAAGTTAAAAGAATTTAAAAGTAAGATAATTTTTTTCACGTTGTAAACAGCAGCGGCATGGATGGATATAATAAACACGTTCACTGCCCAGCCTCCAACAACCTGCAGGCCGCTTCGCTGCTTGATGGAGCTCTGCTAGGCGATGTGTGTCATGGGCACTGTAAGTTATAAGGCAATAAAATTAATAATAATTTAAGATGACAGAAAGTAAAAGTACGTTCATTGAAAGAAACGAGACTATGAAAATATAAAAAACCCCAAGATGAAAGGAAAGTACCTTGAACTAAGCTAATGCCACAATGAAATAGACAACAGTAATTAATAGAGGTCCCTAAAAAAGTTGAATAAAAGTTAAATCCTCAATCTTTTTACAAACATTTGTGCCAAGCAATTTAACATGAACATTCCCCAGAAATATTTGCTTTAAGTAAATTTCTCGTAGTGCAGTTATTTTCAAAAGAATTCGTACCTTAGCGTTTGCAGTTTAGCAGTCTGATACTGAGTTTATATTGAAGGTGTTTGTAAGAAATGGATTCAACAGGCATAAGTCAAATCTTTTTGAAATTAGAAGGTATTTTTTTAAATAGCGGCTGAATGAATCTTTATGTTTGGCAGAGAGGTAAACGGTATACCTGGGACGGGCATAGGGTACTTGAAAAGCGCGTGCAAAGCCGCGGAAGTACGAGTAGGTAAATGTATTATTTACCTATTTGGCTACATTTCCGGTAGAAATTGGAACGAGAGCGGAAGCAATAGTGAAAGCGATATTTGACAGCTTGAGCATTGGCATTTGAGTAGCCACCATCGATCTTCATAAGCCAATCTGGCCTGACACCGACCCTTTAATAAAAATAACACTACTGGCACTGACATTAAAAATTGCCCACCAAAAGCCAAGCCTTATGATGACATGCACTTGGCTTTTTAATCATGTGAAAAAAAAACGAATGACGTCATTAAATTTTAAATGACGTCATTAGTTCCACATTTTCTGATTGAAAACGTAATTACGCTCTTGAATAACGTAAATAAATTGCTTGTCAGAATTTTGCACAGATCTAAGTACCTTACCTAGAACAAAATCAGGAGGCAATTGCCTGTCGGTTCGGAATAAGATTTGACTACATAGGTGCGCGATAACATATCTATAAACCGGGGACTGGAACGAAATGTCCTTTGACAATTTTCGAAAGTTTAATATTCTTCAAAAAACTCCTAAGTTATTTTTCTCGGCGACTGTACTACGAAATTGCCCTCTCAGTTTGATGCGGCAATAAACTGAGAGATTAGATCACTGGTCAGATGTTGTGAAATAAACAACATCTTGTCTTACTCGTGTCGATAGAGTTGCTACTTTATATTAGTGTAATAAAGTGGGTATTGCAGTAAACATTGCCTCTTACTGGTTAAGACGAATATCATGAGAGTAATGCATATGCATTTGACCATAAAAATATATCTAATAATATATTCCTAGTATAGTAACATATAACTCAAGCTGTGTAGCAGTGCTCTCCTGATCTTTGAACTACATGATGCTGTGTGAATTGTCCCGCATTATTTATTTATCTATAGTATTTTCTTACATTTATGGTTACGAACTTACTACCATAGTGAAGATGATGGAATCACGCGGCTTTTGGATTTAATTTTGGCGTAAAAAGGTGTCACCTGTCGACAATCAAGTCAATAATAATTTATGTTTTGTTTGTGAAACAAAAAGGGGTTCAAATTTTATTTCATCATCATAATATCAGCCCATACACGTCCACAGCTGGACGTAGGCCTCCCCTATACGATGCCACAAATAGCGGTTCAGCCGCCTCCATTCATCGACTCCCCACGACCGCTACGATGTCGTCGGTCCATCGAGTGGATGGTCTCTCATGTAGGGGGAGATTTGCCATAATCACCACGCTTGGCAAGCGGATTGGTGATCGCAGTGTTGGTGTAGAAAAATACTCAAAAGGAAGCTGCTGCCATTCCTCTGGTAGGTTCCCTTATTCGGCTCTTGCGACATCCACGGGTTGAGTTGAGTTGGATATTCGTAAACCGTGGCCCCATGGCCAAATTTTGTTTAGGTACCAATATTTTTGTGTTACGTGAAAGCTTTATGTAACGGAAAAACACAATTTTCCATTATATTTTCCAAGCCACCATGACTCAAATGTCTGCGTTACAGGCAAAACTCGTCATATTGCTCAATAGTACTATGAAATAAGCACTGAAGACAGTTATGATTGTGTTACCGATATCATTAGAAACTTTAACAATATTAAAAGCGTTTTCAAATGTGTTCCTTGTACAAGTAATAATTGGTATTGTCGAAAGGCTGAAAATGCAGCTCGAGCGGTAAAATTGCTATACTTTCGTTAGTTGAACTTCCTTCTCACGTAGCATCCGATTGCAGAGGGTTAATAAAACTAATATTAGTGCGATTTACTATAGATTCTTATGTGCAATATTTATTTTCTGTTCGTTTGTTTCTCATAAGATTTTAATTAAAAAGAATAACGAATTTATTCATAATAATACTGGACAATTCACACAACATTATCTAGCCCCAAGCTAAGCAGAGCTTCTGATATGGGTACTAGATAACTGATATCCTACTTATATTATAAATGTGAAAGTTTGCATGGATGGGTGTATTGATGTATGGATATACATATGTTACTATTGCACGCAAAAACTACTGAACCAATTAGGCTGAAATTTGGTATGGGTATAGTTTGGGACCTGGAATAATATATAATAGGCTATTTTTATCCGATAAAACGCGACTGAAGGCGCAGGCAGCAGTTAGTACTTAATATAATTATACATAGAAAACATCCAGAACAAGTAGTTGTAATATAGTCACTCATAAGTAATCTATACAAAAAAATCATGGTTTTTCATTTTCATTAAAGAAATTTAAGAACGCATGAACGTAGACTAATTCACTAATATAATTTGCTTGTTTTGAAAAAATAAACTAAAAAACAACTTAGAATCCCTTACTTTTGAACTGTTTTTTAAGTTTTGCGGGATAAATACAAATTCCTCGGGAATACATTTTATAGAATCACTTCGGGATCATTTTCATAACAACAAGTACAAATGCAAAAGAATAACCCAAATCGGCCCACAAATGAAGAAGAAATCGACGAACATACATAAAAAATATTCATAAAACCGAACATAGTACCTCCTTGTTTTTTCGAAGTCGGTTAAAAATAGGCTTTTTACACGCGTGTTTTCTAAGCAAATGTTGGATAAAACGTTTTGTATCACAAATCATTTAACCATTAGGAGGTAAGTACCGGAACTGCACTGAATATTGTCTTAGGTTAGAATCATTCGCGCCTTCGCTACGGAAGCGAGTCCTACGTCTTGTCTTGATATAGTAGTAATGAAGTAGGTAGGTACAGACGATAAATTACGTGACGCTGTGGTAACGCAGCAGGTTCGAATCCACCAACAAAGCACTGTAATTATGTCAAGCCCTTCCGAATCGAGAACGAAGGCATTGTCATTAACCAGATCTAACGACAACATAAATTAACTAAGACTTATCCTTCAGATAATCTTTATTGGTGACCACTTTGCGTAATTTTATTATATTCCTATTTTTCAGAAGATTTTTCCCTAAAACAATAGAACTATGGGGGTGTTACTGAGGGTGGGATGATATGGGTCATAAAAAATAATATTTGCTGATGTAGGGCCGTCAAATAACTCTCTTCAAGGCCTATTTACGATAGGTATTTTGGATGATTTATACGGAGTCAATAATATTATTATTCATCATCATCATCATATCAGCCCATACACGTCCACTGCTGGACATAGGCCTATTATTATTACCATATTATAATTATTATGCATTAGCTTCGCTCGCGCCTTTGCATGCGTTTTGTGATAAAAAGAAAGCTATAAGTTATTCCAGGTCCAGATCTTTATGTCTATAATATTTGAGCTCGATCCATTTATAAATAAATGAAGCTTGGTCAATCCACACAGCATCATCTAGATGATGCTGTGTTCTGCTTAGCTTGGGGCTAGCCCCAAGCTAAGCAGAACTTGTGTTATGGGTACTAGATGACTGATATATATAATACTAGCTGCTACCCGCACTAGCTGCTAAAAATAGCCTATATTTTATTTCAGGTCGCGTATTTCCATTTCCGTTTTTATTAGGAGGCAGTGCTGCCTTGTAACACGCACGGGTTTATTCAACTCAGTTCACTCTTGTTCAATTCAAGGCACCTATCCTCCAATCGCGCACGGGTTTGCAAGTAGTATGCGCCTTGATTAACCCCCACAAATCCGTGTTTGTCTGAGGGTATTTTTGTGTTTAATGAATGGGGGAGAAAACTCAAACAGAGTCTTTAGCTTTTATTAGGTACAAATATAATGAACTAATTTTATAAAATCAATATTTTTGGGAGGAAGCTCATTATCATCAATATTAGATGCAATATTATGAACCCGTTTTCTTTTCATAGTTTCCTACTTGGCCGGTCGTCCTGATTGAATTCTTCCACTGTTAGTCTTTACGACGAGCGATCGATGTTGGTTGTACATGAATTTTTCGAGATTTACCTACGTCGGACATTTTTTTCAACTATAAATGATAAATGATATAATAGTCAGCCTCATCACAATAGGAGTCCTGTGTAAGCCCATACACGTCCACTGCTGGACATAGCAACCCTTACGACGACGCCACAAATAGCGAGAGCTGCCATTGATACATTATAGCATATTTAGCAAAATTAAAATGCACTCTATCTTTACTGCACTTTACAGATATACAGTATTTGAGAGTAGTTTCGCACTAGCTAATTTGTTTTAAAAAACTTTATAATGATGTTGGCCGATAGATCCAAGATTTTGCAGAACAACAAAACTATCCGAGGTAACAAAGCACAATAAACTCGCTGGCATGTTTCGGACTAATCCAATACTCGAGATTTCTCGGCAAGACGGTAGAACACGAAATAACGAAGGTTTTCTTCTATTAGTTGAATTAGCTCCGGCTATAGTAAATGGGAATGAAATTAGTTGAAAGCTGAAAGTTTTAGAGTACACTGTACCATTATACACGTCTTTAGGTGCATTGTTTAGCAGAGAACAAAACAAAGTTATTTATTAAATAGCTAGTTTCATAGGAACCCATGTTTTTGATGAGGTAGTATTACCAGATGACAGCTTGATATGGTGCCGAGGGGTTTCATTGGTATTCTGTGTAGATCTGTGTTTTACAATGTTTCTCGTTTTATCGACTCGGTACGCACTATATAATTAATAGCGCTTAATTATCTGAAATAGTTGTCATTTTAACTTATTTCAAAGTGGATTTATGACCATATTTAAAGGAAATTCATGCGATAAGATCTTAGAAAAATCAATACGACAACGAATCGTAATTGCAATTTGTTTCTTGGGAGAAAGAGACTTTATTGACAAAGAAAATAACAATCTATACTTATAATAAAACTGTAACAGGTCCAATTCTGTACATTGAAGAAATTTTGAAATTTTTTTTTGGAGGGCCCTCTATTATCGATACTGATGCCAAAACTGATTTTTTTTTTCATGTCTGTCTGTCTGTCTGTCTGTATCTTGGCCGCGCATAGCTCCGAAACTACTGAACGTATTGAAATGAAACTTGACAGGATTTGAGTTCATACTACGAGGAAGGACATAGGATACTTTTTATCCCGTATTTCAATAGAGTTCCCTTGGGAGAGAGGATGAAAGTAAAATTGCTTGGCTGCGCATAGCGCCGAAACTACTGAAGGTATTCTAATGAAACTTAGCATGATTTAAGTTCATATTACGAGAAAGGGCAAAGGATACTTTTCATCCCGGATTTCCATAGGGTTTCCTTGGGAGAGGGGATGAAATTAAAATTTCTTGGCTGCGCATAGTGCCGAAACTACTGAAGGTATTCTAATGAAACTTAGCATGATATAAGTTCATATTACAAGAAAGGGCATTAAATACTTTTTATCCCGGAATTCAGAATGGTTCTCTTGGGAGAGAGGATGGAAGTGAAATGTTGCGGATGGCGCGCGAGGCAAGGGCGGTAGAGAGCGATAGCCCCCACTGGCGGGCACTGGCAGTGGGGGCCCCAGCAGTGAGGTCCCTCACGTAACCGGACCCTCCCAGTAGCCCCCGGCAGTGGGGCCCCACATTGCCCCGCATTGGGACCTACAGTAGCTTCCACAGTGCGGGGTACCGGCAGTGGGGGCTGCCGGCAGATGGCCCCCCGAAGTGGGCCCCCACATTGCCCCGCAATGGTACCCACTCATTAGCCCCCACAGTGGGGGCGTCGACAGTGGGGCTCTCGGCAGTGGGCCCCCCCACATTCCCCCACACCTCCAGTAGCCCCCCGCAGTGGGGCCCCCACATTGCCCCGCAGTGGGACCCACTCAGTAAGCCCCCACAGTGGAGGGCACCGGCAGTTTGCCCCCGCAGTGGGACCCCCAGTAGCCCCCCGTAATTGCCCCCCCCCCCCCCCCCGCAGTAGGGTAAAATTTCTTGGCTGCGCATAGCGCTGAAACTACAGAATGTGTTCAAATGAAACTTTTCATGATTTAAGTTCATACTACGAGGAAGGTCATGTAATACTTTTTATCCTGGAATTCGTTAGGGTTCCCTTGGGAGTGGGGATGGAAGTGACATTTCTCGGCCTAAATTGGCCTTAAATAGCGCAAAACTGCTGAATGGATTCGAATGATACTTAGCATGATTTAAGTCATGTGACATAAAGTACGAGTCCATACTCCATACCCCAAAGCCAACAAAATGATTACAAAATTGTTATTAGTGTCGATAAACGACCTACTGGACAGCATCCGATTGGTACAAAGCTCTCGCTACCGTCATATGTTGCCGTCGTCCTGGTAGATCAGCACTTTGACAGGCGGGACATTGTGCTGCGTACCCGGGATGACCGCTTGCAATGTATTAGCGAAACGCACCAGGCATTTGATGCTCTTCAGTCTCTACTCGCTTATATACCTACTGTCGTGGCGAAGAAGGATACAACTTTGATCTTCGACATGTGAATCCGAAAACTGACAAGACTGGATACTAAAAATGTTTCCGCAATGCAATTCTACGCCAAGATACATTTTACACATTTTACCAATAAGAGAAGGTCGCGTTGCTCACCTGCAAAGGTTTCGAGGTTTGTTCAACCGTTTTCTGGTGAACACTTATGCCAAAATTAAAACGGAGTGTTTGGTTTACATCAGAACAGAACAAATGAGAGAAGACTGCGCGCTGATATTATTATATGAAATTATGTAGATCTGCGAGACACCATGAATCAAGATAGAAATTGTGAAGATTTAGGACGACTGGTGATTCTTCCTTCCAGTTTTAGAACTGAACAATAGATGTGTAGTGCCCTATTCTCCAGTAGGTAAGGTACTATCAGAAGCTTTTGAAACGCTTATTATACCTAGGTAAATGTGGAGTTGTGTGACGTCCAGTCAATAAAATCTAGATATATGTAAATCTATATTATACTACATTAATAAAAATAATTAAGGTTTGTGAGGTTGTAGGGAGTAATCTCTGAATTTACTGAGCCAATTTTTGCAAATTCGTTCACCTATTGAAAACCACGTTATTTACGAGTGTTATAGGCTATATATTGTATATTAACAACTAAAAATGTTTACCGCTCAACGAAGTGGGCACGGGTCAGCTAGTCAAATAATATAAACAAATTAAACTAGTATTTACAATTGAAACAATTGAGCTAACTGCAGACCCCGGTAGCCCACAGACCTAGGGTCTCGACTCCAAGGGGAGCAAATGCGTAGGCTCTGTCGAGACCTGCATATTTACGCCTCTTGAGATCCTCGGCCAAATTTGCAGCCGAACCAGCCCTCACGGATGTCCTTGAAAGATGGGAAGGCGCAAGTGTGTCGACACATGAAGCGTCCCTTACAAAAGGCCTCACCAGCTCCCAAGGGACTAATGTCATGCCGTCGGGCCTCAAAAGAAGATAATCACTTTAATTTTGACAGGCCCCGGCTCAAAAATGTCTAACCGAAATTTCTGACCATCACTAATCATTAAAAAAACACAAATCCAATTACTAAGCTAAAGTTTTAAAATAACTGAGCAAATTTTACTCAGTAAAAACAAAATGGCCGCTATAAATAAGAGCAAATGAAAGCCACCCATCCACATCCTTCAGTAATAGAACTAAAAACAGCACTCAGTTACCAACTTTTTCCCACTAAGCCGAACCAAATTACTCCATGTTAAATGGTTCATACACTAGAACCGAAAGTTACAACATAAAACGAAACTTCGCTCTTATAACTCAGTACTTATGGTCGGAATTGATGATTCAACCGTGAAATGGACATAATAATGGCTTTTCAAAACTCTAATCAATATTACCATTAGGGAAGAAGTGAAATTTTACTGGATCAGTTTAGTGCTGGAGTGGTGAGGTGGGAAATGAACAGATGGGTCGTGACCATAAAATTGTTTGTAACTTTTTGTGATGATGTAAGTTATAAATTACTAGCTGCTGCCCTAGCCTTTGCCCGCGTTTTATGGGGATGAAAACAACCTAATGTCATTCCAGGTCCCAAACTATACCCATACCAAATTTCAGCCTAACCCGTTCAGTAGCTTTTGCGTAAAAGAATAACAAATACCCATACAACATAACAAACTTTCACAAGTATAATATTAGTAGGATAGGATAGGATAATTGACGACCGTTGTGGCGCGGCGGGCGAAGGTCCGCCTGCGACGCAGGAGGTTGCGGGTATTCAATTGCCGCCTTAAGACAAATGTTTGTACGATCTGCAAATATATCTCCTGGGTGTTCTAGGTATAAAAAAATTATGTTTAATGAAAAAAAAAAATCTATCTATGTAATTATATTGTATTATGTATATCAGTCATCTAGTACCCATAACAGAAGCTCTCCTTAGCTTGGGGCTAGATAATGATGTGTGGATTGTCCAGCATTATTTACTTATTTAATATATATTCATCATAAGTTATAACCTGTTTATAAACGTAGTATAATATTAACTATTATACTACGTTTATAATAAATATTAACAAATTTTCTATAAAAAATGATGATAAACAAAAATCTTGTTCTGGCATATTTTTTAGCTGGAATTAAATCAGTTATGCAGGAATTTTATTATTTGAACTAGTTAGACTATTTGGGATCAGCTTGAAGATTTTTCATATAAAAACAACATTATTCTAACAATAAAACTAAAGCATCTATCTAAGAAAACACTATGTTTTCTTTCTTTGCTACAATCGAACACTTACATTACCAATTTGTAAAGTCCGTATTTTTCTTGCACTCATTAAAGTTGCTGAACAATGTTAGTGCTTCAGTTAAGAGCTGTTGAACTATTTGTCTTGAACTTTCTGCTTAATCTTAAAAGTTTGCGCTGGCTTTCACCAGAGACGCTATCACGAATAGGAAATTATTCTGTTACAAAGTTTCTTAACTGATATCTAGAAATTTGGATAAATCTGATGTTTTGAAACAGCTGAAAGTAAGACTAAGATACCCGTAGGAAATAATTTTTCAAAACCCCTGTATTTCCACTTAAATAAAGCTAAACAATAAAATAGAAAGCCAAAGTTTCAAAATATATTATATTATAATATTTTAATTTTTTTATGTTGTCGGTGGATTTTCGTAAGTAAGCAGGTTAACTACAAACCATGTCTGTATTGAACAAACACTAACGTTTTTTTCCGGTGGAGTGCGGTTTTAGTTGCGTATTCCGCGTCCCTGAGTCCAATGAGATACGTGAGTGAATTTAAGATAGTTTTTATAGTACAACTAGCTGACCCGGCAAACGTTGTTTTGCCATCGACCACTGAGGGTTGACGACTGTTACAGTACTAATTAATATCGCCATTAAAAAATGGGGGTTGGTGTTAAAAAGTCACGTTTTTATTGGGGTTATGTGTATTTTTAATGGAAAATCATAGAGAAATAAAAAAACTCCAAAAACTAAAACAATTTTTTAGGGTTGGTTCCATTAAAAAAAATTGTTTCACTTAGGGTTATAAAAAATTGTTAACAATAACAACCTATTATTCTCAGTCCTATTTAATATACACATATATAAAAAATCATAAAAATTAGTCAAGCCGTTTCGGATGAGTTTGGTCACAAACACTGTGGTACGAGATTTTTTTGTTTGATGTTTCAAAGCATTAAGCCGGCTAGATAAGGATTCTGTCTACACGAATATATGTACATAATCATCATTTATTGGTGGATTTGTCTCGTGGATTTGGATATCCTTAAATTGATGTTTGTAACTTTGTCCACAGATACTCAATGAATCAAATTAATCAAATTTGCAAAAAATATTGTTGTTTTTGATCTGGAAAAACATAAGGGTTCATGTTCAACCAGGAAAATCGTAATTAAAGCCTGGCGCAAGTACATAGGAAATTTTACCTTTAATTATCAGAAAACATTCAGATAGTTTCTCAAATTCACTAGGAAGCAGGATCCCAGCTCAGCTTTCCACACTCCCCAAAATTTAATAATTTATTGGGGTAATTCCGTCACAGTTTGATAATTCCCCATTTTTATGGGTCGAACCGCTGTAAAATTTATGTGACGTTATATGGCTTCGGATATTCCATCCGATCGTATAATTGATATGTTGGTATCGTGTGTGACCTTTATTTGCAATACTGTGATACCAAGTTTCTACGTCTTTAAGGACCAACTCCATGGTCGGTTGTCTCGTCGTGCTAACGTACTACTTTGAGTTTTCTATCGGACTTTGATAATGTCCGTTGAGTTTAAAAAGCACAAGCAAAAAAGTTAAATTTACCTTAGATCAAAAATAAAAAAAATTAAAGAGGGTGTCACGATGACGTATTATTACTCGAAACTGAGGTTTTGACTCGTTTCAATGTATAAAAAAAATTGACAAATTTAGTTTAGGAGAGTATTTTATTTCAGGAAACTATTTAGGCTTATTTACTTCGAATATTAAAATAAATTTCGGTTAGAGATTCGCGAATTTGGGCGTCACCGCCATAATTCCAATTTTTTATTTACAAAAAAAAATAAGATGCATTATTATTGTCTTCTTACAAAACTTACGTAATACTTATAATAAGAGATGAATGGATTCTCAAACATGAGTTTAAGCTTAGTGACAGGCTCTGCCTCATCATAGCAGAGTTCGTTAACTAGCAGGCTAGCAACCAACGCTGGTCTTCCGTCAGAGTCACTTCATGATGTTATGGACCAACTAATCACGACGACTATACAAAATACACACAAAAACAAAGTTTTTTTTTATTTCAAATCAAGCACTTCAAGGTCTTATGATATTTAACTAAATACTATAGACAATTTTTGCTTGGCTTCTACATAAGGGTTGTAGCACCTACACTAAGTGGTTAGATTTGTGTCGTAGGAACTGCATTCCTTCCAGGGTACTAATAAGATCAGCCAAGTATTGCAAATAGTAAAATTTGATTAACCTAAAACGACCTAAGCTTTCAGATAGGAAGAGATCCGCCTTGTTTTAGACCGCTTTACACGACAACCTCTTTGATGTTATAAGCCTTTTTCCTCTCATAAAATATTTACCCGATCATTCGACCTTCACAGTACCTCCTACGCCGTGAATTCTCTTTGCCTCTCTTATCCTAGAATTATAGAAATTGCGGTTCACGTAACTACGTTTTACCCTTGACCTTGTATATACATTTATTTTTTGAATATGTTTTTGATATTTATGTTCTTCACAATTTATTATATTCACAATTTACATGCGTGAGACTATGCGATGAACAATATTGACTTGTTGTAAAAACGTCCTCCTTCTTGTGCAGTTGGGTAAAATCTTCATTATCATAAGTAACCTAACTACGCTACGAGCTACAAGCTATAAAGCTACGGCGAAGCACGTGCTACGAAACTAACTTAAGTCTTAAAAAATTTGCTCGTTATAACTAAGCGGGATGTGTAAAAATTACCAATATGGATTTTGGAAATACACCCTGAAACCACACAGCATCATTGGTGATAAATATTGCAGGCAGCTGGCAGTGTTTTGCCATCTTGCGGCGCGCCGGCGGCAAGGTGGGTATGACCGGCGGGCGTTACGGGGTGTAATATAACATGTTACACAGCGGCGTTCGTGCAGTCAGTACAGGGGAAGAAGGCATTCGCAACGAGCAACGAAACGGATTCTGGCACGCGGCGTAACGTTTCATACTCGCGAAGAATGGTACATTATGTCCTGTAGCACTGGTCACTACCCGGCTTTATGTGTAGATTTTTAGCACCACAGTACACCTAGTTAGTAGCACAACAGATTAGTTAATGTTATGGTAGCATTTCAGCTAGCGTGTTCATAATTACAAAATAACATGAACAAGAATCACTATCGGCTTACATTCGTGGAATACTGTAAATCGCCCGATTTCGTTTTGAAAATTAGAAGTCCAAAGACTTTGAATCCGTTGTTTTCAAATAATATGAGTACAATTAATCTCAAGAGCTTGAGATTAATCCCGAGCTTACTAATCAAAAAGTCTCCAGCATTAATTTTACCTACTTATTTTTTTTTTCTCATTTTTGGAGTCGTGTTGAATGTAATGAAAGGCATTACCGTGGCTTAACCACGTCTACTTGGCTGTTTTCCAATTAAACGTTAAATGAATAATCCTTAGTGTTTTTCGTATAAGAGTCGTATATAAATAAGATATAAGAGCGCAAGACATGTATTTATACTTTATCTTGATTTTGATGTTCTAATAACTCTCTCTGTCTATAACGCGGCTGAAATAATTTTGATATAATTCGTCACGCAAAAAATTGCATATCGGGAAAGAACATGTGTTAACTTTATTCCCGGTAAACACGTGCCCGTGCTAAAATCATGGGCGGACCCATGGGTAAAAGCTAGTCACTTACAAAGAGCAATTTTCTGTTTGTGTTGTGTTATCTACTATTATCATACTAATTTAATATTGAAGGCAAATGTATGTTTGTATGTGTGTGCATTTATGATTGTTTCTCCTTCACGCACAAACGGCTGAATAGATTTGGAATTAATTTGGTACCAGGATAGCTATATCCTAATTAACACATAGCTAATATCCTAGATTAACACCTAGGATTTTGACCCCGGAAAAGTTCAGTATTCCGGTGGCATAATAAAATAACATGGAATATGATTAGCTGCTGCCCGCGCCTTTGCGCGCGGTTTTCATGTACCCTATGTCCGTCCCTGGGATACCATCTACCTCCCTACCAAATTCCATTAAGATCCGTTCAGCCGTTTAGGCGTGAAGTAATTCTGTTTATTTGTCTGTCTGTTACCTTAACAGAGAGACACACAAATAGACAGAATTACTTTCAAAATAATATTAGTAGGATTGTTTGCAATCAATTAACTTTGCAACGACAAACAGCGAGCATTCTCCGAATACCAACATAAAGACAACGCAATTAAACATCGCCTCCTTGCCCGACCGTAAAATCAAGGCTTTGTTATGAATATACAACAATTACTGGTATTCATAATACCTACATTAAATAGAAGGTCATAATGTTGGCTACAGGCCAGCTCCTGAGTAAAGATGGTGATATAACGAGCCATTTGAAGAACTCTAACGACTTTTTTCACTTCTTCCACTAGTGGAAGTGAAGTGAAAATCAATAAAACTTTATTTGATAATAATAACTATATTTATAGCTGTTTATAGCATAAAATTGGACTTGTCTAAATGCTTGTTTTGTAAGCCTACAGAAATAAAGTTATTGAAATCTGAAACGTGTCGTTAAAACAATCACAAGGCTAAAGGTTTTTTCGTCATTTCTTTACTCTACATATCGAAGCGACAGAAATAAAAACTATTTATTCATGTTCGCCTTACTATGAAAATAGGCTTATACCTAACAAGTATTTCGGAAGCCAGTTTCCACGCTCTAGCTAGTGTTTGATATCGGAGCTCAATCCTCGTGCGATATTGGATCCATCTTATCCACTGAAGGGATTGTATTGATTTTATAAACTGAAAAGTAAAGGTGCTGTGCGGCTTTGACATACCATTTTCATGGAAACTACATATAGATCCATGCTATGATTGCATAATAATGTAGCGAAAATTCTGAAATGACAAAATATTTCTTTTTACCCGACTGTGCAAGAAAGAGGGTGAAGATTTTATGTATTGTATGTTTCTTACCTACATAATTTAGGAATTGATTCAATGGAAACAAATCAGGAAAGATATAAGAAAATATGCTCGATATTTCCCATAGAATAATCGTACCCATAAATAATAATAATAATATATATATGTATAAACGTATATATATATATATGTATATACATATATAAGACCATTGAATTATATACGTATATATATATATATTATATACAAAAGCTCTGCTTATTTATGGGTACGATTATTCTATGGGAAATATCGAGCATATTTTCTTATATCTTTCCTGATTTGTTTCCATTGAATCAATTCCTAAATTACTTATTCTCGATCCGCAGTGTGTCTCCAACTTCCACAAACAAATGGTGTCACAGCTAGTATTAGTCCTTCTCGCGGTATTTCACCCCACCGCAGCACGTGACGTACCGCATTCCACGTCGTAATCCAGGAATAACATGAACACTCTACCTGGAACTTTCTTGGAATGCTGCAGATCTCTTAAAAATGGCCTTGATGGCGTTGGCCTTGTTGATTACTTTACGTAACATTATAAACTGACTAGACTTTCATAATTTGACGGGTCTTACCTACGGTGACATAAAGATTACAAGATGACAAATGATTATACGATCTGCAAATATTTGTTCTGGGTGTTCTGGGTATTTTCTATGCGTGATAAAATATATATTTCTATGTAAGTCATGTATTGTATTAAGTGTATCAATCATCTCATACCCATAATACAAGATCTGCTTGGCTTGGTGCTAGATAATGCTGTGTGGATTGTTCAGCATTATTATTTATGCCGTCATAGTAAAGTTTATCTAAAGATTACGAGGTTGGTCATGTAACGTATGTTGCGGACAATAAAAGTGTTATTCCTATTATTTGAATACTCTTAGGAAAATAGACGCTAATAAACCGTACTGGAAAAACACATTCCCTTTGACCATCACTTATTTTTGGTCTAAAAATTTCGCCTTAGAATATTAATAATCAACCGAAAAAATTAATTATAATTTATTCACTTCCAATATGGACTACTTTACGTCATCTGGACTTTAATAAAGTAGATTCATCTTAAAATATCGATCAACAGGACTGCCTCGTTAGGCATCAGACAGACTAAATTAATCTATGCTTGAGAGCTTGAAGTCTTGTGTAATTATGTGGTGTAGAGACTTCTCGTAAGGTCACGAGGTCTTGGTCCTCTGTGACGCATTGGCTGAAAGTCCTCTAGAGACACAAAAGGCCGAGGGTTCGATTCCGGTGCCGGGACAAATGTTTGTATGATCTGCAGATTCATTTTTGAATAAAACACAATCTCTGCTTACTTTTGGGCTCTGTGTAAAAGACAACTATAATTTACTTGCTGCTGCCCGCGCCTTAGCCCTTGATTTATCGGGATAAAAAAAATAGCCTATATGTTATTCCAGGTTCCAAACTATACCCATACCAAAGTTCAGCCCAATCAGTTCAGTAGTTTTTGCGTCAGAGAACAAATATCCATACATCCATCCTTACAAACTTTGACATTTATAATATTAAGTAGTACATATTAAGTTATACATACCTAGAGCTAAGAAAATTAATCTTTCTAGTATAAATAACACTGAATATCGGTATCTGTTTTAGATAGAAGCATAACACTTCAACTGTCTAAGTACCTATAAGTTGAGATAATACCCTCAGGCGATCCCAAACTGCCCTCAATCCTTTGATAATATTATTTTTTTATCAAAAGTTTCGCTACCTGTTCGTTAAACGTCTCAGTTCATTGTTCGGGCACACGATACCAAGGCTTTTGTCATCTAGAAGGCTTGCTCAGAACGGATTTTTCTCGTTCAGTGCTCTCGAAGCAGATGGCAAAATCCGTTTCTTTCATTCACTAAAATACGATTTCAGTTGAAAAACGTTAACGATCCTAAACTGTTGAAAAAACATTTTAGCACTCGCTCACCCGTCCGTATTTTAGTCATATAACCTTCATTATGAATGTAAGCGGGCTAACTACGAACCTAGTTTGTGTTGGAAGAACACTAACGTTTCATCCCTTAACGAAAGACGTTAGTGTTGGTTGAATCGTTGTTGTTCTTCTAACACAAAGTAGGTTCGTAGCTTATATTCATAATGAATTCATCAAACAACGAAAGTTTTTATCGTGTTTCCTTGTATAAACCTGTATGCTTCTCTATTGGTTAGAGGTAGAAAGAATTCTATCAAGTTGTGGCAGTCCGGCGTAAGAATCTACTCCTCAAACTCAACCCATGGATGTTGTAATAGTCGACCTAAGGGAACTCACGACAGGGAGTTTCCTTCTGTGTATTTTAAGACTTTAGTTTTTTTATTTATTTATTGAGGAACTAACACCATGAAAGGCCCGTTTATATCTACAGACATTGAGCATGTTAGATAGACACGTGGCAGACACCGACAGACACCGTTTATTTACATCTAACGTGACAGAAGTGTGCCGTGTCAGACAAAAAGTAAACAAATGTCGTCTTCTGCATTGTTCCTTTCCTCTATTCCCACTGTCCGGTAGTTGGCCACAGACACGTAGAGACATGAACCGCGCAGACAAATATTCTTTTCGCGAATACTGGCCAGGGCCAACCCGTGTCCGTCGGCGTCTGTGCGGCCATGTTACGATAGATTTAAATATAGGTTAGTACACACTGTAAAGTATAATAATTTTGCTGTCTGACACGGTGATTAAGTGATTATGGTGGCCCCCCTTTTATGGAGAAAATACTTCAGTAGTGGACGTATACTGAGAAGGGGATGTCAAGTGAAACAAACTCTTTCTAAAAGTCTGACAGCTGGTTTCTCGAACGCTAATCAAATCGCAAATCAGTTGACAAAGCACTTAACTTGACACACTGGTCAAATCAAATCTGGTTGCACGAACGATAATTAGACTAGAAAAATTTACAAATCAATGATCATCTTACGATTGTTATTCCTTCAGTTCAATCCTCCTAAACTTCAAAAATGTCAAGTTTGCGCTGCGAATCCTAGTTTCAACTTTAACTTCTTTAATGGCGCCGCTGGCTTTTCGCTACGATTCTGCCAGTGTCTGTGTCAGAGATAGAAATATTTTTTCTATACCCAGCAGATCCCAGGCTGATATAACGACTAGTTTGGTGGCCTGATACCTCCGAGCCGAGGGGGTCTCGAAAAAGCCTACTCCAGCCCTGAACCTCCTTCAGGGTCCAGGTGTATTTTCCTCATCAGATTCACTGCTGCTGCTCACTGTTAAATCCGAAAGCGACATCCTAAAATAATATGAGGTTATTTTAATTTAGGATACAAGTATTTTTTATTGATAAAACGATCCATAAGTATTGTGAAACGTAATTAAACCACTTTTGGAGTACCAACCTGTTAATTTTTTTATATTAAAAAGGTTTAGAACTTAGCAAACGCAGTAAATTGTAGTAATTATTTCAGCTAATTAGAGCAAAATCACCGATTAGTTGATCGTTAATTTGACAAGCGCTTGACTAAAGAAAAATGCCTAATTAGCATTCCAGAAACCCATTTTGATGTTTGACAAGAGATTTGCTTCAATAATTTGACAGACTGGTCAACTAATCTCTGTTCAAAATCATAGTACGTAATCAATGTTCGAGCAACCCAAATGATACTTGATCAGAGATTTGATCATTGATTAGTTAATTATGAAGATGATCTGCGTTCGAGAAACCGGCTGTCGGTATATCGGCGTGTATTCCTGAAATACATATGTGACTCTGTTATTTGATGGTATGTGATGGTTATACCCAGATATCTCAAGTTATACCACTCACCATCTGCTTACTCGACTTACTGCTTACGATTTCCCGGTTCGCGGACTGCGTGGATACGCTGAGTACAGCGACTCAAATTGGGTCATTATCCTCCTACCGAAGACTTCTCCAAGCATTGGTTCTCATCTGTTTCTCACTAGTAGGTCTTGTTCGAGTAGTTCATCTGATTGTTTCATCAATGAATAGTAATAATGTGATGAAAACTAAATTATAGCTTTAGTCGGTTAAATCCCCTAATTTCATTTAATTGTCTTCATTTCATTTATTTCAACTCTAGGAACACAAAGGAGCACTATTACAATTAATTACGTCAAAATATTACATGAATGTCTTAAGTCTAAGTAGGTAATATGAAACTTACACAATTGATAATAATATATACACTGATTTAAGTTTTGCGGCACAAAATATACAAATTTTTCGAAAATACATAATATTTTTATGAGAATGGATAATTAACCATGTGAGCATTAAAATCGGTTCCTGATTGACGGGGAAATAGGCGAATACATAAAAAACACTCAAACATCCGGATATAAACACCTTCATTTTTTGTAAGTTGGTTAAAAAACTTTGCACAGCGCTTTTTATTCCCTTTCGCCACTAATCCCCGCTACCTCAACAAACACAGCATTTCCAATCTGCCTTTCCACCTTTTCCACGTCAACGACCTTTACATCGACAGTAACCGACGATATTTCTTCTGTACGATGTCTATTCGACTTAAAATGCGGCCACGGATCGTTCCAATGCCGCGCCATTACAATATTTTCACATCGAAATACTGGGATCACGGTATCGCTGGCTTTTACGATGTAAACGGTTTGACTTGTTGAAGGAAAATATGGTAACTCTTGAGACTGGGTCAGTAAGATAGAGATGGGTTTTGAAATATGTATTTACTGGTTGGAAATATAGATTTCATAACCGCAAGGCATAATAAATTTGATACTTTTTGGCAACATTATGCATATTTTTGGTTGAAATGGACAGCGGTAGCGAGTTATTGACATTTTCTCGTGCTCGACGAACAAAAGTTGTATCGAAAATGGACAAAAACCTGGTAAATTCCCTAGAAAATTCAACTTTTTGGTTAATGGCTTTGCATCTGGATTGACACAATTCTGCCAGTGTCCGTCTCATGATAGCATCTCAAGCTTTATTATAATAATAATAATAAATCATTTATTTCAGGCAACATAGGTAGTCAAGTATAGGATGTAAAAAACTTAAAAACTACGGCCCATATAAAAATATATACATAAAATAAACTTATTTACTAACACGTATTGTCGGCGACGTGTAATACGCAATATTATTATGTGCTGTGACCGGTAATCGTTCGCGAAAACGTCGGAACAGCACATTCTTCGGCCAGAATTCTTCATTAGTGAAGGTCGAAATATTCTCAGTTGGAATACGCACCACAAATGATTTAACATCATTATGACGCGACTCCAACCGCTCGACCCGCACCAAGGTGTTGGTCTTCCTCTTCACATACTCCACGATCTCCTCCACCTTCGTGGTATAGTGAAGCCTAGACACTATATGGATCCTTAAAATTTCCCCTGGCTGACAGACAAATTGACGCATATTGCGTACAACAGAGCGATCGTATAAGGTGTGGTTCTCTCGGAATCAGATTACTTCAAATACTTACCCAACAAAAATATTAAAGAGATTATTAAAGCGAATAAAATATGATACACGAGTATCAAACTCGTCAGTACTTTCACAAATGCTCATGAACTAAATTGAATGCGAAAAAATCCTTTCACCGAATTTGTTCAGCTATTTTGACCTTTTACACCTTTTGTACGCTCCGAGAAGGCTTCAGCGTCATAAATTATTTCCAAAGGACTGCTTCGACAGAACTGTTGACGCGTAGGGCTCAAATAGATTCATCCATATGTAGGTAAGGGTTTATATACTTGGTCGTAAATAAGCCAATATTGGCAATATCCTACTAATATTATATATGTATGTCAAAGTTTGTATGGATGGATGTATGGATATTTGTTACTCTTTCACGCAAAAACTACTGAACCGATTAGGCTGAAATTTGGTATGGGTATAGTTTGGGACCTGGAATGACATATAGGCTATTTTATCCTGATTAAACGCGGGCGAAGGCAGCAGCTAGTAATTTTATAATTTTAAACTATAAATAATATTAAGAAAGAAAAATAAAATGAAACAATGGAAACATACATATAACAACTAGTATTTATGATTTACAATAAAAAAAGTTGACCTAACTGCAGACTGTTGTGAACAAACTTAAGGTAGCTCAACTGATCCATATCAATACCATGAAGGAGCATCTCCAAGACGCTGGCTGCATTGCTAACTAAATGTGTGATATAGGTATATCATCCTGAAATCCCAAGTCACTCACTGCTGGGTTCCTTTAAATCTTCCCTCCATATAGATGCGCGCGAAATAAAGTTATAGGTATTGACTTCAATCACAGATTAATTTATCCTAGGTTCGTAGAAGAGAGCCTGATTTGTTGGTAGTCGAGGTTGCCTAAGGAAAACCCTATTAAAACCTACGTGGTATTCGCACCCGGAGCGGTAGTGATAAGTTTCGTTTGAATTTTCATTCGTTGTTCGTTTCGTTGAATTTATTTATGATGTGCCAAAGAGGCGGGCGATGAGGCTGCTGCAGAGTTTTTAACTTTTACTGCCTCATCGTTCATTTGTAACTTATGTATTTAATAGTACCGTATTCTGAATAAATTATTTTGTATTTGTATTTTTCTCGGGGTTTTACGCTGTCCGCGGTATTCTGCTGACTATTTTAGTGACAAAAGGATTATCTAACGCTTAACCACTTGAATTTCGCTGCCGCTGAAGAGCGCCTGCAGAGACTTTGATAAATATAGATTTAGTCTCTGGTATAATATAATTCGTTAATTATACAGTCTGTTTTTGTCAAATTTTATTAACACCAGCGACAAAATCGGTGCTTTCGGTCTTTATCGAAGTCCGCTCGAGCTTCTGGGTAACGAATACTTACCGCGTAGGTCTGAACCGGTCATTGAGATATGTGGGTGAACATTGCAGGGCGTCTAGATGATAGATAAAACGGTAGTACCCTGGAATTCTTCGGGATCAAATATACGCAGCAAAGGCTTTGACGGATACAAATATTAAATCACAAGCATGCTCCCAAAAGAGGCATACATTTTACCTCGCCCCATCGCTATACTCTATTTTCAACTGTATTCATTTGACTTGAAGGAACAAAATCCTTTTACAAATAAACGATTTGAGTAAAAGCCTATCTGATGGAAACTCGTATGACGAATTTAAACATTGAATCAGCGGAGAGCTCCCAGTAGACACCTAGTTTTTCATCTCGAACAAATATGAAGTGTTTTGATTTAAACCTTCAGTTTTTGATGCGAAGGTTCGAAATTGCCCAGCAAAATGAATTTGTAAGTGTTTCGAAATACCGGATTTTTCACCGTACTTATTTTGTTTTACCACAGTATTATCTATTGAAAAAGTTTAATTAAGCCACAACCTCTCGCACTTGTTGCACTTTGTTACCTACTTTTTGGAAGGAATGCTAAGTTTGGGGCTAGAGGAAGCTGTGTTAATTATCCAGCATTATTTATGTTTGTCGTAATGGACGTCAATAATTCATTATGTAGCCTAGCGCATATGTAGCTAGGTACCTACCTAGCTTCTGTTGCTTCGCATGCTTAAAAGCTGGATAAACTTAACAGGAGCTAGCCACAAGATTGCTTATCACATTTTCAGTGTGATCCAATCAGTAACAATGATGAGAGAAGAATCTAAGTTCATCTACGTCTTTTTGAATAGATTTTTGGTTTGACGGAATTAGGTACAGTGCGCATCAAAATTTAGTATCCCCCTTGTCTATAAAACATTGAGATATGGGGTACTTATTTGAGACGCCTTCTGTACCTACTTACTAGCGTGGTGCCAAAGTGGATCTTGGCCTCCGATACTAAAGATTGCCAGCATTTCGAGTCCCTTGCATTTTGAGTCCAGTTGCGGCACGAAGTCCTTTTGAATATACTTTTGTAGGTCTTTCTTCACTTCATCACTCTAGCAGTACTTCGCACGACCAGTAGGCCACCAAAGCTCAAAATACTTTTACATATAACCAAAAACAGCTGTAACTCAGCAGACATAGATTAAACGGTAAGCGTACACTTCACCTGTTTTGTATCAGTACCTGTAAAACTGAAACTTACAGCCGCTGAATTATGTATGAGCTGGCTGTGGCTTAGAAGGAAGGCTTCAGCGATGTCAGATAATATACAGCATAGCTGATGAATAAATCATACAGAAAAGATTTAAAGACCTTAAAGCGACATTAAAGGAATTCAAGACAGCAAAACAAAATATCATTGATATTTACTTTGTTCGAGGAATAGGAATCCCTAGGAAACATAAGTTAGATAAGTAGCATGAGCCGAAGTAAAATGCTGCCTTTAAGCTTAATCTGTTGTATGTAGAGGTAATAATATAATCTGCAGAGATAAACTCATGTACCTACCCAATCAGGCTTGTGTGAAACTTGTGTGAATGGAATCAGAATCAGAATCAATAACTTTGTTTCTTTAGGTTTACAAAATAACCACTTAGACAAGTCAAATTTTATACTATAAACATAGTTATTATTATCAAATAAGGTATTTATTGACAAAGAAAATATCAATCAAATAATATAAAGAAATTAAACTAGCATTTACAATTGAAACAATTGAGCTAACTGCAGATTGTTGCAAACAATCTACAGATAGCTCAACTGGTCCATATCAATACCAGTCGGAAGCGTACCCAAGACGCTGGCTGCATTGCCCCGCTGTATGGCAATGCTAATGCGCTGCGCTAGATACTCACCCGCTCTCGGGTCACGCGTCGCTTCGACCAGGCGCTCAGAGATTTTTTTTAAAACCCGGAGAGCCTCGGTACCCCACGGACCTAGGGTCTCGACTCCAAGGGGAGCAAATGCGTAGGCTCTGTCGAGACCTGCATATTTGCGCCTCTTGAGATCCTCGGCCAAATCTGCCGCCGAACCAGCCCTCACGGATGGCCTTGAAAGATGGGAAGGCGCAAGTGTGTCGACACATGTAGCGTCCCACACAATAGGCCTGCCCAGCTCCCAAGGGACTAAAGTCATGCCGTCGGGCCTCTTACCATCGTCACGCAACAGACCATTCGGTTCGAGAATAGCTGGTACGTTAGCGGTGACAAAGGCCCGCCGGATGATGTCGTTAAGGCTGGCATGGCGAGATATCCGACCGGCAGCCCTAGTACACGATAATCGGTGATGACCAAGCTGTTCGACAACAGTACCGCACTGGCATTGATGAGGCGCGCAACACCTTGCACCCAACCGAAGACATGTTGCTATACGGAAAGTTACGGGATCCAATAGAGTGCCAGTATTATATGAAGGAAGTGCTTGCAACCAATGTCCTGACTCCCATTTAGAAACGGCCAGGAGACGGGCACGATCTGCAGAGCTGGAGCACGTTTGTAACAAACAATTCCGTGTATATTTAGAAAGTGTTTTTATTTATTTATAATTGTTTGTAACCAGTTTGATATTTTAACCGACTTCGAAACAATGAAGAGGTTCTATGTTCGGCTGTATCAGCTGTATGTATGTTTTTTTATGTATGTTCGTCGATTTCTCCGTTATTCAATACATTTTCTTTATTTTATACTTTGTTTGCAATCAGAAAATTTTGAAAAAGAGAATAAATTCTTACGAAGTTTTGCTGTGTCACCTCTGCGCGGCGTAAAATCTATAGGAACGACGATGACGTACGCCCCCTGTCATCGAGCAAGTTGCGGGACGTTTTTGGTTTCGAAGAGCCTCTCTATACATGTTGATGATCTATTAAAAAACCGCATCCGCGAAATCCGTGGCGTGATTTTAAGATATAAAGTTAACATCGGGACAGACAGACAGCAGGAAGCGACTTTGTTTTATACTATTTAGTGATTGTAGTTTGTTAAAAAGTTGCTATTTTAATAAAAACAAAATGTACCTTAAATATATCCGAAGATGTAACACTACTAGACCTTATTTAGAAATACAAAAAATAACATAATACTTAGCTTAAGTTTCTCATGTAAATGTCATGTTTGTTGTAAATGAGAAAATAAAGCTCTTTAAAACTAAAACTGACCTTCTCATGATCAAACTTTTTATTAATGTAGCGGGATTTCAAATCAAATTTTCTCTTACCTTGCACACCTCCCAAGACATGGGTGGACTAATTTGCATGTTATTACAGCTTAATTCACGCACGTGGGCTGGCTCTTGTCTCGTAGGATTTTTAGGGTACTACTTTGAGCTTGTTTTACTTTGTTAGAAGTTATGAATAGACGAGAGAGTCTGTCCGCTCTTATTCCAAACCAGCTTTATTTAGAACACAATATATAATTTGACAACTCTTCCTAGCCAAATACCTTCTCACTGCAATTTTAATTTGGAAATAATTAAGTTTTTGCAGCGTTGACTAAAGGGAATATTAATACAGACATATTTATTATAAACATAAAGGGATCAGCCAAAGACCATCTGTTGAAGATCGGTCAAACCTATGGAATTATTTATAAGCAAGATTGTGAGGAGTAATTAATTGAAAATCAACGGTACAGCTTTGAAGATAGATTTCAAAATTGATTACGAAATTCTATTTAGTTTCTTGCCATTAAGTTCAGTGAACTGTGGCACTATTGTAGGCGAAACATTTCTTCAGTTGCAACTTGCAGGTTCAAAATACTTTCACGGAACTACATAAATACATAATATAAAGTATAATATGTATAATAATAGTAGTATAAGGTCGGTATATTGTTAGTAAGCATAATAAAAATAGGTACTTAATGTTAACTCCTAAAGAACCGACTATAGTTATGAACATAGTATAACAACATGTACCCATGTATAACATGGGTACATGTTGTTCAGTAGAGACCGTGACTCGGCAAACGTAGTGTGGGATATTCTCCAGCCAGGCGTAAAAAAATAGTATAGTCAGAGCAAATAGCAGAAGTCGAAACAATTGGTTTTGACAGTTTTCATTCATCATTAAAATTTCATTCGTGTCTCCTCCGTTTTCGAACTAGAATTTATACTTTTTTCGCTGCACATAATACAATTTATGTTACTGTTTTCGGTTTTCGATATAGTTTTTATTTGAGTTTACACATAAATGTCTGTATTTACTTAAAATATCATGGAACCGTGTATGCTTAGCTAATCATGATGATACACACCAGCTCTAGGTAGAAGATCTCCATATGATAGAGCTTTGGTGTAGGAAAAACTTCTGCTTGTTTTGTTAAATAGCAGTACAAAAAACTAATTATTTTTTTGACTATAGAAAAATTTTATTTGTCACTCGTACAAGTAGGTACATATATTTATAAAAAATAAAAAGACAGAAATAAACTACTTGCTCGAGTCACAAAATTGTCCCCGTCTCAGCATTATATGTTAGTCACGTTTGCAACCAACGCTGATCTTCCGACTACCAACCCGCCCCGGCTTCGCAAGGCTAGTAGAGCATGATTATTATGCCTGCATGTTTTGTCTGTCGATTAGACTCAAATATAATGGTCTACTACTAGAAGTACATATTTTACTCTCGACTTTTAAAGAAACAGTGCAAAGCAAAGCTCCCAGGCGGCTTGACTTTTTCTGACACTTCAACAATTATCGTTATATTTCAACCAATTTACACAAAACCTTGACAAATTATATACTTAACCTTCCTCAACTCTACCGATTTGTGAAAATCACATGAAAATTGGTTGAGTAGTTTTTGTGTTTGTGACAATATGTAGTGATCTGGATGATGATACGATTCAGTTGAAATATAAACACATTACAAACTAGCTTTTCCAAATATTGCTTGAATCCGCCAATCCGCACTAGGCTCTCGCAGGAAAGCTTTTTCGATTGTAAGCCCTGCCAATAAATTATAGATCGCTAGATTCGGCACAATCTATTTGAAGATTTATTGGGCGTGGTTCACATCTCAAACTTAGTACCAAGAAGCGTCTAATGGTTAGCCTTTTGGCTGCAGCGGTATCAAGGCAGCGCTCAAAGTTTCAATGGTAAATGGCGGATTTAATTAAAAAAATAGTAGCGGACCACCCCGGGTTCGCATAGGTATTTAAGAAAAACAAAAATTTCTTATTATTCACCCAGGTATAGTTTAGCTTCCTAACAATGAAAAAAATTTCTAAACGGTTCAGTAGTTTCGGAGACTATTCAATGCAAACAAACAAACAATCAAATCTTTCCTCTTTATAATATTAGTATAGATTGTGTATAAGGTACTCCTGTGGGATTAGCATACACCGACAAACTTATTTGACCAATGAAAACTAGACTTATTCATAATTGTTAAAGAAACCAATTAGAATGCAGAGTATTTGTGCCATTTTATTAATTGAGAAACCTCAGTTATTTGACAGTCATTTACATCCCATTGTCCAGCAATGGAACAGTAACATATATAAACTGCTATCCATCATCTCGATAACTAAATATATATTTTTTTTGTTTCAGACATCAACCCAACCGAATCTAGCGGTTCCAAATCTAACCATCTAAACTAAAAGGGCTGTCGCAGTGGGCTCCTAAACCTCTTGTCTGTCACTGACAGATAAACGTATCAAAATAGGGTTTTTTATACAGCGATAAGGAACCCTAAAAGGGTTGAACGAAGTGAATTAGGTTGTTCTTTCAAAGGAGTTTCAAAACTTTGATATTGTTTGGATTTCTTTTTTGTTTGCTGTATTTTTTAAAAAAAGTTTAATGGGGTCATGAATATTCCGATGTTTTTGAATTTTTCCCAAAACTCATTGTAAGATGGGAAATTTGGATAGCTGGCTAGCATATTACGTTATTCAGGTTAAGAAAATGTACAGTTTTAGAAAATGCCAGTCTGTTTTCAGATTTTTCTATTCCAATAATTTATTTTAGTAAATTTTTAGTATTGGAGTAAATAAGTCATTTTGTGGTGTTGGTTTGAGCTACATCCATACTATCCTAGATGAATTTGAAAGTAATGCTGTCTGTCCGTCTGTCTGTCTGTTACAACGTAACGTCTAATCGGATCACAATGGCAGGGAGTTTAATAATATATTAGATAAGCATAAGGTACTTTTTATTTTCAAACCGCGGGCTGAAGCCAGTTCTTTCATAAAAGAAGTATCATGAACCCTATTCGCCGAATTTCCACTCACAGCAAAGTACAAGCTTACGGCAAAAATATTTATAAGGAAATTAAAACGCTTTCTGGCCAAAATCAAAGGCGTTTGACTTTCCCACCCTCAAGCTTACAACAGCCTTTGATCCAAGATATCACATCAAAACATTAAAACCCCAAAGGAACAAGGAGGATGGTGTAGAATGAAAATATGATGTGATCCTACTTATATAACATCAGATAAAAGCCCAAGGGACCTATCTTATATTCAAAGGAGATATGAAATGGTGTGTTTATTATTTTAGGATTTGTCCCGGCTTTGAAGCATAATAGATCAGTTTAGGATTGATGGTTAACCAAGTTAGATATCCAGGTTACTTATCACCGTTATCACTCAAACCCTATTATGTTATATTGCAAGGGGCTTGAAGATTGTGATCCTAACATCAGCTTACCATGATATTTTTCAAAATTGCGATGCATAATAAAAGTCGTAAATTTAGATACATAGGTACTCATACAAATTAAAATTTCTTAAAACGTCAACTTTGTCCAAATCCTCCACTATCCATATTTTTACATCCAAATGCAAACAGGGATGTTTGCTGGGTAAAAAAATAATAATTCTAAATAGTCCGTTAGTTAGATTATCATAAAATATTGAACATATATCAAATCAATCAAAATTTATAAAAATAACGCAAATCAAAGTTCAGGAGATCTATCTGAGCTCATGACGTCACTACTTGGTAAAAAGTCTAACAAGGCGTGACATCACGCGGAACTTCAACGCACCACATCTTCGTAATTTTTTGTTTAATTGACAAAAGAAAAAATCATCGTCATCATCAGCCCATACACGTCCATTGCTGGACATAGGCCTCCCCCGGACGACGCCACAAATAGCGGTCTTGAGCCGCCTCCATCCATCGACTCCCTGGGACCGCTACGATGTCGTCGGTCCATCGAGAGGATGGTCTCCTATGTAAGGGGGGATTTGCCATAATCACCACGCTTGGCAGGCGTATTGGTGATCGCAGTGTTGGTGTTGAAAAATACTCAGAAGGAAGCTGCTGCCCTTCCTCTAGTAGGTTCCCTCAGTCTCTTACGACATCCACGGGTTGAGTTGGAGGGGTCGATATTCTATGCTGCGGCCCCACGGCCTAAAGATAAGCGTAAAGAAAAAAATTCGTATTCATAATTTTTTGGTAATGTAAATGACGGATTTAATAGATTTTTTCCGGAAACTAGCTATTGGTTTGTTATTTTACCAGCTTTTTCGTAAATTTTCAGCATATTACTAAACATACATCCTGCCCTAGACTCTTGGCAAGTCCGATCACGTTGCTCTAAATCGAGATAATCGTAATTTATACTGCAGAATTGATGGCTTGGAAAGCAGTAGGTACTCTCAAACAACAAGCAATGTTCATACATAATTGCAAGATTGAATTAATGGCATGACTAGCTGACAAAGCGTTTAATGTCATATGGTTACTTAATGGTATAATCCGGATACAAATTACCAAAAACACCCTTATATGTAGGTTATGGTTAGGTTGGTAAGACGCTTCAAAGGATGAAAATCGTTATTCATCTACAAGCGGTCGCATGTTCAACCGCTGTTAAGGTCCTGGGTTCAAAGCCCGGGTCAAAGAAAAATTGTTATCGTGATTTTTCTAGCATAAAAAACCCATAAGCAGTCAGGAGTCAAGAATTTGGCGGTGATACACCCCTGAAAAGCACGTTAAATCGTTGGCTTCACGCCTAATCTCATCGGTCGTGTTGGTCTGCCGTCAGTCGGTTGGTCTGCCATCGGATTATATGTAATATAAGAATGTATGTACATATATGTATAAGATCTCTATTCCCTCCGAATAGCGAGTGCATCTGTGCATGCGTATACACTTGTGTTATTTAATATGTTATGTTCTATGTAAGTTAGCAGGTACTTTCTCAAGAAAGCTTGTAAAATAACACAACACGTCTGCCAAAGCCATTCATTACATACTGCCCAACACTTAGGTATCGATCTCAGTCAGCTTCTTGGCAAGAGAAGGCAGTGCCTCTTCCAGATATGTAAATAGGTGTTTGCGAATCACATTCCTGTTACGATGCATTACGGTTATTTATAGTGTGGCACATTCCGATTATAAATGGAGAGGATTGCAGTGGAAGAAATATTGATGGTAATGGACCGAATGGGAATCTGGTCAGTTGACAAGCTGCGATACGAGCGTTTGGAACGAAAGCTTTCGTTTCGTTTGAGCTAGTTTCTAAACAAGTTTGAACTAGTTTTTTTTAACTAGTTTCTGTCTGCGGCTTTGCACGCGTTATTTCCTTAGAGTAATTCTATGATAGTTCCTATAGAAACTCTTAAATGTTAATTCATTCCTATTTGAACAGATTTATAGGATAAAATGTAGCCTACTTATGTATTAAAAGTATTATTGGTGGGTCTATGTGTTATTCCTGGCTCAGACCTACACCTATGCAAAATTTCAACCCAACCCTTTCAGTTTCATAAACAAGTTACATACATCCAGCCATCCAACTGTTTGCAGTGTGACTAGTCTACGTTCGCAGCTTTGCTCAGAAAATAGGTATGGCATAACATTTTGGCATAACGTCGAACCAGTATAACTAGGCTACCTCCCATATCCCCATATAATTTTTCTTATTATAGGAACTAATGGGTACTGTACTCTACTTGTGGGTTCTCATGAATTAAAAGTAAAATATAACTTTAATCTTGGTCTTCAGTCTGAAAAACAAACTACATTTATGCAAAATCATTGCCCTATCCGTTCATATTGATTTCAAAAATATTTTTGATTATTTATAATGTTGAATATATTTAGGATGTTTGCAGTGCGACAGATTTTCGAATGAAAGTATCTATCATGCATAAAAAATCGCTTGAAGATGACTCGATTTGGTGGTCAAAATTTATTTCGCTCTCATTTTCAAAAATATTAAATATCATTATGTTTTTTTCAAAAACTAAACCGCTGCAAACATATCTATTTTTCATCCTATTACGTATGGAAAATTTCAATAAGTTCGGGGACATAGTTTCCAAATGAAGCGGAAAGTACGTTGCAAGGGGAATAAGGCTATCCGTTCCGTTCTTAAGCGAACCGAAATTTCGCTCTTACTTTTAATATGGAAGGGATTTGTTATCCCGGTTTCGATTCCCTGCGTGGTGTCTTCCCTCGGCATCGACCAACCCCGGTTTTGACATGTCTTACAGTACAGTTGTATGTGTAGTACAGTGTTGTTGTCTGTGTGTGTAGTACAGTGATACAAGTGTTTTAGTTTTACAATAGTATAATAATCACATCATAATAATGTGCAACTACCTAACCCGCCCGCAGCTACGCCCGCCCAAGAAAATAAGCTCGAAGTACTAAACCTGCGCAGACGAAGTCACGGGAACAAGCTAGTATCTTTATAAATTGTAGCCTATGTGTTATTCTGATTTATATATTATAGCTATATTATTGTAAAGTTTCAATAAATTCCATTCAGTAGTTTTTGCGTGAAAGAACAAACATCCATACATTACGTATGTAAGGGTTAGTAGCATTTTAACAACGCGAAAGTTTGTATGTATGGATCAGGGTTGTTGCTGATGCCGTTTTTTGACACATCGGCGGATGCTGATACTGATGAAAATTTTTGTTCTTGACATCATCGGATACTGATACTGATATTCGCAACAAGCCTGGTATGTACATCCATACATACAAACTTTCGCCTTTTTAATATATATCCTTTATTGGCTGCAGGTTATAAATGTTTGTGTTTCCTTAAGTTTACCTACCTCTAAGAGCTGTGCAAACAAATAAAATTAAATACAGTCTAACAGTAATCAATACAATCGTGATATCAAAATCCTGAATACATCGTGAATTTCTTGGAATCTGTTGTAGGGCTTTACTTAACGCGAGGATTTGAATGTGTCCGCTCCATGAACAAGGTATGTAATCAGAATAAATAGTAAGGTAGGTACTTAATTAGTTTATTACTGAGAGATATCTCATGATGAAGCTGATTGGATTTTGGAGAAGTACTTTACCTCATCAGAATTATCATCATTCTAGCCTTTTATTATCCACTGGTGGATGAGGAAAATAGAAATGTTTTCTTCCTTCTGAGTATTTTTCAAAACCAACACTGCGATCACTAATCCGCCTGCCAAGCGTGGTGATTATGGCGAAACCCCTCCTACATGGGAGACCATCCACTCGATGGACCGACGACATCATAGCCGTCGCAGGGAGTCGATGGATGGAGGCGGCTCAGGACCGCTATTTGTGGCGTCGTCGTACGGGGCAGGCCTATGTCGACGTGTATGGGCTAATAATGATGATGATGATGAGATAGATAAAAGCACTTTTGCATGAAATCATAATCTATCGTTATTTTGCAAGAGTACAAAATT
The DNA here is from genome assembly GCA_947859395.1 of Eupithecia insigniata. Classification (NCBI taxonomy): domain Eukaryota; kingdom Metazoa; phylum Arthropoda; class Insecta; order Lepidoptera; family Geometridae; genus Eupithecia; species Eupithecia insigniata. The sequence continues at coordinate 16,232,354 of OX401994.1, read as the reverse complement.
AATATATATACATACTTACAGTATGTCAGATCTGTAGAAATGCTTGAGTTGTATTGTTTAAGTGCTCAATATGGTGTGGTCTAAGATAAAAACTCAAAGCGATCAATAAAAAATTGAGAGAGAAGCACAGGACTAAAGCATAATATAAGCGAAAGGAAGTATATGCCTCCTATCCAGCATCAGCTAGCTCTAGCTGGAGCTTGCGTGAGCTAGATAGGAGGCCTATTGGTGCTTCCCGCATGTATGCTCTGCGACACTGATGATATCTTCAACCTGTCTTGTGAGAGGACGAGCCGGTTTTCGTCGGTCGATTATTGGGTACCACTTTACTTTAGCTATGTAATAAAATTTACAGTATCAAGGTGTTCTTAGAAATCCAGTCAGGTTAAAAGTTCATGCTCGAGGGCTAGTCTATTACTTGCAATAATCTTTATCCAAGCTATGGTAAACCATCGTTGGTTAGTACATCACATCACAATAATGTAAAAAATGCGACAGTTTTGATGGATGTTTGTTACCTCTTTAACCAAAGCTACTAAAGTGATTGTGCTGAAATTTTGCATAGTAGTTTTAAGCCTGTAATTAAACACTTTTTTATCCCAGTAATACGCTCTCATGGGATATAAATATTCTTCTTATGTTTGTATAGGCATATAAATAACAAGTGTGAAGTCGCTGGCTGAAACCATAGTCTGACTGTGGCACAGCGCAAAGAAAGTTGCTTTTTATTTCATATTTTTAAATCTCAGATAATTGCGGAACTAATAGGATTTTTTCAAATGGTATGCAAAAAATTAAAATGCCACAATGTATCACAAATATGAGCGAATCAAAATAGTATTATTGCATTCCATTCGAATTAATTAAACTTTCACAATATTAGAATGAAGAAATATTTAGTAACAATTCCGCGTATAACCTTCTCTGATAGTATTCATCAAAGTAAGTTGTCTACTAGTTTCGTCTCTCCACGAGACATCTTCAGGACACCACAATACTCGACCTTGACATTGAGATTGGTAAGCACAGCAACACCGACAGAGTCCCGCCAGTGATGTTGCCTCTCCGAGCTCCGCGCGCCAAGTGATGAATACTATCAGAGAAGGTTATACGCGGAATTGTTACTAAATATTTCTTCATTCTAATATTGTGCAATGGATTTCCGCAAAGTAACGCCTGAATCTATTATTTATAATTAAACTTTAAAAAAATGCACCTTATAATAGACTTTCGTTGCTGACTGTCCATGAATACCTACCATCCAATTCCCATTCCATTAGTTCAAAAGCTAAGAAGGACAGAATCTCCATTACATACCATCAGATTCAATTAAGCTTCGTGTAACAGGACGCCCGAACAACAAATTATGTAACTTACGATGTCGACAATATCAAATTGCTTCTCTTGTTCGTTGATTTATTATCAACTTCCGCCACTCGAGGCGCCACAGATGAGGTTGTCATTGTGAGTAGAAGGAGCGTAGTGCATTTTTTGTTGGGATAATAATTGTCGCCAAAGTTAGCTGCGACGTTGACGATATTGACATTGTCATTTTTACAACTTTTCCATGAAGCTCAGTTAGTCTACTTTATGATCGTCATTTCAGCCGATGGACGTCCATTGCTGGACATAGGCCTCCCTCAATGATCGCGACAATGACGCTGATAGTTATTAAATACTTCCAGTACCTACTTACCTACATCATTAACTGCCTAAAATATTTTCTACAATCGGAAATAAACCTTGTCTTCTTGTGGATAAAACCAAAATAAGGAAGTTAATCAGAAAATATACAATAAAATATGTAAGTGAAAGGTACCTGCTTCTAAACGATCCCTCTTTCGTGTCATAAGCATAATGAAAGATGAACCCAAATTCAAGAAAAGGCTAAAATATGATTTATCAAATGGAAGGCCTGAGAAGTCACTTATCATGGGCTTCTCTCAGATATGAAGATGAGCTTGGAGATAGTGATGGCTGTAGCTGCTTTCCCCAAGGATAATATCGATATTTCAGGAAACATTTATTTTTAGCACAACACATCCCATCTGTATGATCGATAAGGGTACACCCGTAAAATCTAAGTGTTGGCAAAATGCTTGGTTTATGCCTGAAGGAATAAATAGGTCTACAAAATTTACATTTTCGCGTTACGTAAACGTTTTCTCGAAATAAAATCGACGTCAAATATTTGCAAAAGAAACATCGTTAGCCCATTTGATGAGTAAAAATACCTTATAACTTTTTACTGCGATACAAAACCATCGTAAGATCAAGCCGTAAAATATTATCTTCGTCATCTTGTAGACGGAACGATGTCACAAGATACTCAGCAATACCATTAGCAGCCTCCAATAAACACATTTGATAGGACATTCGTTCATCGCTTTTTTATTGCCAGTTTTATAGTTAATCAACTGAAACGTTTTATTTCAGCGAGGATGTCGAGCCCAATCAAACCGTACGTATCGACGCACACATCGATACCCACCCCACATATACATCGATAAGTTACACCACTAGCGGTCCTCATATTACGTATGCGGCCGGGGAACTGAACAAAACCCCTTTACGGTCTTGTTTATCGTCCACCACAAGGCATTCCTAACAAAATGTTCGTTTTAGCAACCACTTTGAAAACTTTCTTTGAACCGGCTGTTCATTGCCGTTTGATATTTCCCTATCGGCTTTTGTTTGTTACTTCTCTAAAAATATCGACAAAGTTTCGACGCCCCTTTTCATGTGGTAACCCAGAAATGAAATGAGCATAATGATACCATTGATTTTTATTCGATAATCATATTCCATTAGGAGAGAATCGATAACATTTCACTTGAAAAACTTGTCAAACTGACGCTATTTACATACATTGAAATGTTTATGGAATTAACCGTCACACTCTCATCTCGTCGATTGCGGCTTGAGGGAGGTTTGTGTGCAGAGGGCCCTTACCTCTGCGCAGGGTCGCGTGAGGGGGAGGGCGCTCCTCCCGCGAGCGGGGGGAGTTCCCACTCGCCCCGTTCGGAGACTGGTATTTCTGTTGCCTAAACTCCTGCAGCGGCGGGGAGTTATTAAACTGGCTCACATTCTTAGGTATTGTCGCATAGCTCCCGACTTGCGGATAGCTCACGTTCGGTATTCGAAAACTGCTGTTTCTACTCCCCAGCTTGCTCGGTAACATATCAACACTCAAACTCGGACTGGGCGGGGACTTCGGACCGTCCAGGGGCCCTTTGAAGTTCAAAGCGGAAAGGTGCGCATCACTACCCAACATTTGCTTCTTCCGATTATGCCTTTCCACATCGACGACTAAACTCGGCGCGTGTGTAGGGTCCATGTGATAATGCGAATGCTTCCCGGAGATTGTTTCGAAATGTTTTTCATTGAAGCGCTGCTGTTTTCCGCGCGACCTAGTTTTGTCCCTTTGGTAGTAGACTCCGGCAAATATTAGCACGTTGAGGATTAGTAGCGAGCAGCCTATTGCGATTGTAACGCTTAGGGCTGTAGAGTAGGCTGCATAGCCTGCTGCTTCTAGATTAGCAAGCGTATTTTCTGTTGTATTCACCGTTTGGAGATCTCTACCCGGTAAAATTGTCGCGCAAGTCGCAAGTATCGTGTCTACAGTAGTAACCGCAGTTTCGTACATTGATCCATTTGCGCGTCTTATTTGCTCGTTCTCATTTCTCGCGAGAGGATCGGGTCGCACGATTCCTTCGTACAAGTCTTGTTCGTTGTGGTTCTTGAACAGGTTGTGACGAGCCGCAACATCCTCCATGCCAGCTCGATGTAACTCTGGCACCAGGCGCAGCCAGACGGATAGTTGGTGCGCTCGGTAGTGATTTTTTAGGCGTGGTTTCATACCTGCAACAAGAAAAAGGAAATTAATTTTAGAACACTTTTACACTCACAGACACTTTTATGGCACACTGAGGTACAATTTCACCGTTGTAATTTAACGCGATCAATATAAGATAGACTCAGTTTAGCACTTTAAACGAGTACATCGCATTTTACCGACATTAAATTTATCGAGTTTAAGCGCTTAACCGAGTTCAAGAGGTGTCATGTCAACTCGTGTACCATATTGTATTACGAATTTGAACTCAATCAAGCTGAATTTAGTTTTGTCTTTAAGATCAACAAACGGCAGCAAGCGGTGAATTTGGACCGAAACGGACACAATTGACAATCCACTTGTAATAAGCAATAGGTACAGCAGTTGCAATGCTTTTGTTCTGCCATATTAAATAGCCCGGAACAAATACTTAATTTTTTCAATGGCTTTGACAGATAAGTTATGGTAATGCAATTTTCTTTGTAACTTCAGTTCAGTTCTTGATTATGGCTCTTTTTGTGGTTAGTGGTCGCCCAATCTTGTAAGTGCCCAGTCTAGCTCAAAGAAATACAATATTTTTTCCATATACAAATAGGAAACACCAATGAGGTAAAACCAACAAAAACTATACCAAAAGACGATAAGGAACAACTCGCATTTTCAAATTCAAAATCGGAACATGACTTGCAATTGCCCACCTCATCTCTAAAAGCCTGTCAAAACCTCGAAACTTTTCATCAAAAACAAAACTGTATAGTCATCTTTACGAATCTAGAGGCTTTAGATATTGATCGCTGAATACTCTCACACAAGTTAATGTTAACCTTATTGACCTAAATATAAAGACACTACTCCCACACTACGATAGATAGAAAATTCTTGATTCAAAACCTAAAACAGTTGAAGGAAAAGAAGGTTAACATTAGAAAAATAAAAGTTTTGATGATTTGAAAATAGAAAACTCGTTCTAGTTTAAAATTTTGCTTTTAATTTCCTGAGCTGTTCTTGTAGTCGATAAGGTATATTTGAGTTTGAAATTAGAACGTATGCTGTTGTAATTTCAAATTCTTAGTTGCTCATTTATCAATGATAACGATGATAACTTATCACCTTACACTTACTAGTTCACTGCTGGCATTGGCCTCCACTGATGAGCGCCTTAGCAATCTGTCTTCAGCTTGTCGCATCTAACATCCTGCAGTATTTTGCAGGGGTATCCCACAACTAAAGACTTGGGCTGAGCAAAGGCTCAGTGTCTACTTAATGCAAAATCAACCTTATGGTCAAAGCAATCGTTTGATTTTAGAATGGTTACGTACCGCGTATGCCAATCACTAAATTGCGTTCTATTAATGAGCATCGAACGAGTAGATATTCCATTCCCTCATTAATCTGGTACGTGATGTTCAAATAATAACAATGAAGTATTTATCGGTCTAACGGCATGGACTAGCGAATGTCAGCCAATGAAGTATTATATTCGGCTATTAATTCTGTAACTGATTAAATATAATTTACTTTTAATAGTTAGTAATTTTGTTATAATTGATGAAGAATTTGAACTCAGCTGAACTCAACTTTCACGAAACTTTTTGGGACAAAAACATGAAAATTGCAGTAAGATAAAACTAAATTAATACTTCGACTTGTAATTGAATAAGAACGAGAAATATATCTGCTACGTTTTATCTGATACGTTTTAGTAGTTGTTTCATAATTTATTACTTTAAGTACCTAACTTATAAAAATTGGACAAAAATTCTCAAAAAGCGCGCAAGTTCACAGCGGAAGAAATCGACATAGTTGGTAAAAAAAATATAGTTAAAAACTAAAACCCGACTACATAAAAGTCTTAAACAAGCGTTCACCTATTGTCCATAGCATTTTCTTTTGATACTTAGGTAGTCGGAGGCACCCACCCCATATACCTAGGGTACAATTAGTAACAAAGGCCTCCGACTACCTAAGTATCAAAAGAAAATGCTATGGACAATAGGTGAACGCTTGTTTAAGACTTTTATGTATACGGGTTTTAGTTTTTAACTATATTTTTTTTACACCTTTTTGTTACCATGTATATCGATACATTTTTTTCATTTGCCCATCCCTAGATGACCATTTGCCATGGTAACAAATAAACAAGAGGTCTCCATGGCAACGGGTGTGTCATCCTTCACTCATCACATCAAACTAAATTAGACTCGAACTGTAACTAGATGTCGTCTCTTGCAAAATTTTATCGCGCTATCGAAGTGTTCCAGGTGTAATTTAGACCCAGCTATCTCTTAAGACCCTCAGTTTTGTCGGACACCATATAGCCTATAACCATCGTGGTAATGAGACGAATCAATCGATACCTCACTTTTTGAAATCGAAGTATTTCAGCGCTACGTGGGAACAAAGAAATCGGCTACATACATACATACATAGGGTGCTAAAATCATAACCCTCCGGTAGTCGGGTAATAAAAAATTGGCTTGTGATTTTTTGCGTGTACCTAAAAGCTTTATTAAAATGTAGGTACTTTGAGATTTTTTAAGGAGGAAAAAATACTTTTACAGCCTTTACTATTTCATAGACTTTACTGTTTACTTTACTATAGATAACTTTCAAAATTAAGTAGTAGCAAGAAAAACTAGCATGGTAGATAGAAAGCGAAATTGGCCTGTAGCCGCAGCCACAACCGACCGCAGCGCCAATGCGAATCAGATTGTATTTCACCGTAGACCCTGCAATCACGGGTATTCCGTCCAGTAAATTACACGCCTATTCCGTATACCGTATTATACCGTATTCCATATCGCTAGCGGATTAGGCAAACATGCCTAACACGGTATACATGGCTTGCGATAACCCAAGTTCAAAGTAAATAATGTTGGGTTGTTTCAGCAATCCTCTTATTTTTTTAATGGGAAATTGTATACTTCAATATAATTTTGGGTCTTTTAAAAATCTACCTTTGCTAAGAAAAAATATTAATTGGCCTCCTTCCTAATATAAGTGGCGCAAGAGAAGATAAATTATTAAAAGAAAATGAGGGATCGATGAACCGAACTTCGAAATACATAATTACATATGTATGTATATTCAATAATTTCATTGTTTTGAATAAACTAAAAGGCGACTTCGAATCCCTTAAACTTTAAAGTTTATTTTAAGCTTTTTTTAAGTTTATGAGAGAGTTTTTTTATGGACACCAATTATATTTATGTCATAAATGCTGCAGCGCAGAAATTTGTAGCAAGCTACGGCGTAGCGTCACGTAGCAAGCTACGGCATAGCAATTCGTAGCAATCAACACACATAATAATGAGCGTTTAAGAAATAATGGGCTATTTTAGCATTATTAGCATTTTATGAATTCGTTGTAAAGTGTATTCAATAATAACGAGTTTAAGCTCATTATTGAATGCTCATTATTGTACTATGCGCCTGTAGATTGCTACGCCGTAGCAATTTGTGGATTGAAGCATGCTACGACAAATATCATTGGCTTTTATGTATGGCTATAATAATGACGACATCTGTGGTGCAGCGTGTAAAGGTTCGTCTGCAATGCAAGAAGCTATGGTTCGATTCCTGCCTCGGGACAAATGTTTGACCGATTTGCAAATATTTGTTCCGGGTATTCTTGGTATTCTCTAGATTTTCATAAAACAAACAAGATACAAGCAAAGCGAAAAGAATTCCTAGTATGTTTTGAAATAAGGAAAATAGCTTTAATTACAATTATAATGGGCATGGTACGTAATTACTGTGGAAAATAAATCTTATGGTCGGAAATAAAGCGGAAAAAACGATTCCTTTGAGTTTGAATCCGGCTAAACAAAATTCATTTTGCTAAAAAATCCAAAATAGAATTAGAGCCTCTTAAATCTTTATATATCACTAGCTGACCCAGCAAACGTTATTTTGCCTTCAACCCTTATCACTTAGGGGTATGGAAAATAGATAGTAACCGATTATCAGACCTACTGAATACGCATGTAAAATTTGGTAAAAATCGGTAAAGCCGTTTCGGAGGAGTACGGTAACATGGACATTTTATATATTAGAAGATAAATCTCGTGTCACTGTGTTTGTAAACTCATCCGAAACGGTTTGACCCATTTTTATGCATTTTTTGTGTATATTCAGTAGGTCTGAGAACAGGTCGTTAATATTTTTTATACCCCTATGTGATAAGGGTGGCCACAATTTTATATTTGGCATAAAAAAATACATATCACCCTCAATTTTCACCTTTCTAACACCAATCACCCTTTTTTAATAGTGATATTAGTTAGTACTGTAATATTCTTCAACCCTCGGTCAAGTGGTCGATGGCAAAAAAAAAAAACGTTTGCAGTGTCAGCTAAAATAATATCAGATGATATAATGGTAAAATTCCGCAATTTCAATTAAATTTTTTCATTCCATTATTTTGCAATGAATTTTCACGATGTAACGCCTGAATCAACAATTTATTTATATTTTCTCATAAATAAGAAAGGTTACATATTTAAAAAAAACCTATGTGCTAAGAATAGACTTTATTAACCTAGCAAAAAATACTGGTTTATTATGTGATTGTTTTTCTAAAAGCATGGTTTTTAAAGATCTCACATTTTCAGCAAAGCTTCTCATTCGTTACATCCCACTAGTCGAGAAGTTTATCTAACGTTTCTTTGAATGAAAGTTAATTTTGTACTAGACAGAAAATGCAGATATTTTAAAAAGAGAAATCAGACAATTTACAAACTTGTTTAGAATTTAAAAAGAGTTTAGAAGATAATGTAAGTTGTATAGTAATTTTCGTTAGATTGTGAGAAAAAATAGATGTAATCTTTTACTGATATTGTGAGTTGAATCAGTAATATTTTAAAGACAATATAAGAAAAACAATGGCTAGGCTTATCAAAATTAATAATTTCAAAAGATGTTTTATATAATACTTTAAAGGCAAACAATGTATAATAAATCAATTGTGTCTTTGTTTCTACTTCTACGAACAGAAAGAAAAATTCCTCTATCACTCAGTGAACATTATTTGTCCTGCTTATATTATTTTGCTCTAAAAACTTCACATAATCGAAATCTATTCTCTGAAAAAATGTAAGTGTGAAAACAGCTGACGTAACCCTTATCCACTGACCTATTTCCAAATACTTCTGATGAGTGGAATCGTACTCCTCCCAGCTGAGACCTCGAAACCTGTTCCTTTCGCGCGACGCAGGGAGCAATGCTTCTGGCCGTAGGTTGTCGTTCGGATTCCTGAGAAGGAAAGTAGCAATGTATTATGCGCAGGTTGGAATACTTAGGTTAGGTATAGTTTGGTTATGATTATGGTAGATTTTATGGTGGCTATGTTTTTGTGTTTATTTTGTGGAAATGTTTGAGCTTATTTAAGATGAGCGAGCGAAGATGACGTGGAACAGTTGTAAACAGATATCTTAAAATTATTTAAAAAATACTTCTTAAAGGTACATAGTTCCTCATAATAAACCAGGTTATTGAAATTGTGGTTTTTGTATTAAATTCTCATATCGCTTCCAAAATATTTTCATATAGGTAGGTTCTTTTACTATTTCATCTGAAATACGAATACTTAAAAAATATCTAAGATAATTATTTAATGTAGGTAGAGAAACAAAATAATCTATCAATTATTCACACAAAATAAACCGTGAGGCACCAAAATGCGCTCTGCATTGCCACGTTAGGTGGCTATGCGAATTACAACTAGCATTTTTTATTTTCCTTATATTTTTGACAATGTGATTAAAAATTACAATAATTAGGAACCTATCTGTCTCTAATTTTGCGTTGATATATTAAAACAACGTTCCTCTCGTAAGATTCTAACACGCAATGTATTGTATGCAATTTGTTAGCGTCACTTTAAGGGCTTGCTTGCGTAGCGGATCTCCGTTACGCAAGCACGCCATCAGTTAAGGGTTGAATATATTTACTCAAAGGAAATTAACAAACGAGACCAGACTCTAAGTAAAGAGACTTAAAAACTAAAATTCTCTGGCTCTCTGAGATATTTAAAGATGAAAGCTGTTGGTGCTCTTTTTCGCAAAATTACTTTACAACTCTACAAACATTTCAGACGAAAGAGTAACTACAAAGTGGATGTTATAAAAGTGTCATTTCTCGAATAGGGCTTCATGCGAAACCATCCAAAAATAAAACTCCCTGTAGGTACACATGAGAAAAGACAAAGATGATGTGCCACAATAAAACGAAACAACCCTCGAAATAAGACCTTACGACATGAACACAAAGTTTATTTCTCATAATTTCCTATTTCCATAAAGTTTGAAGAGCTATTAAACATAACAGCCGAAACAAGACGCGAAACTGTCGTAACGAAAATAGACTCTATCTTGTAACGTAAAGGTTCATATTACAGAGATACAATTACATTCGTTTGCACCTAAATGTTTGAATCGTCATCAAAACTTTGCGTCATTGTTTGTTGATTAGTACATTCAGGATACTTACGGAAAGATCTCGGCCTAATGAAATGTGTTATTATGAGGGAAAACGTATTTAAAAGTTTTAAGTAATACGGAATGCTTTTGAAACGGGGTGCTTAGGAATAAATGAAAGAAGATAAGATACGAACTTGGCTAACGGTTATATTCTTCTCAATAGAAACATTTATAAAATAATCTTTTTTTTTGCTCCGTCTAGCCTTTTTTCATTATTTTTATATATTTGTGTTGTCCCAGCGTTTTGTTTCAGATCAATAAATAAGTTTAGACTTACAAATTTAAGATAGATAGATATGCTTAATCCAGAAAAACTTAAAACTAAACATAGGTATTGGTAAAAGGTAAAAGAATCGGCGGCATTATTGCTTAAAGCGATTTCTTTCAGGCAACCAAATAATAATACCTATCTAGACATGAAAACATAAGAAGAAAAACTTATCCCGATAGCAATCTAGATTTATAGTGCTTAGCATTTGGAATGTTCAAAAGTTCAGTTTCTTTGTTGCTTTTAGTAATTTCATTCGAAAGTTGGAAAATATTCAAAACTTTTCTCCAAATTGAAACCGACTGCAGCAAATTCCAATTTGTGTTGCATTTTAAACTATTTTAAAGTCACCTACAAGTTACTGAAATAACAGAATGCAAAATACTTTAAGAAACGGCATAAAAGAATACGGAAACTCTATAGTGCGGCGGTAAAAAGAATAAAACATAAGCAGAAGTTGTACTTGTTAGAGAAAAGTCCTCATGTATACCGTTTTACACATTTACATTTAAAATTTGTCTCTGCGCAGAAAGTTCGGGACACTTTTTACGTTTATGTGCTGTTCCAATTATTGTACCAATTGTACAATTCTGGTTGTGGCCAATTTTTAAGCCATGTCAGTTTTAGTTATGACACGCTTTGAAAATGTAGAATAGAGACCTCTTTTCCGGTAGGTATTAAATAGACACAGGGATTTGTCAGTGCCGAATCTCCGAAACACACAGGATTTATTATCGTCTTTTTTATATGAAGGATATAAATAACTCTTTACTGTCCCACACAAACACAAAATACGATACAGACGGAAATGCTGGCAATCAATGAAGTACAAAGGGCGGCCTTAACGCTTTCAGCAACCTTGGAACAGACTGGTAGAAATAAAATGTAGACGGTGGCGTTTGAGTAACTTAAGGAAATAAAAACAATAGTAAAATTATACCTACACTATGATGATGGGATGTTTTCCTGGGTCAAAGACAACCAATAGGATCGTTTAATTTATTTCACTTTTTGTCTCCCTAATAATTAAATTTGATATATTCCACCGCTTACCTACGTAGTATCGTCTGTATTGGTAACGCACCTTTATTCAAACTGGTCGAATTACATGTATTCATGAGATGAGTTAGCGTTTTGATATCGAATAAAAAAACAAACAAAAATGAACCAATGAGCATCGAAAATTGTGAGAGTATTCACAATACGTCTGAATGGACCAGCAGGTCGAACACAGCTTTTCACGACAACATTTTTGAAGGCGAACGTACACGAGTCAGTTATGTCGAGTTTAAAATGTTTTTTTTCGAAAAACACACTTAAGTTACTCGTACACTGGGTTGGAATCGGAGGGTACTTAGTGTGGCTTTGATATTGCTGATAGGGTTTGGCTATATTGATTGCAGATGACGTCATCAGATGAAATGCCGGTCTCTGGTATCAGTAGATATGCCAATCCAGTGCATGTACCATATCAATCAAAACAAAGCAACAGATCCTTTTGCTCCGTATGCTCTGATTCTGGCTCTTAGTTTTATCCGCCCGAATTGAAATGATCGAAACTTTATTTTGACGATTCGTAAGAGAATCATTAAAATAAAGTTTCGATACTTTCAATTAAATTCCTGCTACTTCTACAACGCTAATCAGTACAGCTTTATTCATCACGGCCATCATTTACTGTTCACCGTTTTATCTCAGCTTTCTTACCCATTCTTCGCGAAGTTAGCCACGAACAGCATCATGGATTCTGCCAGCGCCACCTCAGCTTTGGTGTAGTTCTGAGGGAAATGGCCGAAGCCTCCCACAAGTGGGGCTCCGAACACGTACGGAAGCTCCTCGCCGTGCACTGCACCCGTTCTCTGTAAAAAAAGAAGCTGATAGTAACCCTGGCTTAAGTGGCAGTAGTCTTACTAATCTTTGTTAAAACACCCGTAGTTCTCGCTTTGAACAATCTATATTAGATATTCATATATTATGGTAACGTAAGATGGTATAAGTGGACGACCTATATGGCGAAGTAAGCGAAGGTCACAGAGAATGTTACAGGTTCATTTGCACAGCAGCGGGACAATTTTTTTTTGCATGATTTTGTGGATTTTTTTTCATCGTTTGAGTAGGTTTGCATTTTATTGAAGTTTAATCATGATTTTTATTTATTTCGATAAAAAAACTCGACAAAATCATCGTCTTTTGTGCGGTGTTAGCTCCGCAATTTATTATTTTCGGGTAAGCATGTAAAAATAAATGCTCTAAAGAATTCCGATGAGATAAAATTCAAGAATTTTGTTCCATCCCCAAACGTATATTTCACACTCGATAGAAGCACTTTACTAAATTAACTTCAGCGAATGTCGGCTCAATGAACATTTTCATTTAAACGTAAAAAATATCGATAATTTTATTAAAACCCAGACGGTTTTAATCAAATTATCTATATTTTAGGATACATTGAGCAGGGAAAATGGTCGATTTAATTTCGTGAACGTCTGTTACATGATTTTCTTTTGGTCATTACAGATCACCTCCTCCGTTCGCATTAATGAGAAATTAACTTCAAGTTTATTGACAAAGAAAATAACAATTAAATAATATAAACAAATTAAACAAGTATTTACAATTGAAACAATTGAGCTAACTGCAGACTTAAATTCAAGTTGTGTTTCATAAAGTAGGATTTTAAAATTTTCAAGTAGCTTTATCACTGTGGTCAAATTCTAGAACGTACACACTCAGGCCCGTATTATAAAAGCTTGCTCAGTCATAGATCTTGCTTGAGTAATGTTACTGCCATAGAAAAGCATTACTTAAGCATTGATTGATGACTGGGCAATCTTCTTAATACAGACAGTAAGATTGTAATTTTTGTTAGTCTCATTAGGCCATGTCCTAGCTAGAAAAACGTACACTTCGCTTTCTCGTCAATATCGGTCATGTGACACACAGCGTGGCGTGATCGGGACTAAACCTGTATAAATAGTCACCATCCATTGTTTGTATAAAACCAATTTATAGTAATGCTTTTCAATTTCGAATGGCGTCAGATAAATGAAGCATGAATTAATTTTGTGCTTCTGATTTAACTATCTGTCTACGATAGAATTTAATATAAACGGAACTGAATTGAATTTAATAATAAAGGTAAAGCAATTAGAATTTTGACAATTAATTGAACAACCCAAAAATACCCTTCGCATCGAAATACCTGAAACTCAATAGTGTAAACAGTAGATGAAATTAACTTCAGGAATGTCCCAATAAGCAATTTCAAAGGCTGTTATCTGTCAGGGATAATAAAATTATGAACAGTTTGTACACGTAAAATTGAAAAGACAAATTGTGTGTTCAGCTTAATATGGGTCAATACTTTGCCTATGAAGATTCCATTTAAATATCTAATTTTAAATATCTAATTTTCCATTTAAATATCTATTCAATAAATTTGTATACTCTATTATGTTTTATATTCTTTATTTCTATGCATATTTCCTACTTGCACTCTGTGTTGAAAACCAAAGGTGTTTTAGCGTAGTGAGATATTTGATAGCATTCAAAAACTACTCCATGCGGACAAAACTTTCAATTAAAACTGTCAAAAGTTCACTCTTGCTGCCATTCGAAAAATAGGCGTCGAGCTCGTCAGGCCAACACATTTCCCATTTTGGGATTTCGGAAAACTATACCAAATGCAACTGGTTCCAATGATTCGGTTTGTATACATCATCTTTTGTGGAAAGCCACCATAATATATGTTATAATAATAAGAATAAAGTCTGTATTGGTAAATGTATTATAAAATAAATTGACACCGCTACTGTTATATGATAAATATCTTTGACTTGACAAATTCTATCTATGATTTGTGTGCTATAAAGGTGAACTCATAAGGTACTAAATTTAACATTATTAACATCCAAATGGTTGTAGTTATATTCCAAGTACTCTATTATGTTTATTACTCTGTTTTAAAGAAAACATTTCTCTATAAAAGATTTTATTTACATTACAGACGACGTATTGATAATTTTAAATATATTTTATACTTAAGTGGAGTTTATTATAGAGTTGAATTCCAATGATATTTCAAAGTTTTTCAGATAGTTTTAGTGTATGATATATTGCTGACAATTGGATAATTGCCTTTTCTGTCTAACGGTAAAAGCATGACAAAACACTCATTTTCAATATCATTAAATTTACTCACTGATTGACTTAATATTTATCTTTAAATGTGCAGAAATAAAAGCTTTGGTCTAACCAGAGGTCCTGTCTCTCCCTCTCATCCAGAATAAATCACACACTCTATGCTAGACCTTGTGCGCAACTCATCTACTTAAATTACAATATCTACTTGGAGGTTTAATGTTAACTTACCTGAGGATAAACACTATCCCTAGTTTGATAATCGAACACATAGAAGTATGTTTTCGTGGGTCGGCGAGGCCCCTCGTCGTCCGCCGGGGCTGGCTTAGGCCCCCCGCTCAAGAGGTCCCCACTCTGCACCACGGGCGCCACGTACTGGGCGTCTGATAGGGCGGATATCATTGCGTCTCGAGTGTTTATTGGGTTCTGAAATATGTTGATGGATTAAGGATCGTAGATTTTGTAGTACATGGAATAAAAAATACCGCAAAAAGTGACTGAAGCTCGGAGCCAATCTTGAGCCTAAAGCATTGAATAATAAAGGACACAACCCATTTAATTATCATTTCTTGGGTATTTAACGGTTACCTTCTGACAAAAAAAAAAGTTTTTAACAACATTTAAAACCTGATCAAAGTTAATGAATTTTCAATAAAGTATAATGTTAGAAAAATATAAAGTATTATGTTATTTGACTGTATAATATCCATACTGTTTATTTAACAAATGCCCCGGGTATGTTCGCTCATCCTATAATCAAATTCAGGATCGTATCCCACCGGTACAACAATTTCTTCTCACAATACAATATCATCGGAACATGCAATATAACAATGGGTTTATGTAAATACGCATAATGTATGGTAATGAGATAAACCTCATTTCAGCGGGATTGTGTAAGCCGTAATACACTTGATATACGATACAAAATCCTATACTCATAATTTTATATTAATTTTCTCTTTCGATATTGTTATCCCCATGTTACAAATCTCGAATGTATTCAACTTTGTGAGGGAAATATCAATTGTTGTTTGTGTTATCTTTTTATGATTTTGTGATTTCGATTTATATAAACAAACCTCTACCGTTCTTTCCCAGTCGGTGTACTCGTTGACGATTGTGTAGAAGATTTCACTCAAGTGGTAGGTATACGAGTTTCTGACGTAGGTTCTGAAATATATAACCATAAGTTAGAGTTAATGCACTAAGTTCTACATAAAATAAGAGTATTTTCGGTATAACTACATCTTACAACGAAGATGTTATCTAAATAGGATAATTTTGGTTTTGATTTCCTATTAGTTTCTGCCAGCGGCTATATACACGTAGTTTCTGTGAAATTTTTATTTGTTAGAAGGCTATTTCTATTCCGCGGGAACTGATTTATGTGATAAAAAGTAGCCTATGTTTTCATGTATCCATCAACATTTTCGCTTTAATAATAGTGCGATTTCCAATAGACACTTATAAAATAAAACAAATGCTGTTTATCTATGTAGCATATACACAAATTTATGTATGTATCAAATTGAATATTTTAGTGCTGGATATGTGAAATACAGTTATGAAATACGTTACAATTTATTGATAAAACTAATTAACATGTGAAACAGTAAATTTAAAACTACTGCTTCTCACTACAACTCAGTTATCTAATATAGCAGATACAAAGCAAAGTATATTAACAAATTTAAATACGTATCAATTTATTTAATTTCAGTTTGCAACATAATTTAAAATCAATACAAATTCAAGCACGAAATTGGCACAAATTACACCTTAATTCTGTGAATACAAGACTTTAAAATGTAAACCAGATAAACATTCTGAAAGCTACCCACTCTGACCGTTGAACAAATTTAATTTGGACTTTGAAAGAGGCCGAATGGCATGTCAATAAATTCGGGCTTAATTATACAAACCTCAACATCCGATCCCTTTTATCGGGTTCGATCCCGTTCACTACATCGTTCGCCGAAAATTTCCAAAGCGCCTCGTTTGTCACAACCCCGAACATTAAATCGTACTTATTCTGAAACAATCTCCTCCCACTGTCGCTACGCTTCTTATGCATATTCAGATTGAAATTCATATTGTTTAATGGTCCGAAGCTCGGAAAATCCCCTGTTGAATACATTGTTAGAAAGTCTTTTGCGAAATCTATTTTAATAACAACACCGTCGACAGACGGACCGAATGCAGTGAGGAAGTTCGGTGGTGATATGTCTATTGATAGGAGTTCTTCTATGCTGGCGTCTCGGAGGCAGTCTACTATGACCTCGTGGTCTTTTGATAAGTCTTCTGGTATTGTACAATTCATGTGTTTGGCTAGCCTTATGGAGTAGTATACGGGGTCGTCGACGATAGCCCATGAGCTTAGTGCAGAGCCTGATAAAAGGATTGCTCTGTGAAATAAACCTGAAACAAAATAACATTTTAAATAAAATAGCCGGAGGAATGAAACCTTTCTGGGCAAATATGAAAGACAGCTTTGCTTCGACTAGTAGCGAAATATTTAATGTGTTTTACGACTGGCTAGTCAAAATATAAGGTCATTTGTGATGAACCAAATCATAAACAAGTTAAGAACTGAATAAAGCACTCTCGGCCTCGAGTCAATCAAAGTGCAAAATGCCGTGGCGCCTATTAATTGCGGACGGAAGAATACATTTTCTCCCTAAAGATCAAAATCTCTGTTGGTTATAAATAAGACAATTAAATGATGATTTAGACGACCGATGTGCCGTGGCGGGTGAAAGTCCGACTATGATACAGGAGTTTGCGTTCGATTCCCGCCTTGGCCAACTGTTTGTACGATCTGCAAATATTTGTCTCGGGTGTTCTGGGTATTTTATATGTTTAAAAAATATCTATGTAATACATATTAAGTATATCAGGGAGTCGATGAATGGAGGCAGGTCAGGACCGCTATTTGTGGCGTCATATGGGGAGGCCTATGCCCAGCAGTGGACGTGTATGGGCTGATATGATGATATATCAGTCATTTTGTACCCATACCATAACACAAGCTCTGCTTAGCTTAGGGCTAGATGATGCTGTGTGGATTATCCAGCATTATTTAATTAACATTATTTATAACAACTCTGATGGTTTCGCGTTTCAGCAAAGGGTGCAAAAAATGGAACGTGCGAGTATCACCAAGTTGGGAGATATAGAGCATAGTAACAAAACTCAACTTTATCTTTTCACGCCAAATTTTCAACACAATGACCTGGCCGTTGATTATTTCTGTCTAAATAATTATGTCTACTAGATCGCGATATAATACAACTGAAACAAACAAGCCAAGTTTGGTGGGCGGGACATCTACTTCTTCAACTCGTGTTATGCCATAATTCTGTCGCATATTGGTAACAGTTATGAACAAACTCTCATTATAAATAGTTATTTACTATTGTATATACCATATTGTCGACTGTCTGCAAAATATGCTCAAAGATTTAAAAAACCCACACGCATAGGTATTGCAAGTTTAGAGGCCAACTGTTGGATGCAAGCTTTTCTACGGGTTTAAAGCCTTGACAGTCTATTTTCTAAGGATATATTACTAACCTGGCATAACAGTAGGAGAGATCATAAGAAAGTTGATACATGCGGCCCCCGAGCCATGACCCATCAAGGTGATATTCGTTGGATCTCCTCCAAACAGGGCAATGTTCTGCTGCACCCAATGCAAAGCTGCTATCTGGTCCATCAGTCCGTAGTTAGCGACGCGGGCCTTGAGGTGCGGAGACGGGTTGGCGTTGAGGAATCCTGGTGAAGATTTTTTTTTATCAAACATACTATCAATTTATCAGCGTATGATTCAACAGCCGTGCTGCCTTATCCGTGGCGTAGAAATCGCCCCACAAACTCAGCCCCTGGATGTCGTAAGAGTAGACTAGGGAACCAAAGGAAGGCCAGCAGCTTCTTTCTGTGTATTTTTATCATCTTTTCTGTGATAGATTAACAATCCGCCTGCCAAGCGTGGTGGTTATGGCAAAACGTTCCTTGTTTGTTTGTTTGGGTCCATTCCGCAGTGGACGAATAAAAGCTGATGAAGGATAATTCAATGGGTGTAAAAAGAGTGCCTGCGACCACACGTTAAAAGTGAAAACTTTAAAGCCGGGTATTGACCAGTTACGAGGCGTAATGTACCATTCGCAGCAAGCAAGACGTTCCCCATATTGACTGCATGACAGCTCGCTGTGTGCTTGCTTTATTACTGCCGAATGGAGCCGAGTATTATTCGAGTATAATTGATTTAGAACTAAACAACCTGAGCATTAATATTTTAAAAAGTCATTGTGACTTTTTAACCTTCCTTTGAAATACAAAATTGGTGAATATTGACGTACTTATAACATTTGGATGAACTCGCAAAATCAAACAACTGGATTTAAATTTTTATTCTGATCTCTGAATGCAAATTGGATTACAAAATTGTCGGCAATTGAAGACTGGTAGCAAATTGCAACAAATATATCAGAGTCTTTGCAAAATATATTTAATTTCTATATTTTGAGGTAAGTCTTCTCCAAAATATGTTTGCCAAATAATCATCAAGTTTATAAACCTTATATAGGATCTTTAGACGTTTTCGTTGCGAGCCTAAAACTTCGCAGACGTAAAACAGGCAAGGAAAGTTATATAAGCTATCCCATGTTTACCCACTCTCTTCTACTCAAAAGAACTCGGACTTTGTCTAGTAAATGGCATTTCTTGTAGGCTTGGCGGGTTTGGAATGAATAAAGAGATTCTTTGAGAACGAAATGGCTGGAACTCTTGATGCGTGAGGAAAAAGTTGGAATAAGAATTTCGAAATATCGGGCCGCATAAAATAGTAGGTACCTATAACTACCTAAAATGTGATATTTATATAATAAAATTGGTAACGTTGGGAAAATAAGGTCCCCTTATATAAATAAAAGTGAGTAAATTCAAGTACCTACCTCACTGAATAATTTGTTATTTTTTTTACTACAAAGGAGAAATATTCCCAAAGGTCACATATAATAGTTTATTCAAGCACATTTATAAATACTCGTTTTATATTTCGAAACGCTCTATAGATAAAAATAATAATTACTTGAAGAAGTATAATGTAAAACAACAGTTAATTCAAGTTACATAATGGAAATTTTCAATAAGGAAAACTATTATATTCTCTGTAAGGTAAACATCTCAAGAACAAAATCAATATCTCACAGACTTCAAACAAGGAATCGAGGCGTTGAGCCACTTGCCCACATTTGGAGCCTCGGCGCGCCATATTTCCTAACCGAATCGTGACGTCACCTCACTCGATCACTTTGAAAGTTACGCTGAACTGGATGGAGTGTTTAGATTCAATAAGGGATGTTTGAGTGAACGAGTTTGAACTGAACTCTTTGGACTAGAATACTGAATCTGAAATCTTTCTTTTTATACTTTTGTTAGAGATAAACCCTGAAATAGGGGCGGGGCCAAGCGTCGCCTGATGCTGTGACGTCAGCGGTGACGCGCGGTGGCGAGGAAGTGGCGCGGCGCGGCCGGAGCCTCACTTCTTGTCGGACGGTCGGACGTGGTGGTCGTGCTTAGGACTTATTATTATTCAGTTTAGATTTGCCTTGTTCTAGTATAAATTGTAACTAATTCTGATCTTGCATAAAGTTTATGTAAACCCTTTAGGTTTTTGATATTACTTTAAAAAAAAAACGTTTTGTGATCCTGATCCATAAAATCAGAAGTGGGATAAAGGGCTCATTTGCCCACTAAATTCAGTGTTTTACGGTCAATTTTTTTGTAACAAATAGCGTTCCCAAAGCGCGTGTTACATAACCTCACTTTTTTCCAAGTGTTGCTTTATTTGTGTTGTGTGCCTTTCTACTGTGTTAGTATTTGTACTACGTGTTCTGAAATGAACAAACTTATTGTTAGTCACATTCAAGCGAAGAGCGTTCGCGGAGTCGACGCGGGTTCTCCGTTTTCCTCGCAGGGAATCACGAAATCAACGCTCGCCTTCTGATAAGATTCAGAGTTGTGCGGTGAAACGACGACATGAGGACGAACCGTTCTCGGTCCGTCACCGAAGACGCTCGCCTGGGTTGCAGAGCGATTGTTCGCGAGACAGAGGATCTCGTAGCGATCTTCGCATGGACGTCTTCGTGATCGGCGTAGCTACTTGCGGAGCTACTCGTGGATCGCTCGTCGCATCATCACTCCGATGTTTGGCGGTCAAGTAGACAATCACGTCAACGCTCGCCTGGTGGTCGGTCTTCTCGACCTCCCCGTAGTCATCACGACAGGTACCCTCATCACCGTCGCCAAGGCTTTGCAGTCTTGCGCTCGCGATGAGGTATGTACAAAGTTAGTTTCCGAGGAGGGGTCGCAAGGTGCTCGCACACCTCAGCCTCCGTTCCGGCGCCACCGCCCGCGCTAGTGTTGTGTATTAGCCTTCTGACACATTATGTCGCGATTAAAAGCGTTAGTGTTCACATCATTATTATGTGTCGATCTTTGACCCAAGTACAAAGCTAAGTTAAGGAAGAGGTTTCATAGTAGCGCGGTAGAATGATTTCGAGGGCAGTATTACAAGCGGACGGAGTCGAGTTTACCCACCGTTACTTTTTGTGTCGGAACACCTCGATGCGATTATGACGCATTGTCAGCCACTGTTACTTCTTACAAGTGCACTCTTTGCAAAACCGAAGGTTATTACGTGCCCAATTCTGATCCCCCGTTAATAACTTTCAAGGTGTAGTGTAACCTGTGTAACGTAGTAGAACGTGCTAGTTTAGCTAGATTCCAAATTATGTTTTCGGTGATCTACTCGTAAGTACAGTGCAGTACAGTGGTTGGTATTGTTGTGCCACGTGTTTTGGAATTTATATTTCCGCGGTAGAAAACGAAAATAGAATTGTGCTTTGAGTTATTTTTTATCGGTATAAAACCGGTCCGAAATAAAATCAACCGAATCTTGTACCAATACTCCGGCCAAACTCGGGATACAATATTTGTAAACATTTGTATTTGGGCAGCTGATTGGTACCAATACTCCGGCCATACTCGGGATACAATATTTGTAAACATTTATATTTGGGCAGCTGATTGAAAATGGTCAGCTGATTGGATTATGGTCAGGTACAGCCGAGCCCGGTTGTTGATAACGATAACGTGTTGCAAAGAAAGTAAGGAGTAGAATGACTTTTATGCGTTAAATTCTCATTTTTCATATTTGTAACGAGCCATGACCAGCGCAGCCTGAGTGATGTTCAGCGCGGCCTGCGGTCAGCGGCTTGCGCGTGCCAGTGCGGCTTGCGCGCTCCGGTGTAGCCTGCGCATGCTAGCGCTGCCTACGTGCTCTAGCGTAGCCTGCACGCTCTCCGGCAAGGCCTGCGCGTACTTGCACGGCCTGCACACTCCAGTGCGGTTTGCGCGCTCACCGGTGCGGTGCTCATCTGCGCGCTGCTGCTGTGTGCGCGATCTACGCGCTGCTGTGTGCGCGATCTGCACGCTGCTGCTAGAGCGATGTGCGCGCTCCTGCTGACGCGATCTGCGCGCTCCTGCTGGCGCGATCTGCGCGCTACTCATGGCGCCTTCTACACGCTGCTCCTGGCGCGATCTACGCGCTGTGTGCGCGATGTGCCTGCTCCTGCTGGCACGACCTGCGCGCTGCTGGCGCGGTCTGCGCACTCCTGCGTGACTTGTATGCTGTTGACGCGATATGCACGCTGTCTGGCGTGGCCTGCGCGTGATACCGCGGCCTACGCGATGACCAGCGCAGCCTGAGTGAGGTCCAGCGCGGCCTACGGTCACCGACGCGGCTTGCGCGCTCCGGCGCGGCGTGGCCTGCGCATGCTTGCAAGGCCTACGCACTCTCCGGTGCGGCCTACGCGAGGTAGCGTGGCCTGCACATCCTAGCGTGGCTTGCGCGCTCTGCGGCGTGGCCTGCGCGTGCTAGCGCGGCCTACGCGCTCTAGCGTGGCCTGCACGCTTACCGGCACGGCCTTCACGCTCCAGCGCGGTTTGCGCTCACCAGTGCAGCCTACGCGCTCCAGCGTCTGCGCGCTGCTCCTGGCGCTATCTGCGCGCTGCTCCTGGCGCGATCTGCGCGCTGTGTGCGCGATGTGTACGCTACCTATATTGCTTTTGAGCAAGTGCCTCTGCCATGTGTTATCGGAATAGAAGGTACCACTCCTGTTCTAAGGTCTCTTGTCCGAGATGTGGCTCTAGAGAATAGCCACCCGAATCGTGAGGCTATAATGACGCTCCGCAGGCAACGAGCGTCCGAACTCCTGACTGCTAACCAGCACCGGCAGGACTGCCGTGTGAATGAGAAGCGAAAGGAACCACATCCTTTCGCTGTCGGCGACTTCGTCTTCGTCGGCAAGGCTACTGGCAAGCTTAATTCAGGAATGAGAGGTCTGTACAGGGTTGTACGAGACCTCCCTCACCATCGTTATGAGCTCGAGCTTATGACTGGCTCATATGGTAAGCAAACTCGGGCAGCAGCTGAGCATATGGTTCGTTGGCGTGGCGAATGGACGCCCGACGCCTGTGCTACCTTCTTTGAAGGTGGTGGTAAGTTGACGTCAACGCTGTTTTGTTATGACCGGTCATGTTTTGTTTTGTTGATAGCGAGCTCGCTCGGGACGATGTTCCCGGGACTTACCTTCATGTTGATATGTTGGTTCGTCACTGTTAAAGATGATCGTTTGATCGTCTGTTTTCGTGGCAAGCGAATGGGATGCTTCGTGCCGCGGGGCATATTGATTGCATTTATAGATCTAATGCTTTTTCTATGCGAGTAGTGGCCATACTATGCGAATGGGAGGCCTCTGGTATGGTCGAGGCAATCGTGGCAAGCGAATTAGATGCTTCGTGCCACGGGGCATAGCAAATGCATTTAAAAACCTTATGCTCTTGCCATGCGATACGGCGACGGGAATCCGGAACCTGTCGTTCGTATTTCGATTTGAATAATATTGAAGTTAGGCTCCTTATTTCGTTTTGATAGGGCTGTCAAAAATAAAAGGAGCTTAGCAGTAGACAGGTCACTTCACAATCTGAGTGAAAGCGGTTTCGTGTACGATGGCTTGAGAGCTCGCTTGTTATCGTTATGCGAAATCGTCGTAACTCGAAAGCTGGTTTTCGACTTTGCTAAAGTGATGCTCTTTTCAGATAACGATCTGTTTGATGATGGTGTCTCAGATAGCCTGGAAGAAGCTTCTGCTGGTGAAGCGGTCGAGGTCGCCGCAAGGTCAGGAGAGGCCGTGTTAGAGATAAACCCTGAAATAGGGGCGGGGCCAAGCGTCGCCTGATGCTGTGACGTCAGCGGTGACGCGCGGTGGCGAGGAAGTGGCGCGGCGCGGCCGGAGCCTCACTTCTTGTCGGACGGTCGGACGTGGTGGTCGTGCTTAGGACTTATTATTATTCAGTTTAGATTTGCCTTGTTCTAGTATAAATTGTAACTAATTCTGATCTTGCATAAAGTTTATGTAAACCCTTTAGGTTTTTGATATTACTTTAAAAAAAAAACGTTTTGTGATCCTGATCCATAAAACTTTTATATAAGACTATGGAGTGATTTTAGGTGGATTCATCGTTGAACAAATGTGATAAAATGGATTACGTATCTACCTATGTATGTTCTAGTCATTCTCAACGTAGTAGGTAGGTATTATTATAATTCATTTATTTCAGATCATAAACATCCATATTATTATACACGGTAGGTATAATGTTTGTAAACAATTTTCGACACAAAAATCCAAATTTCTCTTTTTGGCGTGGTGTTCGAAAAAATATTGTCAGGGCATCCATACAAGTAACAACGTGTCAGCGTTATGCATTGTAGGAAGGAGCTTAAATTAACAATAGTGCATATTCTGTCACAAAATTTATAGCAAATTAGTGATTTTTAGGTTAAGTGTGGGGGCAAAGTTTACAAATATTGTTTATTCAGTTTGGCCAGAGCAGAGTATAGGTAAAGGTACTTACAGAAGACTGTGGATGAGGTACGCATAGAAAGTGCCTGAACCAAGGAGTGAGCCAGGTCAGTGCTTCAGACATTGATGATGAAATAGCACTTCGTCACAAAAGCCAATTTGCTGCCATCTTATCCGAGTCAAACGACCAATCACCTAAGTAACACCAACCCGCAAAGCTAATTCAGTTACATCCGTTTTGATAGGGTACATAAAACCAACAAAATTGCTCCTTCCGGCGGTTGGGATGTTTAGTAGCGCGTCAGAGCGTCCCATTGAACGAGCAATAAATTTACTCAAAGTGACCATCACGTCATCCCCAAGCGCTCCTATTGGTCATTCAATGAAACGCTCAAATGGCTGGCTGCGTACCGCGAATGCAGTCTAATTGCATGCCTAGTGACTACCAGCGGATTTGATTGTCTATGAGCGTACGTGGGCCGTTCGAAAGCTAAATTGTGTTTATTATTGTATCTGCAACAGCTTTGGACGTACCGTTCGTAGAAAACAAAACAATCTCATGTCCTATTCTTATTAAAATGGTTGTGAGTATTTATGATAATTTATGATTATTTTTGTCGCATTCTGTTTCGGCTTTCACTCGGTGTCAAACCAAATGAAAATTAGTTTTATGAGAACCAAGTTCTAGCAAAAACTACCTGAACCAAAATGTCTCCAGCTATTCTAATGCAATCGGTAAAAGCAAAGTTGGTGGATGGAGAAAAACCATGGATTTTATAAGTACTTAGTTACACGGCCGAAGGCCGTATCTTCAATTTTATTGAGATAACTTAAAATGCAGATTTGAAATACTTAAAGAGACAAGAAAATTCATTTTAAGTCGTTGTGATAAGTTTGTTTACACGGGCTAGTAAATAACAGAGTCAAGCACTCGATCCAGTGACCCATACCGTCTAAATTGCGTGAATAGTAGGTTTATGTCGTCCGTCTAATTCGGTTATTCAAATGAAGTCGCGTCGACGAGAGATGGTGACGTAAGACTTGGTGTTATAAGCATTGTTGTGGTGGCAGTGTAGGAAGATTGAAATTTAGTTTAGCATTTTAAACGAGTTCAGCACATTTTATCGACATAAAGTGAATGCGGATAATTTTTTCATCTGAAAAAATCTTTGACTTACTTTTGTTTATACATATAAGTTTTGCCAGCAAACGGAGAAATTGGACTTAAAAAAGCCTTTGAATAAAAGCCATCATCATACCAATCTGCTCAAAAATGGTACCTTCTTGTCCTTTCGAATGACCCACCAGCATTGACAGATTGTCACAATTCCAAATTAATCTAAGCACTCTTGAGTTAAAACAGATTAACATACCACAGCCTCTTGAATATGACTAGAAAATGAAGAGAAGCACTAAACAAATGCAAATCTGAAGTCCCAACTAGCCCCAAGCAAGCAAAGGCTAGTTTCCAAACTTTGAATTCAAAAGTACCCCCGAGCTTTGAGCAACTTTTCTATCACTGCATTTGACTTGCAGGCTTCAGCGAAACTTTTGGTTTACCTTCTCAACTCAATTCTGCAACTAGCCGAAATATACGGGTCAAAACCTCCCTGCAAAGTTTAGCATCAGTGACAACTAGGTAAAAAGTTTTTAAAATTTGGGTACATGTTTAGCAGTTATCAAAAAGTTGTTGACCAAAAGAAACGTATGATGTTTGTGTTCTTTAAATAAATAAATAAACGCTGGGTGGTCACGTGATATACTTTGAAATGATCATGATTGGTGAAGACTCACCTAAAACGCCGAGCCTGAAATTGAGGGTGACCACGATGATGTCAGTGTAGCTAGCGAGGATAGCGCCGTCGTAGGGATGGCTCGTTCCCCACGAGTAGCTCTCCCCGTGGATGTAGACCAGCACTGGTAGAGCTAGCTTCGTTTCGTCCACTGTAAAAAGAAAAAGTCAGCATTAATTTCCAGTTTCTATAGTTATTTCCATGGTTCATCTATCATAATCACATAATATATTTTTTAATGCAAAACTTAGGTGGATGGATGGATGTTTGTAACTTCTTCACAGCTTCTTCATGTCAATTCAATTCTATTGAAATTTTGTACAGATGTCGGTTTAGACCTGGAACGCTTCATCATTCACATATAGGTTACTTTTTATTCCATAAATCAGTTTTAATGCAATATAAATGACTTGTTTGCGTTTGCTAAATAAATATCCTCTGTAACTGTATTCACGAAGTTTCTGAAGGAGATAGGTACCACGTACGTACTTGTAGTGACACAGATTAGCATATAGTACGCGGCGCATTTGCGTATCCATGGATAATAGAATCTTGTAATTGTCATTTAATGTATTTGTGTTAATTATTAATGAATAGACTCGGTTCAGTGTACAAACTCTTTTATTACCAACCGCACACCCACAGTAATAAATAATCTATAGACTAAAATAACAAAATACTGTACTCTTCGATAGCGGAAGCGGATTGGAATCTATGATATACGAGATCCCGAGGCCAAAGATAGATTTTATAGCATTATATTTGATATTTTAAACAATACGTTCCAAAAAACGAATGCTGAGAAGTGACTCTAGTCTTTCATATTTAATGTATACAAATTGCTACACTGAGACATTTTCACAGACATTAAAAAAGCCACAAATTTGTATTATAAATACGAAAGTTTGAATACATGGATGTTTGTTACCTCTTCATGCCAAAACTACTGAAAGGATCGAGCTGAAATTTTGCACAGTTGTATGTCTAGACCTGGAAAGCTTCATCATATACACATGTCATAGGCTTCTTTTATGTCATAAATCAGTTCCCATGAATTACTTATAAATAATTTTTGAACTATCTTTGAACGTTTACTTAGAAACAACGCGTGTAAAGCTGCAGACAGGACCTAGTCATTGATAATGATCAGTTAAAGGTTGACAAAATAATTATGTTCTTACGCGACCACAATGGTGCTAAGCATTCACAAAAAAAATATTTTTTAGTCACAACTACAATAATAAGAATTCGCGAATCACTAACTTTGCATAATCAAAAGGCAAAGCTAAAGGAAGGCTTTGTTGTGAATCCAATATGAGAATTCATTCCAAGACTTATGGCAATAATAAGCTTAATAAAGACTGATAAACTGAAACTTTCTAGATATTAGAGTCCAAGGTTTTTCGTCGTTGTATAAACCAGGGGGCCTACTCGGAAAAGGAAAATCGAAGTTTCTTTTTCGGTTTCGTGCAAAACCAACTCTTATGTCGCTCGCATAAGATTAGAGTTTGCACGAAAAATAATCAGAAACTTCGATTTCGTTTTTACGAGTACGAGCCCTGCAGGCTTACTCGGAAAAGGAAAAACGAAGTTTCTGATCCGTTTTCAAGCAAACGGTAATCTTATGCAAGCGACATAAGAGTTGGTTTGCACGAAAACGAATCAGAAACTTCGATTTTCCTTTTCCGAGTAGGCTTGCTGGTTCCAGCTCAACTTTTCAATCCAGCGTTGTTCAATTTCGTTGAAAACGTTCACACAGGTATTCGCCCCGACTCTTGTAATGTCGTCTGGAAATACGAAGCCATAAAGATGAATAAGGTCGTGTTCTTGGATTTACATTCCTCCCTTTGAACGAAAGTGTGCCATAAAACGCATTGTTTGGGACATGCCAGTAGCTGCTTTTAGTGCCTTTTATGGCTAGAAGCGTTTTGACGTGACGTCAACAATGCTTTATCTATATTATTTATATAAAAATGAACCCCTGTTTCTCCTGGTCCGGCTATAACTTGAAAACGGCTTTACTGATTTCATTAATGTTTTTTTTTATATTTTCAAATACTACCTTTATTGTAATTTTTTTTAATGTAACCTTCAGCCCAGCGTCATATACTCTTTGCTAAGCACGTTTTAAATAACTGTCAGTTCTTTAAATTGAATTACAGGACAACGTCTGTCGAGGTTGTTATACTACGTACGAGTAAAATGGAGGTGGTTATAATGGATAGTTTTGGCCCGATTAAAACACACTACGTTTCACTTCGATTGCGAGGAAATAAAACAATCAAAATTTACCTTCATTAAAATTTCACTTGTCTACTTCATGAATTTGTCGTAAGTTTTTTAATATATATGTATATCGTATACATAATTTCGACTGTAAAAGCATAACTTAAATATTTTTAAAATATTATTAAATTTCTTAGTTCGTGTCATTAATTATTTATTTGCCCTTCTGTCCATTTGCATATTAAATTTTCAATGAAATAAGCCATGTTCACCTTCGTTCTATTTGTAATAGAAAAAAAATACTCCACTTTCGCGCTGATACCAACTTTTTTTCATGTCTTCGTAACGTGCAATGAATATTCTACCTACCTACGCCATCTACCATAGAGGACGAATCACCCTTCTTAGAAACATCCAACAGTCACCAAGAAGACGCGCTACGTTCCATTTTCAAAAATAAATTCAAATGAAATTTATGTTCTTTGTAAATGATAATTATACCAAACAGGCGAATATATTGTATGAAAGAAAACGAATGTCTTGTACTGGTTGATGATTACATACAAATAATACAGAACAAATACTTTTAAACCCTAGGGCATAAATTCTAGTTCTATGCCCAAAAACGTTTGATTACACTCGTAGTAGGTAGATAATAGTTCAAAAAGCTTAGTTAATAGTTTGCTTCATAATAAATGTTTATTGACTGAATTTATTTTTTCTTAAATAGTGGTTTAAATTTCAAATTTTCTATTTCTTAAATACAAAAAAAGGAATAAAATACTGGCAGCATAGAATAAAACGTCTTCAAGAGGGCATTAATTTTTCATTTGGCCGCAAAAAAGCCCTGAGTTCAGCTTCATGATATTATAGTATCGAGACGCCACCACCGTGATGATTTATTTTTTGTATGGGACTTTTTCCATGACTGCACACTACAGGCGCTGTAAGTACCAAAAGCCATAGAAAACTGAGACGTCACGATGACGTCTCGTCGCGTCGGGGCTCTGTGTTCTTTATTTCACATTCTCTCCCCTCTCGCAGTTCGCATAACTTTTAGGTTGAGGAAAAGGCTAGCTCTTGTGAAAATTCTTTCAACCAAATAAATACAGATACAAACTCGTAAAGTAAAATGACGAATGACCTACCGAACCTCACTTAAAGAACTGCTCATTAAAGCGTAAAAATATCAGAAAAACTCCAACCATTTCATAAAAAAGTACATTCCTTACATTCAATAACCTCATTTATGTAACCCTCTTGAATATGCTGACGTATTAAACGAGTCGACGCGAATTTAAAATTCAAAGCTAAGGGAAAAGGCTAAAAATAACGATGTTGGAGATTACCCAGATGTCAAAGAAGGGCCCTAGAAGCCCACTTAGCAAGCGTGGAGTATTACATATGTGTGCTGGAACTGGAACGTATGTATTACCACTGAACACATAAATAAACTCCAAGCGAGAAACATGAAGGGAATATAATATAAATAGGATATTTCATTATTTTGTGATAAAATTATTTTGTTTGAATAAAACAGATGGGAAACAAGAAGCAATTAAATTTTAAAAGCCAGCGTCTCGGCGACGCTTCCGATTGGTACTGATATGAATCAGTTGAGATCCTCTACCTACCTCTAGATTGATTGCCACATTTGTAATTATACTAGCGACCCACCCCGGCTTCGTACGGGTGCAATGCTGATACTAAATTATATATAAACCTTCCTCTTGAATCACTCTATCTATTAAAAAAACCGCATCAAAATCAGTTGCGTGGTTTTAAAGATCTCAGCATACATTGGGACGGACAAACAGCGGGAAGCGACTTTGTTTTATATGTACTATGTAGTGATGATGTAGGTACTACTTCTAATTTATTTGTTGTCATTTTCTTTGTTAACTTTTCCACTGTGGTGACAATATTATACAATTCCGCAAGCTTCAATGGAAAGCATCCAGCTTTAAACCTCGTTGCCGGGTATGAATGTATGCATGCTGCATCTCAATAGCTCGCTATAACAGACTCTGATAAGCTTATCGAAATGGATTTTAGAAACGTTATCTTACCTCGTGGATTTAATCTCGGATTATTTATTCAAAGTCTGGCGCGTTAGCTTATCTTAGTTTGTAACTTTGTTAGAATTATAATTATTTTGTCGTTAGATTATTTCGGTGTTTACATTATAAGCGAATGATTTTGTGAAGCTGATGTTGTAATTTTTTTAGGTTTTTTGGATTTGGGTTTCTCCGTGGAAAGGTTTCGTTTATTTGTAGGTACTTCTTATCTGATAGATACTGACAAAAGGATTAACGTAAGGTTTTAAGTAAAAACAGCATTAAGTTTTACATTGGATATCTATTTTGTACAGGTAGGTACGTATTCACTACAAAAAAGGTCCTGACGCTGTCTCACTTTCTGCAGAATAAAACTATACATACAATTTATGAAATACTGCACTTAGAAATTATTAGTAAGTTCTGGCTTCGAACTAAAAATGAATCGGAATTTTCCAGATTGAGTTAACGTTGTATAAACTATCTATTTTCGAATGAAAATTGGTAGTTCTACGCACATACGATAGAGGCGTTGTTGTATCAAATCCCATTATTTAAAAATAGAACGAGCACTCAACTTTCGCTCCACCTTCCAATTTCAACTATTTCTGTCATTTAGCCCCTAACAACGACCCACTTTGTATTTTATGTCAACGCTATTGGGTTACTTATTGCATTTGTCTCAGTGCTTTCATGTCTGCTGTATGGAAGGCAATCTTTTTTATTTTATTTTATGTATGTATGTACTTTTCTGGTTAACAATTATTATAATAATTAAAAAAGAATTAAATTCATAAATGAAATGTTATTCAAATATTTGCATGGTTTTAACTGTTGCTAACACTTTAAAGTTTTTGCTTTAAAGTGTTAGCAACAGTGCTAACACTTTAAAGCAAAAACTTGCTACTTGCTGCACTGCTAAATAACATCACTGCTAAATAATAGTTCCTGCAATTAATTTAGAATATAATTATTATACATACAGTTATTTGAAGTGTGTTTTGTCAATTCAAAGAACTGTATGTGGTATTTATTGTGTATCCAATCCAAATAAACAGAAAATTCCGGATGATATCAGAACTTTGAAAGAATCTCGACTGAAAGTAATCTAATAACACTTAGAATCGATTCGGTGTAGATTGGAACCTCGGAACACCATAATAGGTTTTCGATCCTCTAAGAATAGACACCCTATTATAAACCTAATAATAAAATACTAATAAAAAAAATCTGATTTCTATTCAGATTATAGGTAGAGCATACTGTAAGTAAAGGCTTATTCAGACCTACGCGATATTTGCGACCCATAGCGGTAGCGAAATCCAAATGGATTTGGGGTTATCCTACTCTTACTAAAATACTCGTCGGAATACCACAAACCGCGCGAAAACCGAGCGCGCGATTCAAGTGAAACTTATCTACCGATACTGTTCTAAGTACCGAATAGCGCGAAAGGATAAAAAATTATGTGACAATATACTTACTTTGCAAAGGAGCGAAAATGTTCAAATACAGGCAATCTTCGCTTTGATTCTTAAGATAAGGCATCAGTCTTTTTAAATATTCTAGTCTGCCTTTAGGCATTTTCTCTAACATTGTCTTCTCGTCGTCCAGATCTGGAAGCTTCTGCGGGCAGGCTGGTCCTGGTCGGTCCGAGACCCGGACGCCATCCCAGGGCGATGGTGTTCTGGTCGGGCTGAATCTGTGACAGAAATAATCGTACTTTACAGATTTTACAAGAAAATATTGAAAGTACCTACTAGGCTTCCAGGAGTCCCAGCCAGACTGAAGGAAGAAACAAACTGGTCCCACGTATGCAACTTATACGACAATCTGGACGCATGAATTTGTATAGAAACCGTTGGGTTAGAGACACACTTATCATACGCGACGCTATCCGACGATATTTCGGACATATAATAAATAGAGGGAGATAGCGAGTGACACTGACATGCGAGTCATCGTAAGGCGGTTGTATGCTGCACACTAGCGCCACCACCTATGTTTACTTATCCAATATACAGTTTATGATACATATCGTGAGCTTTTTTTAATCGCTCTGAATTAGTTTAGTTTGTATAATTTAGACGCAGAAGAGATTCAGAGTTGGGTGGCCACCAAGAGCAACTTCAATATTGATAAAGAAAATAAAAGAAAACTATTGTAAGGGCATTAAAAAAGGATTTTTGCAGGCAGTGTTACTAGTTTGAGGCATACAACCACATTAAGAAGGTTGTTTCTACAGCTGGGCACTTCGACAAGGCGGAACGGCGGCAGCGCGCTAGTATTGGAAGTTTATCATTGTCATTGAGAGAGAAAAGATCGTATCTACGACTTACCGATTCGATCCGACAGGCGGCGTCGCATACGGAACACCTAAAAAAACTTCGAGAGGACTCAGGTATCTGTGCTCGTCCATTGCCAACACGATCCCCTGTAATTTCCCGTACTTCGTCTGCACTATCCGGCTACTTATTTTAAACTTCACACTACTCTTTGGGAGAGGGTCACTCGGATTCAGAAAAAACTTTTTATACACTTCGTAATTACTATACGCGTTTTCACCACTGTAAAATTTACTATTTAAATTAACGAAATCTTCACTGTTGTAATAGGGTTTCTCGAAATTGACTTTTGTGTAATCGTCCGTGTCGTGATCATCGTAGTTGTCATCACTAGGACTATCGTTTTGAGTTTCACTATCACTTATTTTAGAATTGCTTTTAGGTAGACTATCACTAGTTGATTTAGTATCACTTTCACTGGAATGTCTCATGTTGGTCGTGTTGGAGTTGACTGACCTTGTGGATAGGGTTACCACAGCGATTAGGCAGTATAGATTGAAACATGCCAGAGCTTTGTGCCTTTTTACTTTTTTCACGTGGCAATAAAAACGCATACTCGAATAAAAGTTATTCCACTGTTCATGGATTTGTCCGTTTTGTAACATTTCGTCATGTTACCATTTTTGTGATGTTATTTTATAGCTGCGGTGAAATTCTGGCGCTTTTCGCTCGACATCTGAAACAATGGAAGGTTTATTAATATTTTTAGTATAACTTATTTATAACTTTTGCACTCATATACATAGATTTAGCATGGGCAGCCAAGCTAAGGGATTGTCTAGGGTAAAGATACCTACTTAAAAGACACTCAGCTATTATTCATATTCAACCCTTTCTGTACTTTACCTATATGTACCTACATACATAACTGGCTATGCAATACTATGCATAGTAGAGATTGTGTGTGGCTTTCATAATTGAAGCAAGAATCTGTGTCTGATGGCCTAAAGTGAATATTGACATGCCATTGCATCGGCAGCCCAATATGTCCCTATATACGTTATTGTACCTGCAGAACCCAAGGCTATTGGGAATCTCAATAGGTTACCTGTCAAGCTAAACCTACCCAACTTGCTAACTTTGGGTTAAATTAACCAACTTGCTTATTTTAACCCAACGATTATTATTTATAAAGGGAGAGAAACAATAAAGTTTTGTAAGTTACTACCCATCGTTTTGGTCGTATCTTTGCCAAAACATTATTTTTAGTACCAAAACCATAAAAACACTTTCGGAACACTCGAATACAAAAATAAATAAGAAATCTCTACGGAGGCGACGTGATATATAAAACTGTTTGTTTTTGCGTGAAAATAGAATATGGTTCATATATAAAACTGGATCTTGTAAGCTGAAGTTACCATATCCTTCGATTACAATATTATTAATCTAAAATAACCATCCACTCGACGGACCGACGACATCGTAGCGGTCGCAGGAAGTCGATGTATGGAGGCGGCTCAGGACCGATATTTGTGGCGTCGTATGGGGGAGGCATTATTCCCCATACACATCCTGCAGTGGATGTGTATGGGCTGTTATGATGATGATGATGATGAAGACAGCCAGTAATCAACAGTTGTGTTGGTAGAAATAAACATTCCCTTCAGGTAACTGGTTGTCCACGCGGGAAATTCATTCCACCAAGATAAACCAGTTATCTATTTTGGTTTGTCTAGGCGGAACAAACCCTAAAAAATACCTCAAGTAAATGCAAGTTTGTTCGCTATATAAATAAAATTAAGGGTTTAACTGAATTATAAAATATTTTACTAATAAGTTCCATAAAGCAGCTATTTATTTACTGCTACATATTTTCGTGGGAGCTACGCGGCTTTCTTGTAAGCGGATTGAGCTGTGCGTAAAACTTTAGAGCCTGTTTTCTCGGAATCTTCTGGCTAGTGCGCTTTATTGCTTTACTGTGTGGATACCCTATACTACTAATCTGCTGAGTTTCATCCCCATCAGAATTTCCGAGACCGTAAAGTCTCCTTATTAGATCGGATCAACATTTTTATTCATATGTACCTTGAAAAAGGGAAACATGGGTACAAAAAAGGAACGCAATATCATAAAAGAGAAATGTTTCAGCAATTTCAATAAGAGAATGAATATTAGAAATGATTTTTTGCTGCCGCGATTGCTGTTTTTATCGATCGATGAATATTTTTATCATTGTTACGCGGGAAACGCTTGTGGAGTTCTTTTGTGTTTTGCGAATTACTATTGTTCCTTTGAAAAGAGTTTGCACTGTCTTTTCATGTTCAATAGACAGACAGATGAAATTTTACGTGTATTTTGGTCGATGTAACAATACATTATAATCTTGAGATGATCAGAAAAGTAGCCCAAGAACAAATGAATAAAAATATCATTTATAAACATAATAATAACAAAGACGATATGACATTGACTCCCATGGGAATTAGGGAGGCCCATTGTGTAGGACGCTACATGCGTCAACACACTTGCGTCTTCTTATCGTCCGAGGACATCCGTGAGGGCTGGCGGCTTTTTTTGACCAAGGATCTTGAAACCATTTATTCATTGCGATTGTGGCACATAATACATCAGGTCTTAAATATATTTTTTGGTGTACACAATCTACTCTTTCGAGCATAAAAAGATTTTATAATTCGATTTTAAATAGCATGCAGCTATAAATTGTAGAGATACATTTTTAATTGTTTTCCACAATTCTAAATTTAATATCCTTTTACTATTAAATACAGTTAGATTAAGTACATATGCTATAAATAGTTACATACATACCTATGTCAAAAAATCAATAATCAACTTAAACTAAATTATATCGCGGAGACAGATGAGATTGGTGCAGGACGGTTTGGATAAGCGTTTGGAGGTCTATGGGTATAGACCTCCAAACTCTTATCCATAAAACCTGCTGGGTAGCAGTGGGTGAGGTCAGGTTGCGAATGATGATGATAAAAATGGTAAACTGCCTACTATATAATAGTTTGGTAGACCAAGGAAGACGGTAATAACACCCGTAATTTGTTTCTGGACCTTTCAGCTGAAACATCTGTGGCCCAAAAACAATCCAATAAACATTAACAGCGAAGTCGTGCGAAACAAATTGAAAACGTTTCCGATTATTTTAATATCGCTTTACTGAACCTTTCCCTACCCTAGGTCGAGAAATACAGGATAATTATACGTAAATATGTTTGGCTCACACATAGGGTAAATTAGGGATAGTCGACGCACGCAGTGGTGATACCGTGCCTCAGTGGAAAAGATAAATGTACAACGAAAATCATAGTATAACACCACAGTATACAGTATTTATAAATACAGATGAGTTAAAAGTGAACTATATTCAGACCGAAACTGCTTAACTGATCCAAATCATTACGATTTGGAAGCTTCGGCATCGGTATGGTGAGTATCTGACAGCTTTTTGATAGGTAGAAGGTAGCCAAAAATAAAGCTTTTGCATTTCAGTAGAGTACGTATCACCAATGTGGCGACTATCCCTACTTTACCCTCAATACTTTCGGCTTACGCTTTCACCCCAATCGGGGAAAGTATTTTCCAAGCATTATATAGCTTTTTTGTTCTGAAACTTTTTGATGAATGTATACACAGGTTGAATCGTTGAAAAGGGGCAGAATTTTATTTATTCCAAATATTAACCTTAAATATTAAGTATCTGTATAATAAAGGCAGGTACCTAAGTTTGTACAAATGGCTGGGCAGTAAAAGTGTTAAGGTGTCATAACGCTTTTACTGCCCAGTCATAGCGGTGCAACCAGAAGGGGCACGCAGTCGCTCCATAGAGCTATGTGTGTCATTGACAATGAAAGATGTAAGGCATTAATGCTAACGTACAATCACTAGGTATCATTTCATTCTATGAAACCTCTATTTTATTCTAAAAGCCCTATCGCTCGACGACCGACGTAGACAGTTCTTATGTAATTTGGTCTATACGTCGAAAGATACTACATCTACTTTCAAAACCTCATTCTCCCAATCCCCCTGTATCCATTAGCAATTGTCTGCAATTGGATGAGTTACATCGTTTCTTTTGTTTAAACGCAAGACGCGTGAGAGAGTGATATCGGTCGATGGATGTGTAGGAACGATAGTCTCTGATTGAATGTGAGGGTTCAGTTAGGTAATAAGGGATTGGGTAGTGTTGACCCGTCGCGTCGCTTAATCAAATGATTTAGCTCTTTAGTTGTCAGCGTTTTGTTCTATTCGATGAATGTTTTCCAAGGAATCGTCAGTCTAAATGTGCTTATCCTAGGAACAAAGCCTAAGTTTATGTTTGAAATCCTACTAATATTATAAACGTGAAAGTTTGAGAGGATGTATGGGTATTTGTTTCTCTTTCACGCAAAAACTACTGAACCGATTGGGCTGTAATTTGGTATGGGTATATTTATCCCTTCATGGGAGACCATCCACTCGATGGACCGACGACATCGTAGCGGTCGCAGGCAGTCGATGGATGGAGGCGGCTCAGGACCGCTATTTGTGGCGTCGTACGGGGGAGGCCTATGTCCAGCAGTGGACGTGTATGGGCTGATGATTATGATGATGATGATGATGATATTTATCCCGATAAAACGCGGGCGAAGGCGTGGGCAGCAGCTAGTGTAATATAAATATGCAGCCGCCGGATCATAGTATTAGCCTGTTTGGTTAGGTAAAAATTAACTGTTATATTGCTTGGGAATTATTAATAGAAATTTAATTTAGTTAAATGTTATTTTCAAACTTAATCAATTTATTGTTAGTTTATTTGTTAAATACATGTATTGTATTGAAGAGCAGGACATTCTGGCACCAGTATTTTTACATACTTAAAAGGATGTCCTAACAACTGTCTAGCATGTAACAAACATATTTTTATACAAATAAACAATTTTCAATTTTTAAAATTTTCAATTAATAAACTTCATTCGAAGAGCTGGCAGACTGATTTTTAGGTATATTATTGAACGTTGATCGTTGATCAATCGGTATAGTTAAGTAATTAATTATATTGCGTCATTCTATAATTTGCCTAGCCATTCTACAAACGACTATACCCTATTTGAGAGTGAGTATTGATATATCAATACTCACTCTCAAATAGTGACCTACTTGAGAGTGATGTTGACGAGAAAAAAACAAAAGGTGGCTGTTATGGTGACCCATAACAGCCACCTTGTTTTTTTTATGCAACTTATCAATCGTGGTAAAATTTTACAACGGATAACCGCGCGGGTTGATACGATAGTGTGTACGGGCTGTAACATAAGTACATGGATATTAATGTTGGTATTTACCTTATTTATGTCCATAGTAAACGGAGGTCAAGTATTCGAAGGGTCGGGGTTTAGCCTCATTCGAAAGTTTATGAGATTGTAAAATGTTTATATACAGGTCGTAAAGTTAAATAACTGAGAAAACGTACCGCGATCGTTGTTTAGGACAAGATTTACAAAATTTGCCATACAAATGTAAGTTTGATGACAATGTAATACCATGGTGCTATCAATCTGGTCTGATGATGGAAACCAAAGGTGGCCATAGGAACTCCACGTCGAGTTTGGGTTCGTTGAATTTGTCTTCCCAAGCACTTTCGTCCTAGATGATATAAAAGCTTGTATTTAAATGTTTTTTTTTTTAAATTAAAAATATAATTTTTTCATGCAAGTAAATTAAAGTGCGCTTGGCAGATTTTTAAACTGTGCTAGATTTTTCTTTTTATATCTTTACTAATGAAATAAATTAATGTCTTTTTCTATGCAGCGAGTAATGTGAATATATAAGATTTAATTAAAAGTCCTTTGTCTTGACGTTGAAGGTCTTGAGTCGAGATGAAATAGGTTAAAACGTTTTAATTTTTCAGTATTCTCAATTTCTCAATTAACAAACCAATAGGACGTATCATGGTCAAATTGCATTAGACCCGAATGAATAGTACAAAGTACAATGAACTTTATGAACAGACAACAAAGTGGATATTTTAATGCCCAGATTTAACTCTTTGATAGGGTTGTCAAAAGATAGGATGATATCTTGAAGGGCCTTTTATCTTGTTACGGTTCGTACGACTCTTGAATTTTCGTGCGGAAAGGGAATTTAAGAGGGCTCACGGTGAGGTTGTTAATTTTTAAAACGTACCTACTTAAACTTGTTTGAATTTAAAAAGGTTTTACGGGTATATATATATATAAGTACACCAAGTAACTCTATCTGTTTCAAGAAACCGTTTCATAACTGTCACGTTTTTAAAAAAGGGATAGACCCCAAGGATTCAAAATGAAATATCTGTAGTATATAATAACCTCGACTAGGTTATAAAGATTTATAACCGAAAAACGGTCCAAATGCTCTATAAATCTTATTTGGGAACAAGATTGTTCCCAAATAAGATTTATATCCTAAATAGAAATAACCGAAAAAATCAAACAATTGTCAGAATCACCAGGTAATTAGCAGCCAATTATTCACGGCGAACTCTATTCACTTCTGATCATAGCATCGTTAGACAATTATCTACATGACACGTGGCTCTCAACCAATGTTTTCTGACATGGTAATTATTTGTATGGACGATGATAATTACCATTAATCAAGCAAAAAGAATTTTTATTTTCATCTGATGATAGTCCTTCATTTATATCTAGAATAATGCTCACTTTCAATCAGACTTTAAATCCATAATATCCTATACATATATGTATATTACTACCTACATGGGAGACCATCCACTCGATGGACCGACGACATCGTAGCGGTCGCAGGGAGTCGATGGATGGAGGCGGCTCATGAGCGCTATTTGTGACGTCGTATGGGGGAGGCCTGCGTCCATCAGTGTATGGGCTGATGATGATGATGATATGTATATTATCGAAAAACGTCATTTGTGATGGATGACAGTTTTAACAGCTTGTACAAGTCTTTATGGTAGTCTGAAGGGTCCCTATGGCAGACTAATAGGAATAATTCTTTTAGTCCACGTTTGTATGAGGAATTTTTTTCACTGTTTGATAACTGGTTATCAAACAAGCCTTTTTTTTCATTTTCATAACGAGAATCTTTATCACTATTTCTAGATACAATTTGAAGAACAGAAATTTTCTTTTTTGCTACAACATTAAAATACCTAAAGCCGATAAACATTCAATTCGCGGCGACATCCATTAACTCCTGACCGCGGAACCGTTGTACCTACAATTATCTACATGACACGTGGCACTGGCTCTCAGCCAATTTGGACAGGCTACAGATTTTAATCAGTGTAAGGCTTGTAAGACTTAAAATGTTCTATTTCATTTAGGCACTCTTTCTTCGAAAGTCAACCGGGCAATTACATTTTTATTACTTTTTGGATAGAAGTTTTCATACATTTTACGTAAATGAACGAAGCTGCTAACTGTACGGTTTTTTTATATATTTTATATAAATCTTTCAAGAAACATCACCATTGAGGTAGTATAAAATAATAATTACATTGTGAACTGTCAACCTTACCATTAATTGACATTACTAACCTACTCGATATTCAACAACTCTGAGCGTATAGAAATATTAAATCCAAAACAATAAAAAAGATTAATTTCCTGAATTTACATATAAACCATAGACTAATGAATACCTAACGAAGAGACCCAGATCGGATTACACCGCTGAGAATTGTGCTGCTTTCTGAGCTCAGAAAGCAAAGCTAACAGAAGGCGAGACAGTAGCAAGGAGTGAGGCGTTTTCTTAAAATAAAAATGATCTCTTACAAGGAGGCGTGGGAATGTCGTACTTAAATTAAAATTGCATGCAGTGCAGATGACATCTATCTTCGCTGCCGTAGACCCCCTTATGAGATAAAAGCCAATAAGTTATTATAGGGTGTTGAGGGTAAGGAAAGAGACAGAGAGAGAGAAAGAAAGAGAAAATCATATCCACCTTACGTAACGTGGGAAAAAGACAGATGATGTGATTTTATTCAATCTTGTTTTGATTGTTTACGTGTGCCCCATTTGCTTAATTACCTTTATACCAAACTTTACCACCACAAGATAGATGACACAAATCTGCAATGTAAAATAAACTTTAACTCAATTTACCTAAGCCCACATTGAAAGCGCACCTCAACTTTGTAAGCACGTCCGCTCGCGGAAAGTAGATCCAATCAGCTTGAACACAAATTGCAATCTGGTTACGAAACTTTGGCTTTACAAGAAACAACTTTTGCAGCTTATGAATAAGGTTAAATTTTAATGGCTATTGGTAAATGTATTTAGATGTATCTCTTGTTGGACAGCAATAACGTTTAGATTAAGTATTATTAGTTATTTGTCTTGAATTTTATTCGAATTTTTCATTGTCAATGAGTGTTATTCTTTCCCATAGTAGGTGCCTTTGGTTCTTTACAAATGGAGATTCACTACATAGTATAAAACAAAGTCGCCTCCCGCTGTCTGTCTGTCCCGATGTATGCTTAGATCTTTGAAACTACGCAACGGATATTGATGCAGTTTTTTAAAATTGATAGAGTTATTCAAGAGGAAGGTTTATATGTATAAGTTAGTATCAGCATTGCACCCGTGCGAAGCAGGGGCGGGTCGATAGTTAGTTATAATTAGAAAAGATATTGATAATAACACAATAATAGATAATTTGAATCCATACAACTGGTTGAACTACATTACAACATGTAGGTGAAAAGAAAAAAAAACTGCTCACTGAACTGGCAGCCATTTAATAGTTTGATTTCCCTAATAGATAAAGAATCTTTAATTATTAAGTACGAGCCTACTTAATAATTACTTTATCAATGAGGGCTTTTCAATCACGCTTTTTATTTTGACACTAGATGGCGCTGCACAAAAGTCAATTGTAAATGTCAAGTGTG
The DNA here is from genome assembly GCA_947859395.1 of Eupithecia insigniata. Classification (NCBI taxonomy): domain Eukaryota; kingdom Metazoa; phylum Arthropoda; class Insecta; order Lepidoptera; family Geometridae; genus Eupithecia; species Eupithecia insigniata. The sequence continues at coordinate 16,190,410 of OX401994.1, read as the reverse complement.
AAAATAAAAAACGAAATAATTTTCCACCGTTTCCACTAGGATTTTTGACATTTGAGTTTCATACAGCGCATCGCCTTCTATATTAGTCTATAGCAACCACTTTTTTAAAGGTCGCATTGAAAAGCCCTCATTAACTCTGAATTATATTTTAGGATTTATAATTTAAACTTCTTGCAATAAAGATAATGAATGAATTCAGGATTCTATATTATCTTCCGCCTTTGTTATACAATAATGTATTCATATGAAATAATCGAATTTAATCAGCATGAAATGAATTGAAATGGATATTATCCACGGAAATAATTTCTCATATCCATTCCAGGTTCTGAGAACACGTTTGTAATATTATCGTGGATATTTGCTTTATCAGCGAGTGTTGAGTTTAATTTGTTGATCAAACTTGACCTATTTTCATTGATCATGTCGGCATGGAAAGGGGTTTTTGGGAATATGATTTTATTCTCAAAATAATGTTTTTTTTTTAAACAGAGGAGTAACTATAGTTAAGGCAAAAGTAACTCTATAGAGATAGACAGCTATCTATGACAAATAGCAAAACGGATGTTAAAGAAATGTAAGGGGATAGAATATCTCGAATAAGGACAGCGATCATTTTTCGAAAAAGTCGCGGGCATGTTAGTTACTTAGAGTAATGTAGTAGGTAATTCGAATTCATAACTACATTACATTCTCAGGTACCTCCCTCAAACGAAGATTTTACCAAAATCATTAAAGAAGTGTAGTATTTCGTAGACGGCGTAGAGAGTCTACGAAATTCCGTAGAGGTCTACGAAATCATGACATTTACTTCCGACTTCAAAATAGTTTCTTCATCTAAGTCATTTCGAATCCGAATCTTTGGAAGGCAGCTGGGCTTTAATAAGAGGGTCGGTAACGCTGATCTAAACTCATACGTCTACTGCTCAACCTGCCCTCCAAACAAGAGGGGCATACTATCACTACGATTGACACGCGGATTAGTGATCGCGGTAGAGGTGTTAAGAAGGCAGCTGCTGTCTTTCCTCTGCTAGGTACCCTTAGTCGCATCTTTCGACATCCACGGGCTAAATTGTTAAGGTCAATTCTTACGTTAAGGTAAATTTTTACGCGACTGCCATGGGCAGCTACATTACTTGGTAAAAACGAAATAAACATTCCCAGCATTCTCAGTATTTGTAGGGACATCGGTGGCATGCGTAAAAGCTCAAGCTTCCTCAATCTGCATAACTATGCTGAATTAATTTAAACAAACCGAAGCATTCTCAGCATTTCAAGTCAAAATAAATACCGACCAGCAAACAAGCTAAGAATCCCTGATGCCATTTCAATTTTCCTCGATGCTAATTATAAAATTTGAATCTCAGATTTCCTCGGCGAAATTATTTTTGAATCAAATTCCTATTTGGCTCTACAGCGGATCGGAACAATAAATCAGGAGTCGGAACTGAAGGTAATTATGTTAGTAATGGAATAATGATAGTAAAAAACAGGAATTTAAAGAGAACGTTGAATATTTAGGTCTGCAATCTACACGAAAATGTTTATGCAATAATGTTCGTGCAGTGATCTGCTAGGAAATAGTACATATTGGGTGTTTTCTATGTAGAAGTATTAGGTTTAAAGAACTTTATTGAACTGTTTTGTAATTATTATGTACTGTACATATTCACAAATATTGTAATAATAATAAGGTACCTAGATAGCAGCGAGTTTTTACTCTATGAGGTACCTGCTCAACTAGCTTATCAAAATTATCTGTTACTGTTTTTGCCGTAATTATTTCAATTCGTAGTAAACGAAACTAATTCGTTTTAATTCTATTTTCACCCCTCCAGCTCGAAAAAATTTTGCCGTAATTATTTCAATTCGTAGAAAACGAAACTAATTCGTTTTAATTCTATTTTCACCACCCTAGCTCTAAAACGGTGACATTGCTGTGCTCAAAAACAGTGAGCTAAATAGTTTTGTGCTCACAAGTGGAATAATAGTGCATTTTACACCTAGGCGAGAAAGTGCCCAATTCCTATCGAGTGTGTCATTTGAGGCCCGAGGCGCAGCCGAGTGCCTTGAAATACACGAGGTAGGAATTGCACTTTCTGTCGAGTGATACATAGTACTTTAATACTACATCTTCGAGGAAAATAAAAGACAGAATAAATCTAAAGCGGTATCATAAAAATTTCACTATCACTCGACGACATTCTGTAGAATTAATAAAATTGCCTACACCAAATTCAAATTGAGAAGAACGTCCCGTGCCAGACTTTATCACTTGGGTTATTTTTTCAAAATATTGTTCGGAAATCAGAAGACGCCTAAGCGGACTTGGAGTAAAAACTTTTTGTCGTTTGATCTATAGTGAAAATAACCATAGCTACCAGCCGATTTGTTAGGAAATTAAAATAAAGAACACGTTACAAATGGATTTCCATACACTTTTCCCTCCCGCTAAAACGAGTGAGAAATGAAATTCCATAGAGTTTTTCCTCCCGGATTCCTATACGCCTGTAATGACTCATTTTCTTTCTTATATTTGGAAAAGGAATAGGCAACTTTCCAAGCAGGTGTAGTATAAGGATATTATTCAACTTGTTGAAAAAATGGTGTTATAGTTACTGATACTCTGTGATTGGCGCTGAAAAAAAAAAAATTACGCGGTCTGCGACAGGGGAAGTCGACTTCCTCACTGTGTGTACCTTGACAACTTAGCTTGTAAAGACCAATTTCTAGGCAAACAGTGCCCTCTATAAATAGTTTTCCAAGCAACAAGCCCGTGAATTTGTATGGGAGTCTCACCTCCGTGAGCTAAACTTATTTTAGCTTATCGAAAGGAAGGAAGTAAGACAACATTCAACATTCATAGAAAATAATCATATCATTCGTCCGCAGTTTAAAAGAGGTTTGTAGCATTCTTACTCTCCATGGTTCTTGACCAAAATTATTTTCTGACATTCAACCTCTTTGAAAATATCAAAATATTTTCTCGCTAGTCGAGGTGAAAAGTTGTATATTTAACTCGATTGCAATGGACATTTTCACTATAGGTCAAACGACAAAAGTTTTTACTCCAAGTCCGTCATATGATATCGGTCTCTTTCGTTTTCGGAACAATAATTTAAAAAAAAAACCAGTGAACATCGAACACGTATTTATTGTCATTTACTTTTTAAAATTTGAATTTACACCAGTGATTCTGAAGATTCGAACAGTGATATTCCTCGTAGATGTAGTATGAAGCACTATGTACCTATCACTCAGGAGAAAGTGCGATCCCTTACTCGTGTGTTTTAAGCATCGATTTAGAATGGAAACAAAATTCTAGGTCTATGGTCTTAAGTGACTCAAATGACCCACGATAGGAATCGGACTTCGCGGTTCGATTAACAATATACTATTCTAGTAAGGCCTGACAATGAGTAAAATTGTTTGCTGTAGTAGATAACAATTAAAAATAAAATTTGCAATCATCATCACCATCAACGCGAGTTTGCAGACGTTACCAACCACGCGTGTTCTACTCGTAAGTTCGACAACGCAAAGTTTCAAACCGGGGTAAATAGGAACGACTGTATGAATCAGTCACTATTGTATGGATGGAATAGTAGGTAATGTACAGTATAGGTATAGGTATAGTGACAGTACATTCTGATCGCAAAGGGATTGTAAATAGTTATAGGTACGTATTTGCACAGGCGCTGTGTGCACAAGTATTATTGGACCGCGCTGCGGTGCGCTAATCGCTGTTTGTGTAACCGGCTGTAAATCAACGGTAATGGCTATATTTTGTTATTGATGTCTGATTCTTTATAATACGGTTTGAAAGGTTATGGTATTGCTAATTTATTTCGTTCGAAATACATGTAAAAAGATATATACCTAAAGCTAGACAAAGAACGTGAAGGTTAAAAAGTTACACAAAAGTTATATAACATTTTGATTTTCACGGTCTCCATTTAATGGAGGGCATCATAACACTCAAATATTCCAATAAAGCCACAAAAAAACTCGGTAGATCCTGATTTTCAATGCAAGTATATTTTTTATGGATATCATAAATTCGCTTTTACAGATATCAGTAATAAAAGATAAAAATAAAAATAAATTCTTTCAGACATTGCTTAGTACATAGGTTTACGACAAAATTCATTTATTAAAACATTATTTTAAGAGACAAAAAATAAAATATAAAGATAAATAACAGAAAATAAACATAATACAGAACTGTGACAGAAACCAGCTGAGCTGAGGATAATCAATGCGAGAAGTATTTTCCTTCATTGTATCAGCAATACTTAAAACAATTCACTATCACCATCATCATCAGCCTATGATCTCTCCACTGCTGGGATTAGGACTCTTTTTATTTGTGCCATCTATTTCATTGCATGCCCAAACTTATAACTATTGCTCACTAAAACAAATGCCTGAAATAGCAGCTTAGAAGGTCATAAGGCTGGGTTACCCGGATTTAGGTATTTTTAACTGTCCGTACCTCAATAACTAGAAGGCCTATAGATTTGAAATTCAAAAATATTATAGTTGAGGATATTTTCTAATGCATCACTAGACAAAAACACGATTGGTGACATTTCACCTGATCAAAAAAAATTACAAAGTTACCTCTAAATGAAACTTTAAATGATCACTGTGAATAGAAAAATGAATAAAATGACACAAATTGTATACCAAAACATTGCAAACGTTATTACGCAGTACATCACTAGAAAATATTTGTATATGTCATACAAATATTTTTCAAAGCACCTAAATAACTACAAAATCGTGCTCGGCTGTCTGCGCACCGTCTTGCTTCTTGCTTGCGTCTTGCAAGTGCTAGGCTCACCTCGCCTTAACCATAACGCGTAAATTCCGTAAACAAAATAGCCTGTATCTTCAAAAAAAGACATAATATAACGTACTAATGGTTGTTCTGTGCTAAAATACAGCATTGCAGATACAGGGTGATCGAACATCTGTCCTAATGAAAAAAACAAAGAACAACTCCCTAATCGAGATACAGCCCCGATAATGTCTCTTGATTGACCGAACGAAAACAATGTGTAGCCGAATCACCCCATTATCTAATAGCCCGTAAAAAGGATACAAAGAACGTTGTATGTTTCTTATTTATAAACGTTTGGATAGTACAAGAGTTCTAATTTTAATTTCTAAGAATAGAACCTGTAATAAGTTGGTACCTTGACCTGATTTTAAATAGATTTATTTATTCAAGCAACTTTACAGGACAGACCTCTTAATTCTACACAGTCAAATGTTACCTTCTAAATCAGAATCAGTACAGTATATTTTTACTAGCTTTTGCTCACAGCTTTTGCCAGGTGTAAACAGTATTTGCCTTTGTTATTCCAGATCTTGAACATTATCTATGAACATTACAAAGATGTTGATGTAATGCTTGGTCCGTTTAGTACCTAGATATGGTTTTGTCTTTGGTTAAACATCTTATAATTTTACATATTCACAAACTTTCGTCTTTGTAATATGACCTCCACTTTTATAATTATATCTATCATATATTATGTATAAATAAATGAGCTGAAGTTATATTTCAAGAGCTTAGCTTTAATCGAAGATAGCTGCAGGAGTGGCAGGAGTAAGCCATAGTAAAAAAACCGAACCGAGCTTCGTAGATAAGTCATTCGTTTTCTCCACAGTTATCCACATTAACTTTCCCAACGTTTACGATTAAGGTCGGCCTGCTACTTCCTATTAAATAAATAGTAGGATCGAAGTTATCGGACTGTGATAGGGAAAATAATAGTAGGTAGGTACTAGGTATATTAAACCGTGATGAGACGTGTATCAATATTACACTGTTACAGTCTTTCTTACCAATGACTTATAGCCCGGCTACACGCTCAAACATTTGTGCATGCATGATTGCTGAAACTCGAGCGTGTGGCGAGGCTCATCTTGCTAGCGCAAACTGGTTTGTGCAAGCATGCAAGCACAAATGTTTAAGTGTGTAGCCGGGTTATTAGAGTTCTAGAATGAAATTATTTACGAAACAAAATCACTTTTGGCTATACAGCGGAATCGAAACAATAAAATTGATAGTGGTAGTAATGATTAAGGATAAGTTATTGGATATTTTGGCTACCGGTTATTAGTTGGAAATTTTGTGTCATTACCGCTAGTACCAACTGGTACCCAATAACGTTACAATAGAATTTTAATGATATCCCAAAAATTTACGACTCCGGCGGGACTTGAACCCGCGACCCTCCTCTGAATACGAGGATGCGCTAACCAACTGCGCCACGGAGGCAAGTACCCAACCTGTCGAAAATCTTTGGTTGGCTTCTGATATCATTAAAATTCTTTAAGATTACCCAAAGTGCGGGCATAAGCACTATAAAAACCTTAGAGATTAACGTTACAATACTCTATACCTGTCCTGATTTCTACCCAATATATTTCTAACCGATTTGGTTAGAAATACCAAATACTTGTTGCAGCTACATAACTTTACGGGTGAACGGTCCGCTAGTACCGCTAGTATATGCGGAGATGATAATTAGGTAAGTATAGGTATTGAAGCGTTGGGTAGTTATGGCTCACGGTCGATTAGGCGCGATACTTGCTGTGCATAGTTATTCCCTAGCGGTATGTGGATTTTACAATAGTGTTAGATATTTTAGGACCATGCTAACAGGTACTGAGTTAGTTATTGAATACCGGACTCATCTCTAGTAATGATAGAGAAAATGATGGTAAGTACCATTACACTGTTACGGTCTTTCTTTCCAAAGCCTTAGAATGGAGATTGACTCTCAAAATCTAATAATGGAGGGATAAAATTGAATCACCTATAATCTTATCCAAAATCAGTCGAACATCATTAATCAGGGGATAAGTTCTGCTAACATATCGCTTTACTCATTATCATCATGTAAAATTCTTAAAGGAAAGAGACACTAGATGGTGTGTGTGGTGCAATTAATCGAATTGTTTCAACCTTGACACTTCTGACCCTTCTTCGTGTCCCTCCATCTGTAGTTTCGTTCAAACGTGGTAGAATGCAATAAATCTTTAAAATAAAAATAAAAACTTTTAAAAGATTTTATATCATCAGTGTTTGGGAAGACAAATCTAACAAACCAAAATTCGACGTGGTTAAGTCACTTCGTTTAGGCGTTCCTATGGCCACCTTCTGTTTCCATCATCAGACCAGCTTGATGGTAACATGACATTACATTGTCATCAAATTTACATAAGTAAGTATGCCAATTTCAGCTCAATCGGTTGAGGATATTTGGTCTAAAATTTAGTTGATATAAAATTTGCAAGACTCTATCCGAACAAACACTGTTACATACATTGCGAGTTAAATAAGAGCGTGTAAAAATTTGTACTTCGATACCATTTTCATATAAAGCAATTAGCGAAATAGGGACCCAATGGAGGCGAATCGCCGTTTCAGCCTTAAATGTATTGAGAATTGCAAATTCGCAATGTTCATTCTACTGTGACTCATTTACGAGCCGTAGCTAGCAATAAACTCGCAAAATATAAACAGCAAGTTCGGAAACATCGCAAATACGAATATCGCGATCTCCGCAGACAATTGAGACGAAAACTTTACCCAGATAGCAAATATTGTCAGGCGAGCCGCGATTCCGAATTAAAATCTCATTATACATTCCGTGAAACGTTTTCTACTCATACCAGTACTGGAACAAGTTCTGGAACGAGTACTGGAGTGAGTCTAGTATGACAAAGTTAGAAGTATCTACGTTATAGAGGAGTTTTAATCTAGTTTATTTATTTACATTATTTACAGATGCGAAGTGTTAATTGAGTTTTGAGTACTCGGAATTTTTGGGGAATATTTCTATTGTTGGTGAGGCTACTCCAAATTGTGGAAGTTAGATTTAATTAAATTAGTTTTTCCGTTTTAATGAAGAGGTTGTCATCTCAATTCATTTACAGTGTTTTGCAAGCTTAGAGAATCAAACAAACAGGGTGTATGAGGTTTTCAAAACTTTTAATTACCACTAGCTTGTGCCTGCTGCTTCGCACACTTTTTTTATATAAAAACGTTTAAGGTTATTTCTGTCTATCTGCATCAGCATACTCGTCCCAGTTAGTGTAATGTGATGTGCCTTAATAGGCATACTCGCATCTTTACCTCATAAATCAGTTTCCATGGAAGAGAAAAATAATACAAATTATTATATATGGATGTATGTATGTTGACTTGGAACAAAGGTTCTATAGGCTACTTTTCCGTGTGCAAAGGCGTGGGCAGACACTAGTATATTTAAGCTCAATCCTAGGCTCGTTGTCCACTGCCGTTCGACATCACATAATCCGTTTCACATTCCCAATCGCAGAGCAGATTCAATAAAGGCCGAAGCACAGACACGGGACAAGACAATGCGATTATCTAGCTGTTCCGGTGTTGCGACAAACAAAAATACGGTGGAGCTTTTATCTAATAAATTTTTAAAAGCTGACGCGATTTTTGATTATTTTGTCATACAATTATCAACTAGCGTTTATCAAGGGAGACCTATGTTCAGGAGTGTACTATTAATATAGGCTGTCAATGCTGTCATAGTAGGGACACAGAAAAATCAAACAACTTTAAAGCTAATGACGTATAGTTGTGATATTCTATAACTCTTATTTGACTGTATAAAAAATACTTAGATAAACAACCAGCCAGTAAAAGACCGGCATATGATGTCAATCAACACAAGCCTTTCAGTAACGTATCGAGCAAAGCTGAAGAGACGGTATGTAACTTGACTATCTATTGTGATCAAGTCGGTATCAATATTTCAGTGTCGATATAAACTTCATCGAATTCCGGCAGATTGCATCAATGCTTGAATCTATAACTCAAACATTTGGGTTCGGATGTATCCAGTCAAATGAAAGGATCTGTTGCCATATGAGTAGACAAGAACATGGATAGAGCGGAAACTTCCGCCCAGGATTGCTCAGGGTCGCGCCTAAACGTTAAACAGAATACTCAGTCTATATCAGTCGGGCTGTCGTCGGCGACGCCCGCGAGCCCGACTAAGATAGACTGAGTATTTTGTTAAACCGAACCTTGAACCGGTCCGGGCTGAAGTTTCCACTCTAGCTATGTTCTTGTTTATACTCATATGTTGTTGCCTCAGACAATACGCACCTCGTTATAAAGTAAATCATAACTCATTGCAAACAGAGTTCAAATTACAAAGGCTTGAATAGAAACTCAGAACCTTCACGTGTAGGGTATAGAGTTGATTATAGACGTGATGCGACAATCGTATGTTTGTTTTGAATAGATTAATTTGCAATTCAGAGACAATAGTCTTGATGTGATGTGACCTCAATGCGAGCCTTGAGTGTTTGCACTGGATTGTTCCTTTGTAGCTATTCTACATAAGATAATTTAGTTCATAAGATCAAACATACACTATACACCCTATTCTTGCCTATTTATACAAGGTGTCCCTCGATTTAGTACCATCAATATACATATGTATATATCAGAAAATGCTTAGTAGTAATTTACCAAATTTAGCTGATTTTCTTGCGGAATATATTAAAAAAGCCATGGAATAACTCATCTCCTAAATATTAAAAAGCTTTTTGTAACAGCTAACTAACCTATAAATTCCATTAAACGCTCAAAATAAGTGTCAAAACATCAGAAACATTTATCTTCCGTCCGACGCGCAAATTAGCAAAGTTGCCAACTCAATTTTTTCACGAACTTAATTTCGAATTAAAACCTCTCGAAAGAACGAACAATCGAACTAAAATGGTGAATGGGGGAGAAGATGGGCGAAGGGAAAATTTATTCATCGCTGTAGGCTGTTTTGGGAAATGACCGAACGGAGCCGATGGGGAGTTAAAAACAAATGGGGTAAACCCGGGTCAGATGGACCATTTATATCGAATCGACATTGATTGGTATCAGCTTAGAGTAGGCACGTAGTAGCAATAAAATAGAAGATGAAAAATCTTTACTACTGAGTAGTAAAGATTTTTCTGTATTTGAGTACTAGATACTACTTACTATCTGTGTTTGAGTACTAGATACTACTTCAAAGACGATAGAAGCAATTTTTTATAAACTACCAAGCACGAAGAACTTGCTTGGAACAACTCGCACACCTACATACACAATTACACATACATACATCCACAAACACACATTAACTCCTACACAATTTATTAAATAAAAAAATATTTTCATCTCCGCTTATACACATTTAGGCAAGGGCAGCCGAATCAATAACCAAATATACTTTTGTAATCTCTCAGAACTGATAGAATTCAATAAAAAACATTATTAATTCAGAGCTTGCAATCAGTTCTATGTTAAACCTTTCTCTAAAAAAATAGAATATTAATGAACAAACATGCATTTTAAATTGAAATGCTGACTTGGCGAGCAATTTGAGTACCGTTTTAAAAATACTATACTGAAAAAATTAATTTTATTGAAAAAAAAAAATGTAAACGTATTGTTGAAAGAAACGAATTATATAGTCAACTTTGGTCTCTCAAGTCAAGAGTAAATAGAGGTCTTCTAGGCCTTCGTGATACATCATCCATTGTCATCAGGTAAGATTGTCGACAAATAAAAATACCTAATGTAGAAAAAAAAAAATTTAATTTTTCAAAGAGGTCTTGGTTACGTTGTGTGAGTATCAACCTGCGGATGAAGACTCAGGGGAGAGTGGAGAGAGAGATAAAGTCATGTCGGGGCTTATACAATAATAAAATCTAAAAAAAAGAAATTAAATAATATCCCATAAATTACGACTCCGGCGGGTGCAGCAAACGGCGCTATAGTCCGTAAGTAAGTCTCAAAGATTTTCGACGGGTCGGATACTTGCCTCCGTGGCACAGTTGGTTAGCGCAGTCCCGCATTCAGGGGAAGGTCACGGGTTCAAGTCCCGCCGGAGTTGTAAATTTTTGGGATATTATTTAATTTCTTTGAGATTACAACAAGCCCGTGGGGCCGTTGTGTATTCAACGAATCTAATCCTTGTCAGGCAGACTAGTGTTAGAAATAAAAAAGTCAAACAATATTATTGTAATATCATTAACTACAGCAATTCATTTTCTCAATTATTTTTTTAAACCCGTTTTGCATTTGTGTGGCATTTATTTTAGTGCACAGCATAAAAATAAGGCTAGGTAAGATTTAACTGCCAAAAATGTGTGAATGAGTCTTGGTCATCGACCTTTATGACAACACTTTTGAGAACATTATATCGGAAACTTGAAATTCCTTAGTAATAATATAGTAGATATTATAAAATCTGTGGTAGTAGGTAATGAATGTGGTACTTGATGATAAAAACAAAAGCAAGCTTATACAAACCAAACCCATGCATTTGGAATGAATGAACGAACGAAATGAATATTTATGTGAACGAGATTTACAGCATCGAACGATGTTTTACAGAAAAGCTCTGCGATAACCCTGATAGCTTACGAGTACTCTACATTTACTATTAATATTAATTGTAAAAGCTTTTTCTTGCCATGATGGTAACAAATGCGCATGCGACTGTTAATACACAAGTTACTTTTAATTACCACCTAAAAGTTCCAAATATGAAAACTTTTTTACACTTAACTTTTAAAACTTAATTTGTTTGCATAAAACTGGCACGCAAAGTTTCATAAACACTGAATGTAACTTTGTTTCTTCTGCCTCAAATATCTTTTCTCGTTAATCCTTTTTACACAAGACAAGATTTGTCACAGGGCTTTACGGAAATGCGAATATTTTGTTAAAACGAGCCAAATTTTTAACGAATATAAAGTTTTTCCATTGTTTTTCCTATCAAAAAACCGTATATTTGCGAGAAATATCTAAGATATTCTCAAAGCTCTCTTTACTCAGGATAATTTTGATGATTTTGATTGTATATACTTATTCTGCTCTGTTTAACTTCGGCATGCGCCATGATCAAGGAATAACTTGATATGAGTGCCTGTAAAACTCATTAGAAAGTTACAATTGTTAACCCTGTAAGGTGCAAAAGGTGGTTTCAGGAAATTCAGGTAAAAATTGCATCATATAGTAAGTAATACTTTAATTTAGAGAACAAACTTCAAATTACTGACACTAAATCCTTTTAGGTTGGGTTCACACCGGAGGTAATTTGTAGAATAGTAACACTGGAACTTCAGGCAGATAGTTTGTACACTTTATACTACGGACGTAGCTCGTTACAGACATGAAGTTTGAGCAGATTGGCTAGGTGCTAGCCAAGTTTATTTGCTAACATTTTAGGTTAGGAATTAAGTCAACAAGGATTTTTCAGTAAAACAATCGCACAACATGCCAAAAATCTAAAACTATTGACTAGCATTTTTTATATTTTCGCGATTTTTTAATATATCGATTCATTTCTTGAGTATTTATCGCGTATGTAATAGGTACTTATTATTAGAAATCATAGTTCAGGAGAAACAAGATCACAATAATTACTATGTATTCTTGATTTTTAGGCCCATGCCATTCGTTAAATAATTTTTAAACGTTCCCGATCTCGCTGATTTGTCTAGGTATTTTTATACAAAAATATTTCAGCTCGAGATAGTCTCACTTCGGACCACAAACAGTTGAATTGTGCGAGCCCAAGTGAAAATGAACTTAATATTATTCAATTAAATTAATATTAACATTAACATTACTAGATTTTGGTTTCTAAATAATTATGTGCAATAACCGATACAAATTAAGTTAGCTTTGGTTGTGATAGTAGTTAGCTATCTCTCAAGTTGCATGACGCCCTAACATGGCTCCTAATACCTAGTCCTGAAGTGAAATATTTAAGTCCTCTCACACTGTAATACCTATTAGGATTGCAAAATAAATTCATAAATATTTGAAAATTCAAAGTAAATTAATATTTCTAGTAGATCTTTGGCTCACCCGTCGTTTCTCTGCAATATCTATCAAATAAGCATTTAATAAATCAAAGATCTGAACAAGAACCCAACAAATACCCCTCAAACACATTCGATATAAATCCTTAAAATTGCTTCAATCCTTGTCAAAAAGAATCGTAAATTACGATTTTTGTAAATATGAACGCGAAAAAATCAAAGAAGCCTCGCCTTCTGTTTACCAAACACAGGAATTGTACCCTCGAACCGATTTCAACGAGTTCTGTGTACCTACCTAATGTTTGTTCGTATTTGTAGCTTCTATTTCTTTTTCATTTTATTTCGACTTTAAATGGGGTTTTTGTGAATCAATATATGCGATACTAACGAAAGGAACCAGAATATGTCTAAAAAATAAGGACGAAAGAAAACTTATATTAAAAAAGCGTATGATTTGTCTAGAGTTGCCTTAGTCATCGCTAATCATCGCGTCCGTTGTGATGACAGATTTGAAGAGTGAGGCCACCAGGATATTATCTCCTGGGGGATCCTCGGGACAGAGAAAACCTGTAGTAGGTAGATTGTATCACACTAGGATTTTTCACACTCTGTACAAATCTATGCACCATATCTTAAGTTATAATCACCACTTGTACTCCACTCTACTCAGACACCAACTGAGGACGTTTGCTTGGTCGCAAAACATTTTTTCGCTCTACGTCCCTTATAAATCGTCCTCATAGGATTACTGGCTGAACCATGTGTTGGAGGAACAAACTGCCAACACATGGTTCAGCCAGTAATCAAATTCGCATTATACATATGTATAAACACTCTGGTAGGATTTTAGGTTTAAGTTGCTTTGCATCAAAACTATGAGCGAACTAAAAAGCTTGTATAATAGTAGGTTGTTTATTTCTTATTCTAATAAAAGCATGTCTTATATGTATGTATGACAAATTTAATTTTGGACAGATGTTTATTGAAAACTGTCAAAAAATTGCGACTAGATCAGCGCCATGGTGTAGGTTACGTTTGAATATTCTGGGGTTTATTACCTATCGATGAACGCTGGACCATTGAACTCTCATTTTGAAGGTCAAAACCATTCCATGGTTCGTTGTTTTTCTTAATTATTTTGCAACGTTTTAATTTACATTCTAAAAGTTCAGCAACGCTCTCACTAGCTTTAATTGGATCTTGTTATTTCACGAAATGTACAATACATACTTAAGTAATTTTAATTTAATTATACCTTATAAGAAAATTGGACGTTAGCTATCTCAGACGGACTTTTAGTATTTCACTTATGTTAATAACCTAGTCTGTCTGGATAAAGCTAGTTTAGAGAGCGTGCTAAGTTAATGATGTTCGTGCTCATATACACGAGCGGCAAAGTGCCAACGGCAGAGGTAAATGTAGCCGTTGGCGCATCGAAGACTGCCGTCGACACCGGTCAGCAGCAGCCGTCGACTGCTGGAAATAGGCTTCCCCATACCATTGATGTGTGGTGAACGTGTGTGAGCTAATAATGATGATGATGAGTAGTCGTTTCCAAGATATTTAGCTGATTAAAATGACACTTGTTGGGGACCTTTGAGACCTTTGTTTCTGGACTGGTTTCCGCAACTAGGCCACAGGTGGGCCCTTTTTGCGTGTCGGGTGAGGGCTGAACTTGTTGGGGAACATTTTTTTAAATTAACATGACTAGTATACAGTTATACATCATTTCTAGTGTTTTCTAAGTTGGTTATACACTTCCATTCAACCTTTCGCATCTATCCTGCAGATTCTGTTACTAATATCCCTCCGCAAAAAACTGATTCCACACATTTATTATTCATTCGAATCACCGGAGAGATCACAAATAAATCCAATACGTTTTCCCTTTCACTCATAATTGAGAGGCTGAAAGCTACTAGTCCGAAAAAGTTCCTTCACCGTATAAATTGAACCCATCGTTCCCGTCTTCTCGAATTTGTCAAAAGACATGTTAAATGTAGCAGTCGAGGGTAAATCGGTAACGAATGGATCAAGAAATTTTCCTGTTCTGATGGTCAAGTGTAAACAAGAAGTAAGTGCACTGTGTGGAATGACAGCGGCTAATAAATACGATTATCAATTCAAATTTAAATTAAAAAAATATTTTAGTATAAATACAATAAATGTACACTTTCTTAAAATTAAACACTGACATGGAAATAAAGTGATATTTTGATTTCGGTCGCTTCGGTATGTAGTCTAAAGTAAAGAAGCGACGAAGAAACCTTTAGCCTGTTAGGTGTTATTTAATAAAATTAAATGAATACTGTTTCTATAAGACAGTTCAAACCATGACTTTTCATTTTTAGGATTCCGTACCCAAAGCGTGAAAACGGGACCCTATTACTAAACCTCCGCGCTGTCAGTCTGTCGTATGTCCGTCTGACCGTCCGCCCTTCAGCGGGCTTTATCTCATGAACTGTAGGTAGACAGTTGAAGTTTTCATAGAATGTATATTTATATTGCGGATTTATCAACAATTAATAAAAATAAAATAAAAAGTCCATACCAAGTTTAGTACCGACGTGGGGCGCGGTCAGTGCTTGGATGGGTGACCGCGTAATGGTGGATATCAGCTTTTTTAATTAAAAAAGAAATGAGTTTATTTTGCGACATAGTTATTATGTACGATGGTACTCAGTATGCGAGTTAACTCACACTTGACCGGTTTTATTTCTATGGACCGGACCGGTTATATATCTCGTGTATATTGAAAACTGGTTAAAATCCACTTCCAGTCTCTCTATCCACTGAAATTGCACCCTTTGACTAAATAAAGGTAAAAAAACCGTAAAAAAAATTGGTAAGACGTGTTATTTCTAGGTTAATCTGAAACATACATCCAATTTATAGACAGCAGCTTTCACAAAACGAAACTTGAAACCCTAAATCCTAACTTAATATTATAAAAGCGTGTGTGTT
Organism: Eupithecia insigniata; assembly: GCA_947859395.1. Classification (NCBI taxonomy): domain Eukaryota; kingdom Metazoa; phylum Arthropoda; class Insecta; order Lepidoptera; family Geometridae; genus Eupithecia; species Eupithecia insigniata. The sequence continues at coordinate 16,174,567 of OX401994.1, read as the reverse complement.
TGTTTTTCCTTCCTTCACGCCCTAACTAAGCAACCAATCAACATGTTTTTGGCATAGAGTTAGTTGAAAGGATGGAGAGTAACATAGGCATACTATTTGTTTGGAAAACATCAAATTTCAATGGGAGATTTACGGAAAAAAGAGACCTTTTTATTCCCGTAGAAATGCGCGCGTGAAACCGCAGAGAACAGCTAGTAAGTTATAATATCACGTCAGACAATATTCTAGTTTCATTCCAAATTGAGTTGATGACTGACATGATATATCTATCACATAAAACATGAGAAACAAATATGAAGCTAGATATAACAGAGGCCAGGTATAAAATGATTGGAAGACAAGTTGTATACCCTTGTTATCGAGTTCGGATAGGCTTTGACACAGGTAATGTAATAAATAGTACGCCTAGGTGAAAATTGGAAATGGAAAACCACATTTCAGTTGAGGCAAAGGTTTATATGGTGATCAAGTATATTCTCGTAGACATACAACAACTACGTACAAGGCAATCTGGAATATCAACAAAATTGAGACACTTTACTGAAAAAAAATGTGATGAGGGATAATAACTTAGAACAAGTTAAGAGATCTCCATTTCAATACAGGGTCATAATGGCAAAGCAAGATTTAAATGTCGCATATCGCCGTACCGAGGCGTGACAGGTTCGTTTTTAAAATCTGAGCCACGCGACTTGTTCATTCTATCGCAGAAACTCGGCAATCTGCCACCGAAGCAACCTGCGACCCAATACGTGGCGCTCGGAGTGTGCTCGTGGCCTAACTAACGTGAATCTTGCGCCAGGCTTTGTCTGTCTTTGTGTCTATTTATTTTGAAACCACCAGGAGCTTCCAGATCAATACGTAGAAAAAGAGGCCACAAAGTGTTGAATAACCCACACAAGTCAATACCCTCTAAGCAGAAATAGCAACCAGAAACAATACCTAACATAACAACGGTCTTGATCAATTAAGCATGAACACTATCAAAGAGACAGTAACATTAGCTACACTTTGACAGCGTAGACAGTAATGTACAGACCATACAGTGTAATAACTTCTAAGTTCAACAATGTTTGAGTTTGAGACAAACAGGACACAAAGGCACCTGTGTATGTACAACAAACAGAGTATCAATATCAAAGGAACGTCTAAAGCCACGGAGCAGTTTGTTGATCTTACGGTCCAGAGAGCCTCCTCGTAAAAACGAAACATATTCTGAGTTTTTTTGGAGTTATTTTAGTATTATTTCTGGCAAATAAAGTAAATTATGTCTTGTGCGTCTATACTGTGTGTGACACCCAAATATACTAATTTTATATGTCATCTAGGTGTGAGTGTACGCACATTAGAATTTTTAATTTTTACTGCTACGACAGGTAATGTGCTTCTAAAACGGCTTGCCGACATTTGGGACACAAAATCATCGGACACTTTGTCCCAATTGTAACATTTCAATTTTAATATTTTCTTCGTTGTCTTTTCGGACAGCAATGATAAACGCTGTTTTGTACAGTCAGTTAAAAAACTTAAAACTGCCACGATGAATCCAATAATACCTTAAGCATATCTAAAATAGTATCGACCGGTTGCCACCAAATCAGAAAAAGGTGGAGATATTATTAATGTGTGTGTTTTATGATAAAAAAGCATGGGACGACTTTTGCTCCAACTCGAAAACTAACAACCTAACAAGGTAAAGGTTTCTTGATCGCTTCTTTACTTTATCTTAAAAAAATCAAAGTGATCACTTTATTTCCCTATTTTACTTACGAGTATCTAATTTTATGACGTGTCCAGGAGTCCTGTAAGGTCTAAAGGAAATAAAGCAATTCGATATTGATATTTGATTTATGTTAAATTAACCAATCTGTGAAATTAACTTCACGTTTTCACTCTAAAATACCTAAATCAAGTTAGTAAAACCAACCTACAAACAGATATGAAAATTACAATAACTTACTGTGTCTCGTCTTTAGACTGCATTGCGAGCTGTTAACGTATACAGAAACATTAACAGAACATTGTGAGGGAGAAAATAATTGAAGAACATTAGAGAATGTTATTTTTATCGCTTTTCCCCTTTAAAGCGTGGAATGAAATTGTGTGTTGGTTTATCATTTTGTTAGAAATATTAAGACGAGCATTTTCGTTATTTTTAAATTCTTTCTATAAAAACAACTGACAGCAATGATAAAATCTGTATAAAGTTACTACCGATTTTTTTTCACGGACATTTTGATAAGTAGTAATATCAAAATGTCTATAAAAAAAGTAGTTGTACCAAAATGTCCGTGAAAAAAAAAAATAGTAGTACGTACAACTACTCCTAGGGCTCTGTAACTCGAGCTGTGTTTTGACTTCTGATGAGAATCTATTGATATCCTTTTTTTTATCTAGCTAAAGAAGAAACATACTAAATGTAAAAAAAATATACGAAATTATAAATTGTGGATAATTCTACCTGGCTCATGTTTTAAAATATTGTTTCACTGGGTCTGCCATTTTGCTTTACTAGCATAGCATTCTCTGCTACGAGAATTTCTCTCAAAAAGCAAAATAAAATTATTATACCAGTACTACTAACATGAACAATAAAAAATACTACTAGCATGTCATGTCAATATTTCCAGTGAAAATACCGAGTAAAAAATATCACTTCGAATCAATTTTCGTGAGCGCTTGTTTAGTTTAGTCTGAATTTTATGCAGTTTTCACGGGACTTTGAAGTGACTATATGAGTTTGGAGTTGTTTGTAAAATAAAATTCGATTTTGAATAAAATCGGCCAAGTGCGAGTTGACTTGCCCACAGAGGTTTCCGTAGCATCGAACATAACTATTTGGCTAAGAGAACCCTAAAACGGTTTTTTTAATCGAAGAAAAGCAAAAAGTTAACACCGCGCGGTCACGCATTCAATTACTAACTACGCTGACAACACACTAAAATACAACTTGGTATGGAGGTTGGACCTCTTTTATTTTAATTATGTAGCGGTTACAAAAGTACATATTTCGTGAAAATTTCAACTGTCTACTTTTTACGGTTCATGAAATACAGCACAAACAGACAGACAGCCGAGGTTTAGTAATAGGATCCTGTTTTTACCCTATGGCTAGGGATCCCAAATGACATAGAACAGACCGTTCACCATAAGATGTATGCCTTGGGAATTGGCAGTAGTGAACGGTCATTAATTAGTTACATTTAAAGCTCTAATTGGTGATTCACTTACGTTCTCAGAAAATCCATTGATTAAATCCATGACGGTTCTATGGAATTTTGTATATAAGTCATACTACCGACATCCTTATTAGACAAGACTTTTTAAATGCCGTACAGATTAATAGGCTTAAAGGTAAAAATGAAATAAGCAGCAACTCCAAATACTACATTAATTACCAAGAACAACATTTTAGTCAAAAACACATTCTAAACCCGCATAGGGAATAATATTATTATCAAATCTTCTCAACCGTGGCAGGAAAGATTTTACCGCCACTAAGTTTCCGCTATCTCTAAATTCAATAATGCAGAAATGATATGAGGGCCCTGTCACATCATACCTTTGTCAACCATCAGTTGCCAGCGTAAAGTAGAATTTATTGCTAAGGCTGTCAGTTGAGTTTTGCTTGGGTGACAAATTCCTATAGGATGGTGTTTGGCGCAAAAAATAGAACCTTCACATATTTAATCTGCTTTTCACGCTCGTTTCACATCCTCGGGTCATGAGAAAAGTATAGAAATAGCTATAACAGGGCGATTGCCATTGTGGGTGCCAATTAAACTATTTGGACGAATGCTAAAATTATTATCAACGCTTTTTACAGATTTTTGCCTTCCATTACTCTTAAAAAATCCAAAAACCTACCTATCCAAGTAATGCTATACAAAGTTCTGTTTCAGGTCACTTATAAAACACTTATAAACTTATAACACATCAACATTGTTTATTCATACATGACAAAGTAGTTATAGTAAGAAAAATCTGTGATTTAATAAATTTACTGGCAGTTTTAGAGCCTAATATTCTTTATTGTACACCAGATAAAAACAGATACTCAGAACAGAACCTATTTACATACCTATTCTATGTCTTGCGCTGGATCTAAGATCGTGTATATCACTTCCTTTAACTGGTTCTGACTGAAAACCAGCGCTTTTTTACAAATTACCGTGTTTTATAGCATCAAGCTAAGTGTGGACCTTAGACCCACACACAGGCCATCGTCTTCTTGCCGTTTGAGCTACTTAGTACAAACCCAATGTTTATTTGTGTTAGTACTCACCTAATTTTCACGTGTAGAATATTCTGTCTACGTGTTATCTAGTAGGTACTAAGTAGTCTTTTATTTCTGTATTTAAAAATCAAGTCATCATCATCATCAGCCCGCATGTGTCCACTGCTAGATATAGGCCTCCCCCAAAAGACGCCGCGAATAGCGGTCCTGAGGACATCGATCCAACTGCGACCGCTACAATGTCGTCGGTCCATCAAGTGTCAAGTACCATAGTTAAACTCACACAACCCACCAAAAAGGTCATCCAACAGAGAATTGAACATCAAATAGGTGTCCATTTCGAATTATGGATACTTATCCCATCATTGAAATCTTCCTCAGCATTACCAGGTTGACACGAGCTTTAACCTGATTTAATCCTGACAGTGACAGAACGTCAGTGTCATTTGTCAATCTGGGCTTAGATCGTACGTTATTCATAAAGCAGAGTCACGACGGCTTGGAACTTGGAAATAAAAAAAAAACGTTACGCATTGAATGCAAAAATAAAAGAAGCAATAAATAATGCTGGACAATCCACACAGCATCATCTAGCCCCAAGCTAAGCAGAGCTTGTGTAGCTGTATCTAGTACCCATAAGGGTACTAGATGACTGATAAACATAAATAATACAAAACATACATAGTTTTTTTATCATACATAGAAAATACTCAGAAAACCCGGAACAAATTTTTGATTTAGATTTCCAGATCGTACAAACATTTGTCCCAAGGTGGGAATCGAACCCGCAACCTTCTGCGTCTTAGACGGACCATCGCCTGCCGCGCCTCATCGGTCTTCAAACGTTCGAATGGTTTGACTAGTTAGTACGTAATTATGATTTCAGCGAGGCGTTTTTGACAGGAGGGCACGTATCTCTACAAAGGCATAAGGAAAATCCTTGCCCTACATAATGATAGACTGCTAAAAACATGATTCTCAGCTGTGCCTGGCTTACGCTGTATGGACACGTCAGTGGGAATTGCCAATCTGGCTTAATATTCCGTTGCGGTCACATCTGCATCGTATATCATAATCGGGTCTCACGTTGGCGTGTTTAAGTTCGCAAGGATTACGTAAATGTATGTTTTTAGGGTTTCGTACCTCAAAAGGAAAAAAGGAACCCTTATAGGATCATTTTACTGTCCGTCTCTCTGTCTGTCAAGCCTCTTTTCTCAGGAACGTCTGGAGCTATCGAGTTGAAATTTGGTAAATAAAGGTAGATGGCGCTGAGCTGTTCTAAATATTAGCTCCGCGAAAAATAATTTATAAAAATAGTGTTTAACTACAGTAAAATTTTAAAAATAGGTGCATACTATTACAACTGATGTCATAAACTGTTAAATAATAATTTCATTTAATCTTCGAATTCTTTAACAACAATAATTACATTAATAACTACTATAATATAGTAATATTCCTTATGGTAGCCAATTTCGTTTCTGGAAAAACACATTCCACCGCTTGAAACTATCACAACATATTCTTTTTCAAATATCATTTCCTCACAGGTGTCTGTTCTTTATATTTAATTTCGGGAAGTGTGAACGCGATGGATTCAGGATTTAATAAAGCTTGTTTTATGACAGGGGCTTTGTTTGTTGTCGATTTATGAAAGGTGCGTACTGGTACTGCTTTATCGCTGAGGGAGACTGTGACCCCACATACAGATACATAATACAGAGGTATCGTTTGGTGATAGCAGAAGCAGATGAAAAATGTAGAGATGTATGAGTACTTCTTCCACTAGTGGTCAATGTAGGGACAGTGAAGGGAATATCAATAACACCTCATTTCTTATTTGATAATATCATATAACTATGTTTATAGTATAAAATTTGACTTGTCTAAGTGCTCATTTTGTAAGCCTAAAGAAATAAAGTTATTAATTCTGATTCTTCTGATTCTATGCAACGTTAACCGAATTATTTACATTGTTAAGGTTGAAATGTATGTTGTTACTCTTTTTTTATATACACATTTTACCTTGGAGTCTAAAAAAAGTGTGCAGTGGTTAATAATCAGTAAACGCAAAAAAATTCCTCACAAATCTTCGAGGTAATTCATAAAAAAAAACACTTCTCACAATTTTTGAAACAACATCGCATGAGATTACAATCCTTTTTGTTGCTTGACACTATGAACACGTACTATATTAAAGTATTTTAATTTATTTTTAAGACCTTCTTAAATGCAATGTAACGTGCCTATGAGAAATAAATGCATGACACTGAAAACTGATTGCTTTTGGAACCGCTGCCAAAATATTTAAATGCCGTACTCCTGGAAATTTGTGAAAAATTGTGATACTTCATCAATTAATGACTCGAGTTCCAAATCCACCAACAGAATCGTTTTATTTTAATACCTCACACCTCATACAATCTATGTCGTTAACTGGCCTTCAACGAGTGGCATAAAATTGGCACCCAACGTGTGGCAATTTTACTGTGGCAGTAAAGTCACCCGATGCCAAACTGATTATAATACAAGTGGCAGTATACGCCTACGTCATAGACCCTGTATTTTACTACGTCCCATTATAAGCTTATGTTGTTTCCACCTCCATATTTTCGATAAGGCCAACGCCATCGAGGCAAGTGGAATG